>VYZM01006108.1:614152-788190 GCA_013398915.1 Dromas ardeola
GGGCGTGGGGATGGGAATGAAATAATAGCTTTTGATGACATCATAGCTGTGGCTAAGATTAAAACTGCTCCCCTGTGGGGTGTTGGTGGGATTTTTGTTCTGTCAGCTTCATGGACATGTATATTTGTACTGTACTGGCAGTGGGCCAGTTTCTGTGATTGTTTTATTGGGTGTCCAGCGTTATTAAGCCTCTCTGTGTTTTTTCCCCTTTCACTTCTTACTTCTGAACGACATCTCTGTAACCAATTTGCATTACTTTATGTTAAGTCTCACGTGCCATGTGTCAGCTGAATTACACATCGGATCTAAAGATTCAAAGCTCTTTGAATTCTTCTTGGTGGCTATGCTATATTTACTATTAACTCCCTTGTATGTGATCGAGGAATTTAACAAGTTTTCAACTGTTTTCCATGTCTGAGGACATCTATGCACAGGATAGGTTAAAAAAACTGTAAAGATCCAAAAAGGGAACATTTAGGGATAACTCGCAACACAATTTATACCCTGCTGTATAATAATCCTCTTGTGTTCTGGCTTTTATGTGCATTCAGCAATTGCATTATTCTGATGATTTATGAGGACAAAAAAGTCCATTCTTTATGTCTGAAATGCACAGCACAGATAAGTCTTGATGTTGTCTCAGGAGAACCGGAGGGGTACTGAAATATACAAATCATTAATAAATTATCATCGTAATAATGTCAAGTTGCTACACACTAGTCTCCATGAAATCCATAATGGGTTTGAGGTTGTAAAAATATGTATCTTTTCTTGAAGTCTTAAAATACTTTCACTGCAGTTTATATTTTAATTTATCCACACTGATGTAATTCTAAGATTCAATAAAAATAATGTAACGATGTGGGCTGGATCCCATTCCCAGAAAGTATGAATTACTAAAGATTCAGCAATATCACCATATCTGACATCTTACTTTTCATCAGTTCTCTTGATTCCTGCATGGGCCACCCATGAAGTTGCCCAAACGTTGTGCAGAATTTTGTCTGAGGCTTTTCTGAGCTGCTTTTTGTTGGGAGTAGAATAGGTGTACCAAGTATGATTCCTTTATATTATTTTTTTTTTTAAGGTTTCTGTAAATCACAGACGACAGAGATAGCTGTGGATGACTTAATTCTGCTCTTCCATCCAGCTGAATTCAGCAGAGTAAAGATGGTGTAAATAGGGTCAGAGTCAGGCTCTTAGTCACGATAAATTCCCTTATGCTAGTGGCAGTATGTTCAGAATGCTTTGAAGTGCTGGTTTGTCAGAGTTCACAACAGTTCATTTCAGCTCCAAATAAAATATTATCTGACTCTGCTGGCTTTCCAGCACCAGCCGATGTAACAGTAGAGCTGTTCTAATTCATTTTTTGAATCCAGTTTTCTTACACTAGTTGCTTTATTGGAATTCGTACAGAGCTTTCTTTAAACACAGCTTTTCACTGAAGAAAAACACAAGAGTGTTTATATAAGACAATAGGGCAGACATCATTTACTGTATAGGGTTGATTTTGAGTTTATGCAACTAAGACAAAGGGAAATGAACACCCCCATGTGGTCTAACCTCTGCAAGAGTGTAGCTTTGTTATTTTAAGGCTTGAAATGCCATACCTTTTAAAGTTTGAATTATTGAGGAATACACTCTACAACTTGTACTTTGTTCTACAGCATGCAGGCATGTTATTTTTCCTTATGTTTTTTAATTTAGAACCCATTCAAAGCAAGACAAATTCCACCTTTTCTGAAGCAGTTTGCAATGTAGCATAAATGACTTCCATCCCAGTTCTGAGACTTAAAGAACTTTCAGCAGTTGTTGATTTTTTTTTTTGTAAGTCTAACAATGTCTGTACTAAGGCTTAAAATAAGCCGTTGCTGAACAGAATCCCTTAAACATTCAGTCTTTAATTCTGATGTCTCTATCCTCTTTCCTTCTCATAGTCTGCTGTGTGAAATTCTGAGTGAAATGTCCCCTTGGGCTTCTTTCAAAGGTTATGAAGCTGTGTGCAGAAATGGTGAGGACAAAGAGGAATTTCAAGACCTATGCACATGGGGGGGATCCAATGGATTGCAACTTTTCTGCTTGTGTATTCCAACTCCGTTAGGCTTTTGGGTTAAGAAATAGCGTCCCAATTGGGTTAATAATTGGTTAAAACATAGAAAATTATAAACTAACCTATTTATTAATAGGATAAAAACGAATTTTTTTTCCTTAATACAGTAGTGGCTGCAAAACATGTATCTGACTGCAAAGAATGTATCTATTATATATTAGAGCTGGCTATCATGCAGCCCCACAGGACTGACTTCTGTATAACACTACTACGAAGTTAGAGTAAATCCAAAGAAATTAATGAACAGTGTCTGCAAGATCAAGAGTTTGTTTTCCATATTTTTATGTTTGTGGTGAGACCTAATTTAAAAAGAGGGAAAATGTAAATGTTAGGAAAAGAAATATGAAAGGAGCTAATTTTGGGGAGGGAAAGGATAGTTATAGTTACGAGGCATAATGATGACTTGGTTTTGGTCTAGAACGGACTGCCTGTACCATCTAGAGTCAAGTCCATGTAGTTATTCAAGTGTGATCATTCTGATATAAGAAAGGGGTAAGGTGGGAAGGAGGCAGTCTCTTCTCTTATGAAGAGTCCTCTGAACAACTTCCCTTCCTTTTGGTCTGAAATAATCTGGGTCCTCTGTCCTGCAGGTCATTAATTTATTATGTTGTCTGCCTTTCTGCACAGAGGTTAGGGTATGTCTTCATGGGTAGCTCAGGAACTAATGTCCAGGTCTGAGAGTGTTTGTTGGCCTAGTCCGAGTTCAGTACCAACTGCGTAAACCATATTTGAATGAGCAATGCTGCATTACCTATATAAGTAACAGATTTTTCCAGTGTCAAAACTCTTAGAATCTTAATAGGGTAAGTGGAAACCCGAAACCTGGAGAGGTCATCTAGTCCCAAAGCTGTCTGCTGCTGCAAACCATTCTTGACAGAGTTTTGCCTAATTTCTTTCTTATTTTTTTAAAAATGGAAAAAGAAAAAAAAAAAAAGAGAAGGTGAGGAAAAAGGATATTTAATATTCTTTCCTGTTCCATCTGCAGTCAGACTTCACACCCCAAGCTGTATTCCTCATGCGTGGATATGACAGCCCTATTTGTCCTTCCCAGTAAGTCGTGATGGATCTCACCTATTCTTTGAGAGAAGCGTTGATGAGAAAGGTGGAAAGGCATTGACTGACTAGCAACAGTCAAATTCTCACAACTTGCAATTTAAATCTAAAGAAGAAATGTTTATAGGGAACGTTTTATTATAAGGGGTGAACAGCATCTACCAGTGATTCAACTGTTAATAGGTAACTAGAGATATGTGAACTTACATGTATGGAGGAAGTGGGCATTTTTCCATTAATAATGTTGAGTTTTCTCAGAGAATGGGCAGGTTCTGCAAATCCACTTTGCATACCAGCTTCATCTGGACCATTTATTACTAAGAATTTGCAGACGTGAATCTTAAATATATAGAAGTCATGCTTCCTTTCTACGGAATGAAAGAGTAATCCCTCAATTGTTCTTCTCATGAGGGCTGAATGCTCAAACTTTGCCTGCGTCAGCTGCCTCCTAACCAGCTACGGCAAGTTTATTTTTAGTGAGCGAGAGACTGAAAATTTCATTTTGAGAACTTCAAACGAAGTATAAATCAGGATAGTTTAGTGATAAAAAAAAGCTTGGCTCTATTGGCTTTTCCATATGAAATACAAAAAGAGTTGGGTTTTTTTTGTTTTGTGTTTTTTTTTTGTTTTTTTTTTTTATGGGCACAGATGTTAATTTTCACTGGCTGTCAGAAATGGCCTGTTTCAGTTTCTTGTACAATTGACCATTGTGATAAGTCAGTGAGTTTGTCCTTTTTATCCATTAGACTGAATAAACACTGGGATTTTGTTCATCTTTTAAATCCATTATATGGCATTTCCCAGAGGAGGTAAGCTCTTTATTTACTTGTGTGGCAACTGTTTGAAATATGGCTTTTTGTATCATCTTCTTTTTCCCAAAAAAGCATTTCCAACAAACCAAGAGTTTGGCTTTATACGTAGGTTTCAAGGGCTAAAACAATTCCTTAATGTGAAGACACACTGTAAGTTTATAATTAAACACGGGGCTACTACAAGATTAGATCAGTAGATTGTTTATCTCAGCAGTGCTTTCCAGAAAAAGTTTTGACAACCAACTGCTGAAAATAGCTGCAGAAAATCCCCAGTGAAAACCGGCAGTAAAAAAAAAAAAAAAATCCCCAAGACTAATTCATACAAAAGTAAAGAAGGAATAGCTGAAGACTATCTCAGCTTAGATTAATGCTGTCCTCTTTGTGGAATAATTTCTTTTGATGATCTAAGGGAGCTGTCTTGGTGCTTTATATACTTGTTATTTCATCTCTATTTAAACCTACAGCAGAGATTTGAGTGTGAAATACTTCTTTCAATTTGAGACAAACCCAGGGTAAGGACTGTACAAAGAAGAAGATATTTCAGAGACACACAAATACAGTATTTACGTGTGTGACAGGTATGACTTTGGTCAAGTCTTTGAAAAGCTGAAACAAGACAAAAAGAGAAAGGAGGTGCCACAAGAGAGAAATACTTCATCAGGTGCTACCAAAGGTGGTATTAGGTCCAGTGATGCTGTCCTTGATTTTTATAAAGGTTACTTGACCAATAGCTATTAAAAAAGAAAAATTTTAGGAAATGTTTCCATCTTGGCATTCTGTCAGGTTGTGTGGAGATTCAGTTGATATTTCTACCCTTTAAGATGCTTTAATAGCTCAAAGCCAGAATACCCTCAAGAGCCTTCTCTCCCAGAGGTCTTGCGTCTTATTTACAATTCCTCTGAAGGCATCTCAGATGTTCTGGAAGATCTTAAATAGCATGGGGTGCATACGTTTAGGCAACTGACTGCTGTGCTAAGCTGTGGATTGAACATTCAGATTTTTTTCTGGGAAAGAGCCATAATCAGGAAGAGAATTTTCACTTGACTGTTGGGCATGTTTGAGTTAGGCAGCTTTAAAAAAGCTGGTGAGGTTGCTTCTAGGGATATAGTCAAAGTAGGTAGAGCGTGACACCAGCTAAAGCTCAAATATTTGTTCAATTTCTTGTGAGGATTGAGCATGTCCTTGGCAAGCCCTACGCTGCAATGGGTACATGAATATCAGTATTCTGGAGATAAACTAGTTACCCAAAAGTTGTCTGAATATCCATCTGCTGCAGCCTTGATGTACATCCTGAGGGTGCAGCCACGGTCGTCAACAGCAGCCCTTGAGCTCACGACTCTTCTGAGCAGCGGTACAGCAACATTACATTGGGCTCGTTTGAGAGTTGATGAGTGAGAACAGTAGACTACCTGGAAAAACAAAGCTGTCGGATACTTTTTCAGGTGAAAAAGATATTCAGGTTGACAAACGCTACAATTATAAACCTGCGGTGAATCTACTCTTTATGGCAAAGGTTAAAGCTGTGTCGAGCAACTCTGGTAAGACTTACTTGGATCTCAACACCAGGCAATTTGTTTCCAGGGCTGTGTTATAGCACAGAGCTCTTAGTAATGAGGTTAGCTATGTACTCTTTGTGGTGGATGGAGAAGAGGTGTCTCTGGAGACATTCAAAACCTGCCTGGACGCGTTCCTGTGCAGTCTGCTCTAGGTGAACCTGCTTTGGCAGGGGGTTGGACTAGATGATCTCCAGAGGTCCCTTCCAACCCCGATCATTCTGTGATTCTGTGTTGCACCGTGTAGATCTGATACGTGCGGGATTGCTGACACATCCACAGGCCCTGACAAGAAAGGTGGAGCCAAGTTTGAGTGGCTGTGTTTATTTCACTGTGAGGTTTGGACTATGTTTCACTGATCAGGCGGCACTTGAGGGATTTATCTTGAATAGGTCTGTGTGTGGGATGAGGTACCTGGCTGGGCTTGGCAGTGGTATTAGCTCCTGTGGGCAAGAATTTTTCCTGGCTCTTATTATGCAGTTTCACAGGTGCTTCTGTGTTCCTGAGCCTTAGTGGTTCATAAGCTAGCAGAGGTCAACACACTGTCGCCAGCCGTTTGTCTATGCCTAGATACCTCTATAACATATATTCCACACGTACTCCAACTCACTTGATAGCCCATGCTTTTATCATCTTGGTTATTGCTGAGCATGAACACAGCGTCCATTTAACCTTTTCAGAACGGAATGTGAGCATAGAGGATTAGCTCACCAGTGGGGTGGGCCTGGTCATCTTTAGTTTGTAAAACAGAGAAAGAAAAGACTAATTATTAGGATCACATTTCAGGTTATGTCCCTGCAATGACAGAAGGACTTTAAAGATTTCTTCTGCTTAGTAGGGTCATCGGTATTTCTTATATTACTAGAAATTCTTCATCTGAACATTGACGGTGCTAGTTTGGAACCCAGCAATGACAAATTCTGCAGCAGATTTTTGAGATCTAGTTGGAGTAAAGTGCTAGAATACCATTGAGTACTAGAGCCTTGATTGCTTTGGAAATATTAACTTCAGCTGTTACTAAACTTTGCACGTTTGTACTTTAACTAGTTTTAGTATTACGTATGTCCAAAATGAAACACATGAAATTCCGCTTGAAATGTAAGCTCATGTTTCCTCTGAGGTGAAATTAATCTTTGCATTTGACCACAAACAATTTTCTTCTGATGCTTTTGATTCATTAGAAAAGCATCATGGTGGACTAGTTTGTTGGTTGGGTTTTTTTTTTTATTTATTTTTTTTTATAACTCAAAAAGTCAGTTGTGTGCATAGTTCTGTGGGGGACCCCAATCTGGTTCCCATCAAACCCCCAAACACCCTATGTATCCATCCCCAAAACTCTTGCACCTTTCTTAGGCATGCTTAGATTTCACTGACTTCATGCCACTGATTTCACACAGGCAAAGAAAATAAGCAACAAAGAACTGAAGAAAGGTGGTATGTGTAGTTACATCGTGAAAAGATGCTGAATGCAAAGGGTGGGACTTAGAAAAGAACAGAAGCGTGGTGGGTGGCTGGGTGCTTTAGTAAGTCATGGACACTCAAGAGGATGTCCAGAGATGCCAGGGCAACGAAGTGCAGATAACTTTGATCTGTCCCCAGCTGAACTTGTAAAAGAACAGAAAATGGTATAGCTGTACCGAGACTCCACTGCAGTAAGTTTTAGTAGCCTTAATGCTTAATAAGCCTTCATTTAAGCACTCGATAGCTGGATTGCACTACCATGTTACATGCCTATAGACCTAAGGAGACCCAAGATCGAATTTGTTGGGAGTTAAGATACTGTTGAGGAACTGAGCCACATAAGTCAGATGTTTCTGATAATTTAACTCTAAAAGATTAAGGCTTTTCACTTAACTCATTCTTTCTTCCAGTCATCAACAGCTGCTAGAAAGCTGTGTTTGAGCTTCCACAGTATGCAGTAGGCGTACACTGTAAACTGACACACAAACTCTTCTGCGTTATTGGTACCATCAGTGCCTGAGTCATATATTTGCCATCAATTAAAGTAGCCTTTCCCATTCTGATTTTATGTTTTAATGTGCTGGCATGAGAACTTAATCAGCCATTGCTTGGACAAACAAATACGATAACTATTGAGATAGAAGAAAGAATTCAACCTAGGCCAGTGCATTTCTAGTTCAAATATTTTCTGTATTTAACCTTTCTCTGCATAGGTTAGAATCTCATATTATTCTCTCAAGACTTTGATTCTTGTTTTCCTAAATAATTATCTGGACTACCTGACTTTGTGCTTGGCTATCGAACTTGCTGAGTTAGGGACACTGAGGAAAGGTTAATGTGTTCTCCTGTTGCTGATTATGTCAGAAAGGGCTAAGTCTGGGAAATATAAATATCCAGGATGCCAAAACAAATATTCCGATTCCCTTGAACTTATTAGCAAAAGTTTATTTTAGATGTGATGGGATGTGAGCAATTACTTCAGAATGGAATAGATGGATAGATTAGGATGGATGGAATTCATGCTAAGGCAGGTCGGTATCTATTGGAACTTAATACTTCCTTACTTAAAGCTCAAAAATGGCTTAATTTATGAACGCATTCTTAGATACAAATATTTTGTTTGATATTTCATCACTTATAGGTAGAATTCTTTTCTTTCTGTCCTTTCTGAGTTTCTATTGTGAATGGAAATAAGGTAAATCCATTAACTGGCTCATATTTCACGCTAAAAGGGGAACGACAGCAATAATTCAGCATAAGCAGCATATAGGAGCATGAACACCATGTAGAAAGTCATGTAGCTTATGGAGCTTAAAGTTAAAACATGAGCAGCACGTCAGAATCTGAGGAAATATCTGGTGCATTTTTGTTTCTTTCCAAACTGCAAGTCTGATATCGTACTTTGTTAACAGAGTGAGCTGCCGTTCAGGCTCAATTAAACTGCCAGAGCTGTAAGATAATAACAGCAGGAAATTCTTGAAAGATAAATTCAAGATGGTAGCTACAATTGGACTTCTCTGAACTGATTGCAGTTGTAACTATATTGTGAAACGTACTTACAGTAAAGCTGAAATATACTTAATTTTTTATTAAACGAAGTAGTAGAAGAAAACATCTTATCTCACTTCACTTCCATGCCATACCCAATACATTCACTCTTGAACTTACTCTGTTTATAGCTTGCAAGGGACAAGGTTTATTTGAACTGGTTATGTTTTGAGTTCATGTGGGTTTCTGCCTTCAGCTGCAGAATGTACTCCACAAGTTCTCGTGTCACTCTGCCTGGCTATTCTTTTTGTTGCCATGCCAGGGTTTATCACCACTCACTTCTGGATAGTGTTAATGATGCAGTCACTTCCTCTCTGCCAAACAACCGTAACATTCACCAGACTTCCCCACATGTTACGGAGCAAGTCAAGTGTCATTACCTGAAATGGTAAAAAAAATAATATTAAAAAGTAAAAAAAAGTTAAGCCTGTTTACAGAAGGAGTTTTGATAGATGCTGAACACCCTTTTGAAAGATTAATGCAAGGAAAAGTAGTCATTTTGGATGTCTTAGCAGAAATTCAGCTGAGTGGCACTTCGTAATACTCAAGTTTTTTAAAAGAATTGTTATGGAAGCGAGCTCCTCATTTTCATCTTTTACTGCAACAAAATCTGTGTTTTAAAGGGAAATGAAAACCAAGCTAACAAATGATGGAGGGGTGGAATTAGTGATGTGTCACTGCCCAGTGCTGCGTCAGCAAATATTGTGGTGTGGTTGAGATGGACAATTCTCAAACAACCACAATTCTCAAGTCATCTCTTCTCCTTCATAACACACAAAATGTATTTTATTAAGGGGGTCACATGGGAAGAGGTGGGAACTATAAAACCTTACAGCGAATGCCAAGGCAGACAGAAGAAAAGTGTTTGCATATATGCAATTGAAATTCTGGAAAAAAAAAAAAATATTTTGGGGAATCCTGAGAAACAGAAATAGCTGTAGAACTTTTGTTGAAGATAAACAGTTTTACCACAATAAAGTTCTTAACAATTGGTTAAAAGATAGCGATGTTTACCTTTGGAAAAATACCACTGTGATGCCAACTACACCAGTTAGAGCGAATTTCCAATTACATCTTCTTATTCACTTAGGCTTGACTCCATGCAAGAAAATTATTCCCATTCCTCACAGCTGAAGGGAGAGGTGGTAAGTCAGAGCCCCCCAGTCCTCCATGATACTGAATCAAGCCAATTCAATACACAGGCCCAGAATATTCCCTTCTTTTCCTTTGATATCGGGTGGAAGATCGATGCCTGAAGATGTCTGTTGGGTTAGGTAAGCTTGTTGCACAGCCACCTTCACTATGTGAAGAGCAATAGAGGCCAAAATCCTAAATGGGAGGTAGAGAACTCTTCCGTGATCTTCACTTTTTTTTTTCCCAAAGACATATTGAAATGGAATTTAGATCTATAGGTATGTCCAGAGAAGAATATTATTCTAATGAGACTTTTTTAAGAGTGGATTCTTTCTCCTGGGTTTGGACTGGAAAACCCATCTCAGACTAAAGAAAGTTTCATAATGGAAGTTTTGTGAAAACCTACCTTCCTCCTAAAAATGTTCAGTCTGACCGGATCTACACCCCATAGATTTTACCCAGCTCTATTCTGGAAAGCCCGTTGCCTACAAGGTCCTTCCTTCATGCATTCAGTAATTATTATGTCTGAGGGTATGAGAAGAAAGAAAAGCTTTCTATACTCTGGAATTTGTAGCAGCTCCTGCACAACTGTAAAGTGGACAGGTCAGTAGACATCAGTCAGAGCTTGCAAAACTGAATCTGCAAGTTGAAGCTTAGACACACGCAGCTTGTAAAAGCAGTTCTGAAATATGGGGAGAAAAAAACATTAAATTATTTTGCCTCTCCCAGCCCTCAGTACTCCTGTTTTGTCACCTCATTGGCAATTTTGACTCATTTCTGACAATGCCCTGGCATCCTTTTCCCAGTACAACCAGTCCTCACCAGCCCCCTGCAGAGGAAGGAGCCTGGTCCCGGAAGAGCTTACACAGACTGAAGGACCCAGCTCGGGAGGTCTTGGTTTGGCACCAAGTCTGAACTAACAAAGAATGTGTCTTTTAGGCAACCCAGGGGAGATACGATGCTTTAAACTGCTCTGATCTTCAGCCAGCGGGGGGACTTTCGACTCTGTAGACTCACGAACCAGGATTTTCAAAGGAAATTAAGAAATGTCTCCACAACAAGTTAATGCTTATAGTGAAATGTCAGAGAAATGGAAATCCAGTGTTCGTTAGATGCTAAATTTTCTTCAGCTCCTGTGCAAAAGCTCTCAGCTTTAAAGAATAAAAAGAGCTAGATTTACAGTTTTTCACTGCACAGTACCATCTGGGTTGATGTGATTTACAACAATTGTCAGTTTATTCATTTGTGTTTCCCTTTTTTTTTTTTTTGGTGAGTTAAATGGGAGTTTAACCTATTAAACAGCTGTTGCCTGATACACCTACTGAGTTCATTGAAGTATTCTAGGGTCTAAAACCTTATAAAATGACAGTGTTCCCAAGTAATTATAGATAATTATTTCAGAATATTTCATATAAAACTGAGCAACGGGGCAATTTCTTTCACCAAGTTGCAACCTCAAGGTATCATGCTGTTTTTGTAGATAGACCTTAAATGTTATAAGCTTCAACTATTCTGGCACTTGTCTTAGAAATAGAACTATGTTTCAACAGTGAGATTTTAGAGAGCACTATATGCAATGAAGACTTAAATAAGCGCATAATGTTAGCATATCCTTATATCCTTTCTTCAAGGAGGGATATTTCTGAAAAGGAAAAACTGACCGATGTCCTAAGGGGTGCGCAGACACCGTTTGAGATGAATGAATTATAAATTCAATCTACTCACGTGCTTCAGTGTCGCGGTCCCTGCAGTAGTGTCTCTAGAAGGGCTGGGTGAAGCTTAGATGGTCACTAAAAGCTTCGTAAAGCCTCTGCGCGGCTTGGGTGTGGGGCCCGGTGGATTTGAGTAAAGCCTACTGAATTATACACCAAAAGGCACTGCTGACTGTCAGAAGTGAGATGAAGGCTCTTTTCAATAGGGAGCTAGGAAAATGGAGGAAAATCAGAAGCTGTAGTGATATTTCTTTAGTAATATTCTTATAGGAGTTCAGTATTATCTGTAGAATTAGCTGGGTGTGGACAGAATGACCTGCTAAGCCACTTCTCCTTTCTCTTTCCAAAGCCTGGGAAACTAACCCAAAACAACGTCTTAAAATGCAGTTTTGTGACCAGGCAAAAGTTAAAGGGTGGAAAATGTTATCAGTGCAGGCACACCTACTTGCTTGTCCTTTGCTTCAGTGGCTGATGATAATCTAGGCTCCTTCCCAACAAAGAAAAGAAAGAACAACAAAAAACCCCAACGCAACAACAAAAAACCCCAAACAAACAAACAAAAAAACCAAGCCAGAAAAAGCTCAGCCAAAGCAAAAAATGCCTGCTGAAATCTTTTTCGCTTTGTGCAAGCAGTCTGCAGGACTGAGTTTGAGTTTCGTAAGAGCAATGCCACTTGAATTTAGTGCTGCTCATTCACTAACTGAAAGCTACAGAGGTGGTAGGAAAGTCCAGGCACTCTGTGCCTAATCCTAAGTGAAATCTAGGCCCTTTGCCTGCTTGACCTCAGCTCTTGCAATCAGGTTTGAAGTTTTGCATAATACCAGTCTGGTCTTTGCATTTTTTCTTTACCGTGCAAATAACGAAATTAAGGGAGTTCACGATGAGATCAGAAAATATTGGATGCAACAGAGAGAAGATGGATACTTTGGTTTCTCTCTGATTTATTTCCCCATAGATTTTTTTTGTGTGTGTGTGTGTGACCTTTTGCCTCTGTTATGTATTTGTTTTAGTACCATGAGACGTCACGTAATTTTACTTTATTAGTCATTGTTTCAGTAACCTTGCTGTGAACATGTTTGGGGGTTTTTTTGGGTGATACTGCGAACAACCAGGCATCTATTTAAAGGGGGTTGGTTTGTTATAACCTTTATTATGTGCTTGTCAGACTACTCGGAGGCCTGAAGTGGACTACAATTGGATAGTGGAGTGAAATATGTCCACAGAATTATTGTCATCAGTTAGGTGAAACTCACATCCTTGCTGAAAATGTTATTTGAATGAGTCACCAGGTAGCAGCACATTTCCTGCTAGTGACAGATACGTTTTCTTAGTTGAGTCTTTTATTCATACCAAAGGCATGTGTTGGCAGAGTTTAGAGGAAGTCTGTGAAAAATACATAAGAAACTCTTACCTGCAGATGTCGGGGACACCTCTCCCTCCTCTTGGATGTGTGCCTGTGCTTGACCCAGAACCCGCTGATGTGTGCTTTGAACTTCACCTGCAGCGCTTACTCACAAAGTGTATTTTAGAGCAAACTGTTGCAAGTTGCTGCTTGAATGTGATGGATGTCACCTTGCAAGAAAAGACCAAAAAAAAAAATAAATCCCTTAATGTATGTTGTTCTCGTGTATTCTGGCAGAATGTTAAATGGCAGCGCCCGTGCGACTCAACACTTAGTAGTATTAAGGTTTGACAGAAGCTGGGTTTTTATCTGAGGAGCTATTTCTTTGTGTCTTGCTTAAACTTTCTCTTCAATCTTTTTTTACGTGGAAAAAGTAAATGTGTATCAAGGAGCTAATAGTTTAGTAGTTAATAATTGATTTCTGACTAAGGTCATGGCAGTTCTTAGTCCGTTCAGTCTGATAATCACAGTCTCAACCCTAAACCTTTTTTACATAGATCATTGCATGCAATTAGAGCTTGTAGTTTTGAGCAGTTCATGTCGCAAGGATGGCCGCTTCTCCTGCAGTGGTTTAAGAACTGCTCTTTCTTTGTAAGCTATTGCTGAAAGTTTTCAAGGAGTGATTTTTAGACAATAAGTGTTTTTCAGGGGATTGTGTTTTGCCGAGCATAAATTCCTGGCAAAAAGCGTGCTGGTGTGTGATATACAGGAGTCCAAGCAGTGGGAAGGGCAGCTCAGGTGCTCCGAGGGGTGCTTGGGAAAAGTCATGGAGGGAACGAGATCTGCCAAAATCTCATCGGTGGAGACCACTGTTTCATGTTAGGTATATTGCTGCCATTCCCTCGGAATAAGCTTTGTGCTGTAGCCCCACAGACAGCAGCTGGCCCCTGCTGGATCGGTGCTTGGGGTAGTCTCGTGGGTTCCGTACCTGGATTTCCTTCCCCCTGGATGTGGAGGGGAAGCACTGCCTTCTCCTCCCTCCTCTGTCACCTGTGAGTTGTCAGTGACGAGTGGAGGGGTCACATCTCCATCGCAGCTGAGTCGTCTTCTGAGCGAAAACATTGAAACACCCAGGGCAGTGGTGCTAAAAAGGGATATGTCTTCCTGGCACTGACACTCCTCGCTCCAGCTCTGCAGACGTGGCCAGACTAATCTTTATAAACTTAAAATCTCAGACTGTGATCACGCAGGGGTAGTTACTGGTGTAGTATTGCTGTTCCCTGGCTGGGTGGTTTTGAGGCCTTGGGCAGCAGAAGAGTGATCGTGATCCCAGGGAAGCTGCCGTTAGAAGCTTTGCAGAATTGTGTGTGGTGGATTATTTTTGAAGTTTGGGAAGAGAGCCTAGTGCTTGGGAAAGGTGCTTTTTCAAGTAGTTATTGTAAACCAAAGGTTATACCGGTCCGCCACTATATCTTCAAGAGGATCCTTTTCACCAAGAAAACGCAGGGCTGTGGTTTCATGACCGAGTCTAATTGTGTGGTATGTGAATCTATATCTCAAATAAGGGTCTTGAATGTTGAAACCTGAAGGGTTAGGACCAAAAGAATGGCTTAGGTTTGGCATTGCAATACTGTAATGATAATTTCCTGATATAAATAGCATGAAGTTGGGAGCCTGGGCTCCCTACATCCTTGGTCTCCCCTCTGGGCAGAGCACCAGGTCCTGGGTTGGAGAAGGTGCAGGATCAAATACTGTCAGGTAAAGAAAGGATCTGAAACTGGCCGCTTATTGAGCGTGTTGGTCAGTAGCTGAATGGGAGATGTTCCTCTGGTCTCAGGAAATGGGGTGATGAGCTGTGGCAATGTGCCACCAATGCAATAGATGGGGACTCATCCAGTTTTGAATCCCAGGAAGATGATACATGAAGCAGAAGTCAATGTTTGTTGTGAGTTTGGTGGTGTGGTTTGGTTTTTTTGGTTTGTGTTTGGTTTTTTTCTTTCTTTTTCTTTTTTTTCCCCCGTCATGTGTGGGAGCAGAATGTAGGTAGCGATATGATTTTATTGATGGGAACGATGGGATCTGCCTTCCTGGTTGCGTGCAGGTAATCAGAGCTCCTCTAACTTTGCCCAGAGCCTTTGGGACGTGAGGCAGCTCTGGACTAGAAGCAAGGCAGATGCCTTAGTCCCAGCCATACACCCTCCGGGTTATAATGGCCCCATCTGACCCATAGGCAGCACAAGCCTCTTCTCTGTCACTTGTCATTGCAGACAAACCTCAGGTCTCCTTTGGTTTTAAATACCTGCAAAGTTCAGCATTGTTTCAGGGAATTAAAATTCTGTAGGTGTCACTTTGGGGAACAACTTTCCCAAAGACAAATATTAAAAAAGTGACTGGAAGGAAAGGCACACGGAGTCTTCTCATGCTGGTCCCTTGTATGGCTTTCCCCTGCATTTTTTTGTGTCTATTCAGTTTAAAAAAAAAAAAAAAAAGCTATCCCAATCTTGGCAAAAATGACTCTGTTTGCCTTGATTTTTTTTTTTTTTATTTGCTCAGCAGGAGGGCTTTGGAGCTGTTCAGAATGCTATAGGAAAGATGCCAGAGCAAGGGAGCAACTAATGGTGTGTGAACTTGTATAAAACAAGAAGAAAAGTAATGCCCAAACTTCTCTCCTCCTGGAAGGTCTGTTACATAATTCATGGTCTCGCTAGGGTTTCTTGCAAAAACAGGATATGGCAAAATCCTTTAAGATATACAAAACTGCTATTCTGGTGCTGAAAATATGGGAAAACTAAAATTATATACTCCATGGTGAATGTCATAGATGGAAAGAAAAAAAGACATATTGAATGCCTGAGTCCCTTTAGGGAGAATATGACAGATTCAAGACAGATGCATGTGAATAAATCTTCTTTTAATGAACGACACTTAGCTCTGCTGGGCTGTATCAAAAATATTGCCACGGTGTCTGTGCAGCTTCAGCAGCAGGAAGCTGAATTGCCAAAGAGGTAATATCCTGAGTCTGATCAGTGTATCATAATCAAACAGACCTTAAGCAAGAAGGATAGAGTGTCTCACAAACCATATTGGATTAAACAAGCTTGCTAACTATCTGTAATTTCTGTGGGCTTCAATAACTGTCTTAAAGGGCTAGGCAGAAGCAGGCTCATGGAGTGCATTATTTTGGAAGATCACCATCTCCCCGAACATTGCCCTTACTGTAATATAGTGATGAATGCATCACTATAGTTAATATTCCATTATAGACCTCATTTTCCCAGGGTCTATAACTCACCCATAATAATTTGCTGAAGGTTGAAACTTGGCAGACAGGCCTGCAGACCGGGAATTAATTTTGGTAACACTATAATAAGTGCTCTTTAATTAATGTTAAATGAAAATGGAATTCCTAAGAAATTACACACAGCAGTCATGCGACATGCTGAATGAATTCATCATGATTAATGTTACGAAAATGAATATCAAAAGTGGTAAGTGGGATTTGCCTTTTATTAAAAAGTGTTGCCAGCATCCTTTTACTGATATTTGGCACCAAATCGCTTTTAAAGGGACAGCCTGAGGAAAGCACCACCTGTTTAAAAAGGAAAAGGAAAGCGAGGAGGCAGGTCTTGTGTTAGTACGCATGTAAGTACGACTTAATCCTGTGAGCCCTGGTTACTCGGGCAGCCTGGAGTCATTCAGGACAGCCACCTACAACCTGAGTTAGTGCCAGCGACAGCTCTGCTTCAGGTGGGGAAACTGGACTAAAGACCTTCATCAGTCCTTTCCAGTGATCGCATGAATCCTGTCCTGTGATCGCATGAAAAATAATAAAATTTAGAGTCTGGATTATATGGAATTATATGCGGAGATATCTGTGTGAAAATATTTGAGGGGTGGAGGCATTAGCTCTTTCAAGGCATTCTTCTCTCACAAAGTAAAGTGGTAGTAACTATCCCCACGTTGCAATCAGGAAAGGAATAAAGCAGAAAGGAAAAACCCAAAAGTACTACCCAAGGAAGTCAGCCTTTAGGTTACAGCCAGGAAATACAAGGTGAACCTGTTTATTTGTGTTATTTCTTATGTTTGTGAATGTCCCATCCGTGCTTTCTACCTAATAGCACCTTTGACTACCACAACTGAGTAGCTTTTTAAAATGCAGAGACTTCGAAATTACTTTTCATTGCTCAGAGATAAACATTTATTTATTAATTTTGGTGTTCGTTTTATTAATCTTGGGTAATGGCACTATAAACCCAAGAAAATAGGCTCGGAAACTCTTTATGGAAATGCATTGGTGAATGTTGGATGCATCATCAATGGTTTGACAAATGCTGCCACAATTTCTATACAGGAATGCTGGGGGAATTTCCTGGGCTGCCAGATTTCTCCTTGCTAAGGGTTTAGAAAAACTGCTATGTAGACTGCTCTGTAACGGAGGGAAGAGATCACCTGGGAAACAGCAAAGTTCATTAGTGGGGGATGTAGGAATAAATTCCCCCCAGGCCCTAAATAATGTCTTGTGATGGTTTACAAAGAATCGGTATTCCCATGCAACAAGTCCCTGTGAGATAGGCCACAGCTTCAACGAGGTAATAATGTGACTCGTCTGCTCCATCATATGGCTCTGCCAGTGTATCATGTTCTACCCAAGACAGGATCTCCTTATAAAAAGAGGCCATAAATCACCTGAACTGCATGTTCCGCAAAGCAGCATGGCAGATACGGTTTGCTAATGAGCATTATCATGCAGTACCTAAAGTGTAATATTTTGATTTTGGTTGAATTTACCCAGGAAGAAATAATCCAGTTATCTGAATAAGGAATTGGAAAAAAAATAAATTGAAATAATCTGCATTTCAAGAGACAAAATGTTAATTTGGCGAAAACCATATATACATGTTTCCTAGGAAATTCTTGACCAACCACAGCTCTGTTGCTCAGATAAATGGTGAAACATATTCCAAAATTGCCTCTTTCCTTAGGAGCAAATAAACGACACTGTTTTTGTCAGTCAGGCTGCTAGATGAATTGCTTGCCTACATGGCATTGATGGCAGACACTGCAGCCAGATTCTATGCTTCTTCCTAGGCCATAACAAAAATTTTCCGTTGATTGCATTCATTTTAGTATTATTTTTTTTTTTTTTAGAATCTCTGTAGTCCTGTCTCTTTCTTTCTCTTTACTACTGCTTTTTTAAGTTTATACGATATACAAAAATGTCATATGACTATCCTTACCAATATATTCTGCTCTGTCTCCTGTGATGTTAGTGTTGTCACTCCAAATGTGCCAGATCTGGCGGGAGGACATCCCACTAAACACAGAAACACTGGTGCCAAAGAAAACAAAACCAGTGATAATGTCTCAAACTGTCTCTCTTTGAACGTGCATCGTGTCTTTTCTCATAAGGATAATCAAGTATAACGATAAATGAAGAGCAAGATAGACTATATTTTCTTTGTGGCAGATGTAAGTGTGCAAGAGTCTGGATAAATTCTGGTATTCATAGAGGATCTTTTTCTGAGCCAGAGGATTTGAAATCCAGGAAGATTTGAAAGGAACCAAATCACATCACCAACATCACTATGTCAAGGAAAGAAAACACATCGTAAAAATGAATAAAACCCGACCTCTTTTGACAATTACTGTTGACATGTGACATCACCAGCTGCACAGAACAGCAGAGTTATCTGTTATTTTCTGCCTGCTTTATAAATCAAAACAGAGAAGATATCTTTACTTCAGATCTTCCATATTTCACCCAGCCTAGGGGAAGGGAAAAGCTATATGTCTTTCTTTTCAATTTGCATTCTACTTAATTGCTCTAAGTTATCTGTTATGGTGATCCCCTTCCTTCCTTCTTGCTTCTCCCTCTGTACTGGGGACCCCTGTGTGCTGGGCAGTTGGGAGCAGAGCGATACGTTGATGTGGTAGAGCGTGTGACTCTATACTGCTCTGCTCACGTCTGTCCTTGCAGCCAGCCCTCCCCATGGGTCAGTGCTCAGCTTATGCGGGTTGGTCACCTGAACTTGTGGTCGGTCTTTGAACTTGTTCCTACCACACTCCAGTGGGAGGATTTTAAGAGTTTTGGTATTCATCAGGAAGAGAGAGAAGTGGCAGCAAAATCATAGTATCATAGAATGATTTAGGTTGGAAGGGACCTGAAATATCATCTGGTTCCACCCCCCGGCCCTGGGCAGGGACACCTCCCACCAGACCAGGTTGCTCCAAGCCCCGTCCAGCCTGGCCTTGAACCCCTCCAGGGATGGGGCAGCCACAGCTTCTCTGGGCAACCTGGGCCAGGGGCTCACCACCCTCAGAGTGAAAAATTTCTTCTTGATATCCAATCTAAATCTCCCCTCTTCCAGTTTGAAGCCATTACGCCTCATCCTATCACGGCATGCCCTTGTAAAAAGTCCCTCTCTGGCTTTCTCATAGGCCCCCTTCAGGTACTGGAAGGGGGTCTAAGGTTTCCCTGAAGCCTTCTCTTCTCCAGGCTGAACAACCCCAACTCTCTCAGCCTGTCCTCATAGGAGAGGTGCTCGAGCCTAATATTAGCCAAGACCAGACACTGGTGACACCAACACACTGACAGGGCACTAAGACACCACACAACTGTATAGTGTGACTTCTTATGGACAGTAATGCATCTCTGATATCAGAAGTGACTTTCTGTTGTGAATAACCTTGTTGTTGTTCCTCCTGTTTTGTTTTCTGCAGCGGTTCCAACACACCAAACATATTTTCCTAATTAATGTTTTCCCTAATTTTTTTTTTTGCTAACTTGTGTTTTACAGTCTATCATTTTGATGGTGAGCTAACGGTATATTAAAAACTATCTTAAAATATACCTACATCATCATTATATTCTTAAAAGTAAAATAAAAAGGAACTCAAATTGGCTGTTTCAGTAGCCTCTAGGCAAGATGATTTCTTCAGATAAACCACCTATCTCTTAAGATTTTTGGAATTATTCTGCTATTGCAATGAAGTGTGTATTAATAGACCAGGAGAAATCAAACAAAAAAGACCAGACTTCAACAGATGGCTTTCGGCCCCGCATGTACACCTCTGTCCAACAATCTGTTTACAGTTCAGGTTTATTTTCCTAGTGATCATTTAATTGGACAGAGATAACAGCGTTGCTTTCCCCAAAGAATGGGTGATGTGCTCGTATGGGGTGAAGAAGAAGGCTGAATAATTTTGTCCACGTAATGTTAATTTTGACGTGCACAGAACTGTACATTCTCCGAATTTTGTGAAAATCTGAATAGAGTTTGTAGAAAACATGAAGGTAAACTTGCTCTGAGCAATGCATTCCATGAAGATATGATTCAGAAAACCTCTACAAAACTGTCAAAATGGTCAAATACAGTCAGACCAGATGTTTGTCCGTGGTTCATTTTCCCCTTGCTGACAATGGCTTGTAGGAGAGGCCTTAAGCATTTAGGACTACAAAAAATATATATGAATAAGATTGTACGCATCTAAATTTTACTAGGAAGAAGGAATGCAAAAGGAAAGAGAGTACCCTGAATTAATGCTGAGTAGCTTATGTCTTGCATGCCTTCAATGGCACATAGTTAAAAAATAATCCCTTCAAAAAAAGAGAAAAAAGAATTCTGCATTCAAATAGTGAAGGTTTCTCAGAGGTTCAGCCTGCCTTGCCCACAACTGGAATTAGTGGGAAATGCCATGGTAATTTTTTTCTGGAAAAATCTAACCACATTTAACCTCCAGTGTCTTCCACCAGACCACCACATTTTTGTATCTAAAGTTGTACAGTCTGGAAATGGAAGTGAAACATCATATACGCCATGAATGAATGAATGAAAAGTAAATAAAGAATAATACCCCATTTTAGCTTAAAAAAATAAGCTTATACCAGACCACGTTTGTTTTCCCTTACTCTGAGGGTATCCTACATGTCCAGAGAAATTACACATTTAATAAAAACAACCTCAATTCCTTGTGGGTACTTGAGTTTATTCCACTATAAAAGTTTGCATGAAAAGGGGGAGGAAAAAAAAAAAAAAAGACAGATCTTAGCATCTCAGTATAGCACATTGGAAGTTGAGGGAAAGTTTTTTTTGCTGGTTTGTGTGTGCTGTGTGAGAGACGTGGGACAAGATCAGACCTTAAGAAAACTTCAAGTCCTTTGCAATGGGCAACAAGGCGTGTTACACAATAAAAAATGTTTTCCTGTTGAGTGGAATAGCTCAAGGGTACAGATCTTACTGAGGGTGGAGTTCCCAAAAAACAAGACTGGAAAAGACTGGGCTGGCTGGTTACCCAAGGGGCTCTGTCTGTCACAAATGAGTAAGTAGGAGAATGTAGTCTGAAGGTTGAACATAGCTGGAAAAGATCCAACAATTTAAATTCATCGGTGTGGAAAATAATTACATACTGACAGGTCTCCAGGGCAAAGAAAAAGAGAGAGGGACGAGGGCTTATATTAACTCTTCATGGTTTCAACAATCAATCAGTTGTTATTTAATTGGAGAGTATTTGTTAGGCGCTTTCATCCTGTGTACAAGAAATGACACTTATATTTATTTTATTATTATGCATGAGTTAGAGGTGTTTAATGGATAGCAGGAGGAATTCAAACATGATGTTTTTGGAAAAATCAAACTTCCCAGTAGCACAAACTTTAAAAACTACCTCGATTTGGGTAGATCTTTTAAGCTAGTTATCAAGTGTGGCGTATAAAGCTTTGAGCAAAGAGAGCAAGGGAAAAGGAAGTAAGCACAGTGTGAATCAGGTTATTTGGGAGCTTATTCCAAATGAGAAAATTCAGCTGTTTTTTTGCCTGGAAGGTTCAATGGACAAGCTAAATTGTTGCTAAATTTGAGGGCTCCAGAGCAGGTTATAGAAGGTTTTTCTCTTGCTCCATTAAAAGCTGAACTGAAGAAAACTAATAAAAAGTTAATAAAATTCAGGTATCAATGAAGAAGATGTATGCAAATAAGACCTCAGTTCCTCATATTGCCAGGTTTCTGGAGCCTCAATTTTTTACTTTTTTTTTTTTATTTAATAACAATGTTGAGAACAACAATATCTAGTGAAACAAGATGCAAACCTACTTCAAGGTGAAGTGGAACACGTTGCCGTTAATCTTGTTTCGGCGCTGGTGCCAAAAGCTCCGAATTCCGTGAGCACTGTTCAGAGGGTTATCTGATTGTCCTCCTCAGCAGACGGCATGCTGCAACCTATAGCAAGCAAATTAAATATAATCATATCAGTGCACTGAAATTACACTCCTTTTCCATATGGGGCCTGTGGGCAATAATCATGTTGTTATCCATTTATCTGTTTTCCTCTAGGAAGTTTTCAGACTAACTAGCTAGAACAAATTCGAAGGCTCTGTCATAATTTCAGGAATTGCCGTGCCAGAGGGCTTCTAACACCTCTGGTATTTCTCGCTTTCCTGCCAGGGAAGGAGGGGCTTCTAGGATTGGTTGTTTTTCTGAGGTTTTTTTTTTTCTTCTCATGTAATATTTTCTTGTATTCTGTTCTCAAGGTGGAGAAAAATAAGGCTGCAGTGTTTAGCTTATGCCCATGGTCACACTAACAAATGTATTTCCTGTAAATGCTGATATAATACAAGGTTGAATGACATCACGTTACGGCTTCCAGTTCATTCTTCCCTTACAAGGGCAATATTGTATGGTGAGTAATTTGTCAGAGATACTAAAAACGGCTTGGGAACAACAATAATTGTGAATAGGGTGAGTGGGTTCACTGTTCTGACTTGTTTCAGGGGCTTAACTTTTGGAAAACAGCCTAAAAAAATATCAATTTAAAGGAGAAAAAAAAATAGGACCCGGAGCATTTGCTAGGGCCAGACATTAGTTTCATTTAGACCCTAAACCATCCCACACTTAATTGTAGGTCTGCTGCATTAGCTTGTAGGAGTAGTAAAAGCATGTAATTCGATCTAATCAGATGGGCAGAGGAACCGGGTGCTTTGTGCCAAGTGAGCCCCTGGAGCAAAAGGACAAATGTGACTGCAGAAAAGTAGTTTTACAGCACTGTAGGAAATTCTTGCAGGACTACTTGATCCGTACAGAAAGTAGCGTAACAACAAAAATACCTAAGAAAATGCTGGTGTTTAAGGTCGTCTTGTCCTATCACGGCAGGGCACCGCTTGAAGTCCTCACAGAGCTCTCATTGAATGAACCTTCATAGACCAGCACTGCTGGGTCTTCCATTTCACCCAGGTTTGATTGCCTAAGAGCTGGGTGCCTTCAGTAGCGATAAGGGTCTCCAGTTAGCAACTCATTCCCTGCTAAACTTGGTGTAAACGGGGTATTCGGGAGTTGTCCTCTGTAATTATCAGTCATTCTTGATTCACTGAAAGGAACTTTGATGGTGAGCGTAAGCTGGGTGCCTCGTGGGCGATCACACCCTGAGTTGTCCCTCTGGGACAGCTGCGGTGCTGTAAAGTCGCACCCACTTTATCAGGAATTAAGTTTCTCGTGTAAATGATCTGTAGATGTGCCCTCATTGCAAAAGCAGAATACCGTGTAATTCATGTAAATTGTTCCTAGGAAAAGACATTGCTGGGAAAGTATCTTGTGCTGAAAGAAGGACTTGCCGTGACCAAGTAGCTTTCCTCTAGTCCCTTAAAGGTGAAATATTGTCTGCGTGATAATTTCTTGAAGTGATAAATGCTTGTCTGAAACTTTTCTTGAGGAAATTCTTTGCGTATGTAGAAATTTTAGCCTCCATTGATATTTCTGCTTTCTGTAATAACGTTCTGCCCTTGCCAAGATACGAAGTTTTATGTTGCCAGTGAAGATTAATACATGTGTCTTATCAAGATTCTCAGTCTCAGTGTTGCTTTAGGTGTTCTGTATGTACCATCGGTTTGTTGAATATCAGTGATTGTTCCTTTCTTTCCAGTCCAGTTTAAACATTTACTATTACAGAAAAGAAAAGCCAAATGAATGGGTAGGAATGAGGACTGTCCTCTAGAATTCTTTTAGCCACCTTAGAGTTGCAGTGGTACGGTTCTGGTGGTCGCAGTAGACTGCTCATCTTGCATTTAAATCAAAGTTTCAAAGAGAACATTGAGCAAAACCAATTTTTGTCTCCCTGAAAGAAAAGTGAACAAAAGAGGAACAATAATTAGGCAAAACTTCAGTGAAATAATAGGGGAAAAAAAAAAAAAGGAAAAAAAAAAAAAGAGGAAGTTGTTTTGTTTTATGCTGATATGTCAGCTAAAAAAGCAAGGAAACAACCAAAACCTAAAAATTTGTTTAAGTCATAAGGGAATCTTCCAACCAGAAATTAGGAATATTTGAGAGAAGCAAGCATAGTTCATTAAAATCCTGTATTTCTTTTAGGGTAAGGATAAATGAGCGGTTTTTTCTCTGCTGCTATTCACCGATTGCTTTATTTAAAGGTCGGAAGAGCGCTCTGCTCGTAGATCCCCTATTGAAATAGAAAATGAAATCAGAGTTCAGTGAGTTACTAGAACAGAAAATCACTTCAAATGGGAGCAAGCTCCATTGGACGGCAAAGGCTTGGCCGGGGTCCCAGTCCTTTCACCAGTAACCCCTCAGGAGGTCAGCCCCACCAGCCTCCTGGATGCCTCTCCCCGACCCGCCGAGGGCTGCAGACTGTCGTATCCTGGCTGCTTCTCCCCTGGCATTGGAGAGGGATTTCCTCTACATCTCCGCTCCTTCTTTCTCTTTTCAGCCTGCCCTCGTTGGAACAATTATAACATGGCCTTTAAATTACAGCATCACAAAAAGTGACACTAGAATTATTTAGGAATAGAAAGTGTGAACAGATTAAGTGGAGCATTAAAAAAGAGAACAATCTGATCTGTCGAAGTACAATGACAAATCCTGTGTTTAGGAACAATGAGCATATTATAGATGTGCTACACATTTGTTTGAGTGTGCATGGTTTGTATAAACATTTTTAGCTCATTTAAATAGAAGTTCTGGCTTTGTCTGCGTGACACTTTTGTTTCTTACATCCTAAAAAGAGGCCATTAAATAAAGCAGAAATTAAAGGGGAAAACCATGACTTTGACTGTGATATAATTTGGTAGACAGTTAATTGGTAATTAAAGACTGGGGTTGCCTTAGTTGGAGCTTCTTATTTCTTAATATTTATCTGATAATAGGTATTAGACCAACACTTAAGGAAGTGGAAAGACTTTTCAAGAGTACTGAGCGCTCTTTGAAGCAGAGCTGAGAAAAAACCAGAGCTTTTGTGTTCTGATATTTCAACCCTTGTTTTATTCCAGTTTGTGAGGAAAATATCCTCAAATGAAAACGGTCCATTATGAAAGCAAATAGCTTACACTTTATATATAAAAAAGCATGGCTTTGAGATCAGAATAGTATCCCTAGACAGAGAGTGTCTACTGTGAATATGTAATTGAGACCCTGCATTTCCCTGTAACTTTGCTGTCCAACTGTGCTCTAGGTCTTTGATAAACTGTGTGGTCTTTACATATAGCTGAATCACCATAGCACCTCATTAAAAATGATTTAATTGAAACCCCTTTCTCTTCAGGGCTTTTTTTGACCTGGTCTTACCACGCTGTCAATTAATTCAGAAATCTTGCAGTTTCTCCTATAAAAAATAGCAGTCATCTGTCTTATTTGCCCAGGTAAGCTCTGCTGTCATTTCAACTTAAATTCACGACACGTTTCTGAACAGCTGTAACTTTTTAAATCTTCCTGTAGAGATGGAAAAGTAGGAATGAAATGTTATTATGGAAACACCTCTGTGTGTTTTAAGCCCTTAATATCTGTGCATCCCTCTGGTTAGCCTTGGTGATAAATTGTCATAGTCCTAGCAGCTGGAAATATCATGACTTGGTAGGCAGGTAGGGAGAACATCACTGGCGGAGGAAAGAAGAGCCTGGACATGTATGGTGATTTCCAGGCATGTTCCTAGTCAGAGGAAGGAGCCCATGGTCCCCTGGGCACCCGAGCTCTGCCAGCCTGCAAAGGATGTGGCTTGTGTCCCCCTCCGTGTTCACCCAGCAGAAGGGTGGAACAAGAACATCCTTCCTTCCCACTGCAGGATCTGATCCTGCACCAAGCCAACAGTGAGCCCGCTGTCTCTGCAGAGGGTGCGGAGCCAAGCGGTGTCTGTGCCCTTAAACCATGCTGTGATTTACCCCTGAACACCCAAGGTTTTTTTGATTTCTAGCTTTCTCTGTCTTCTGAGTCCTCCTTTTGTTCAGCTCTGTTGTTCTGGCAAGGAAGAACATTGCTCTGTAAGGGTGCTACCCACTGGCTGGAGAAATCCGACGGGTCACTTGACACATTAACTTTGAGTTTGGCTGCTGAAAGTTAGACAGTTTTTATACTTAAAGAAGTGAAAGTCCTGATGCCTGACTACTCAATGGGATGGGAACCTCATTGCTGCAGAAACGTCACCCTGCCTTTTATTGATATTTTTTTACTCTCTGTAGAGATATTTTTTTCTTTCTCCCCAAAAAATAAGTTGGAAACATTTAGTTATTTACCCTTTGTTCTGACGAAGAGATGGAAAGAGTGACATTGTAATCAAGTTTAAACAGGATAGATATTGGTGATATTCACAGGTTACAGAGAAGGTTATCAAAAGAGAGACAGGAAAAACAAACTTAGGCTACACTGGTACCGAGAGGCCTTTGTGTTGTAGCTGACATGATGTGACATGTTTCTGCTGCCATTCGGTGTTTGAAACTTTCCTTTTTCCTGTAAGTATTTTTTCTGTTGCAGCATGTTCACAACAGCACAAGTTAAAAAAAAATGCACAAAACAACTGCAGAAATTGCCGTCAACAAAGACTTCGGGCTCTTTGAAATATGGAGGCACAAATGTACTTCTCAATCTACCCCTTTGATCTTAGAATCTGCAGTGCAGTTCTGGCACACCGTGCGATGAACTGAACTCGATCTGATTAGAGAAAGGTTGGTCACTGGGCTGGGTTTGAGCCCTTCCATGTACTTCTGGGATGAGGCTCACGTTTGGAGTTGGTCCAAGCAAAGTCTTCATGCTTCAGTGAATCTCTAGACCTCACCAGACTGCCTGTATATTAAGAACCTGTTCTTTTAAAAACATTGGACGCGTTAGATAAAATTGTGACGCATAGTTAACTTCTTGTTGCAGAGCCACTGGAAAATATGCTACTTTGTGTGAATAAGGAGGAACAGGATCAGACCTTTGGTCACGGCCTGCACGGCACTCATGTTAGTGTAAGAGTAGATGGGGTAGGGCTAGAGTTGAGAAATTTGATAACACGTTGAAAAACAGGCTCCTACTGTGTTTTTACCCTTTAATTTCAGCAGTACAGCGGTGCCAGGTAGTTAAGAATAGAAAGGCTGTGTAGAGGCAAACGTTTATGTACATCTGGAATGTGGGTTTATGAAAAAATGGGTTGTGTTTCAGCACTAAACTCAGTTTGGTATATATGATATACATATGGTATCTGTTCATTTGAGAGTACCAAGTTCCCTGTCATTTTGTCTTTGGCTGCTCTTTTTATTGTTTCTTGTAATGATAAGGAAATGGATCGTCTCAGAATAAATGAATGCCATATGTACCAAATGTACATGAAAATGTCAGCTTTTGTGTTGTGTATCACTATAAACCCCACTACGAATCCATGTTAAAGAAGTTCAGAGAATTTCTTCACGTTAGCCGGCAGCTACTCTCTAGCCTCTGTATAAACGGTAGTCAAACCTCTTTTGCTGAAGCAGAAGTTGCTGATGACTTAGTGACAGAGCCTGCACTGCATACGTGCTGCTCTCTTATTGCTTACAGAAAAATAAGTGAATGGGTCATTAAATTTCCAAGGTATGCTATTTCTGTTTGGACTGAAACAGCTTGGATGCGCTTTAAAGCAAGTAACAGAGCATTAATCTTCCTATTTCCCATATATTTTTTTTCAGGGAAATTTCTTGCTAAGTAACATTAAAATTCTGCATGAAATCACAACAGTTCTGCAGCAAATCTTTTATTTTCTCGTGCTTCCGTGTTGATGCGGCATGTCTTTTTTTGGGGTTTATGTTAGAGTGTAAGATAAATTTCTGCTCTTTTTCCAAATGGTGTCAGCACAGGAATTGGGTGCAATCAACTGCAGTTAATAACATGAACTCAAAAACTACTGAAAATTTTAAATTTTGACAAATATATAATTTAAAATATGTATTATTGTGACTTTGCTGTTTATCCAATTGGGGACCCAAAAAATAGGTTGATGAGCCATTTAATTAAACAACGTAATGTGGATGTAATTTTCCTTGCTTCTTATACTAACAAAGAAGAGATTTCAGATGGTCTGCAGGCTTGAGAAAAATTGTAATTTTGCATAATAAATAAATATATAAGAATTTTTAAGACCAACTGCAAAGATTGAGCTGGGAAATTATCTTCCCTTATGTGAATATCACTCACTCAGATTTCCCAGCTGAGAAGTTGGGGTAATGATTAAAAATTTCAAAGTGATTTTAAAAGAGATTTAGATGCACATTTCCAAAGGAACTATTTCAGCCCTTTCTTTAGACTTTAAAAAAATCCCTGGACACTGAATTTATTCACTTAGCTCCAGACCTAAGCGTGTACCTTTTTGTATTCCAGTACTCCTTGCTAATGTCTGTTTCCTGTCGTCTGTCATGAATTGCATTTTATTCCTTGGTTGAGCATAAAAGATACCACACTGCAGTAATGATTAGAAGTTGCTGAAAAATTGCAACTGGAAGAAAAAAAAAAAGGGAATTTTAACTCCTGCAGCACTGCCTGCTGCTACTTTAAAGCTCTTATTTACTTTATATTTACTGGGTTTATATTAGTTTCCCAGCCTCATTGTGCCAGAGGTTGAATAAACATAGCCAGGGGATGGCTGTGCCCCAAAGAGATTATCTTCTACACAGAGGGGTGACTGTGTCCTTCAGGCTTCCCACCTGTGTCAGGAGACAGTTATGGAAGACCTTTCACCTGCCCCGTCCTGCTCCTGCCCCTTCACAAATTCCTCCGGTTCTGTCTGATCCTTACATGGTGTCTTTGTGTTAGAAGTTGGTCAGGAAGGAAAATTTGGACTCTGGAGCTGTAGCAATACTTTTGTGCCTCATCAGGCTTTCAGGGCAGCCCTCATCTGGGCAAAAATCTGTGGAATTCTCCGAGCCTGCTGATAAATGATAGGCAAGGGGGTAGCGAGCTTCCACACCTGGGTGGTAGCCACCATCATGCAACCAAGACCAGCGGCACCATCAGAGCGGGCTCCTCTCCCTTCTTGCATCATCTGTACAACAGAGTTCACTGCAAAGCTTTGTCCTGGGAAGGGTTTCATACATAACCACAACCAGAGCCAGATCCCCCACGACCTCCACCGCTGCAAGTGGCGAGCTCTCCAGTTAACTTAGTACAGGAATGTTTGCAGTGGTTTAGAAATGAAGCAAAAGTCTCCGTAGAGGCTGAGATGTTGCAATGGCCATATGAGATCAAATGGCACGCTCCAGATTTACATGCAGTTTGTCCTCAAATGGAAAATTCTTAATAAATATACATTAAATCAAGAAGACTATACAGATAGTTAATAGGGTTGTGTGTACATTGCTCTCTAAGCTCCCAGGTTTTATTAGAGAGGGATCATCTTTTCGGTAGAAGTTTAGAACCGTGCACTAGGATAACACTTCCTCTTGCAGGGTCATGCAAAATTATTAAAATTGAGGTATTTATTATTAAATGCCTTAGGATTTTTTTCTGTGCAGGAAGAGCAGTTGAATAAACTGCCTCTCTGTACTTCTGCCAAAATCTTATTTGAAGCAACAAACACTTGCGAAGATTTGTATTTGTTGTTTGAGAAAGTGTACCTATGCTTTGGAGAGTGGGCACCAGGGCTTTGTGTGTATACAAATACTTTGCCAGGTTGTTTACCAGAGAGGTTACAGCAACAGATGCTGTAAACAGACATGCATTTTCCAAAGCACAAAGAAGAAACCCAGAAGGAAATCAAGACGTCACCAGAATACTGTAAATAATTTTAGCAAGTCGAATGAACGTCTGAAGGCTGACAAGATTTAGGCCTTCATTTTCACAAAGGTTTTAAGCACAGGCTTAATTGTAAACACATGCTTATGGATGTTGCTAATCAGCAAAGTACTTGCATAAAAGACTAATTTAACAATAATATAGTAGCTTCACAATAACAATTTCTTGTGCTTTGCTACTTAGAAATCCGTAGGTAATGTAAAAATAAATAACACAGAGGAAACATATATGACTTTGCCTTTCCATGGCAAAAAGAGTCATAAAATAGGAAAGGTCGTGTGGTAAGTGTGATTTACCTGAACTTTAAGTACTTTGAAAATGAAACACCAGGAACAGCATAATCAGTCAGGAGAGCAATTAGGGACTCCATTACCACTCAAGAGAAGCAACAGAGACCATAATCACTTGCCCGAGGAAACGGTTTTCACATACATGCCGAATTCAGCGTGTTTTCTCTCGTATCAGCAGTATGTAAGTAAGGGAGTGTCTTAAGCTCTTGACAGGAGTAAGAATAATACATAGGAAATGTGGCGGTTATTTAGGGAATCTGTCTAGTCGTAATTTATTCGTTCTGCTTCATATCTGGAAGTAGTTGCTAAAAATGTTCAAAGCCTGAGCTTGCTTAAGGTATGCGGGATGCTTCATTTGCTGACAAGGTTTGCGATGTGTCCAGCAGACCGGGGACACCGAGGAACCTTTAACTCTGTTGTACAACGGGAATTGCTATGGGGGGGTTGCTAGACAGGCCGCTTCTCTCCCATCTTTCTCTCTTCAAGGGGAAGCGGAAAGCCCAGCAGGGGCAAAGATGATAAACCATGGTTTTTAAAAACATCCATGTGATGGACATTTGGGGTGGGAAAAGTCTGGTGATGCATATGTGCTTTATATGTACCCTCACATACACATGGGAGATGATGAGTATAGGGTCTAGCTTAACTCCAGGCTAAGCATAATTCTCTATGGCAGAAGGACAGAAAGAAATTACTTGAGTTGAAGGAGGGCTACTCCAAATGTCACGTGTAAAAGTCTAAGGCATCCAGGAAGTGCATGTAGGGCCTGTTATCTCTGTTGTGTATCTTTTGTGTTGACAGACAAAGTGCGATAGTATTTTAGACTCCCATACAAAGTCTGTTCTGTTCAAAAGAAGCATCCCAATAGCTGGAGTTGGGGGGAAAGGATTAACAGATATGACAGGGACCATCCAGTTAGGCCAGTGGATCCCTACCAAGAAGAAGGGATAGACTGTTTTCCTTCTGGGTTGTGTTTTTAAAGGACTCAGGGCAGTAAATAGACTCTGAGAGGAGTCCAACTATTTCAGGACCGTTAAATCAACAGTTCATGGGAATTGTCCAGATGGCTAAATTTTAGGACTGGTTTCATGTGACTGAAGGTGATGTCTACTTGCAACTGTTGGCTTAATTTTGTGTTTCTGTTTACAAAAATGAATGTTACAGGAAAACTCAGACATCACATAGTGATGCAAGGCTTTTAATAAAGAGCAGCATAGAACCTTGAAAGTATTGGAAAAGGGTCTATAGCAAGAAAACACAACCAAACACGTGCACATCCACAGAGAGTAAAAAGTGAATGATTTGGTATCTTAAGGTAGGAGGCTTGAACCCTTTATTTTTCTTACCCTTTTTTCATTTTGATAAGATGACTGAATGATTTTTAATGGCCATGAAAGGCCAATAAATGACTCCATGGTTACACTCTAGTATGGTGAAAATACTAGTCAATATTTATAGAGGATTTATATGGCAAATAGACTGAGAGCAACTACGGGCCCATAATTCTCTTAGCAAGCCCTCCGTTTCCCTTAGACATTTTTCTTTCAGTGCGGGTTTTGTGCATTTATCAAAGACAGCCAGACACCTAGTAGCCCTATTGCTCTGACAGGGTGGCTGGACATCTGGAGATCTGGACGTGCCAAGTGCATTAGCATATATGGGCTCAATAGTTCATGCACGGTAAATCTGGAACATCCAGGAAGTCTCTCCTTGGGTCCCATGCGCTGAGCTGTGCGCGTGCCCAACAGCTGTTTGCACATCAGTGGCTTCCTGGCAACTTCCTGGAAATCTCTAGGAAAAACAGGAGAAAACTGCACAGATCTCACTAAAACTGGGGTGTAAGAAACTCATTTTGCTGTAGCACAGTTGCATGACTAGTGTATGGGAATTTTCAAGACAGGGTCTGTAAGGAAGGAGAGGTATTTAATCATATTATTTTATAATTTTTTTTTATTTCTGGGCAGCAATGGTTAGAGGAGATTTGAAAGGCAAACTAGAGATGCATATTTAGAAATGTTGATTGAGAGTCTTAATCTAACAGTACAACTCAGCACAGGCTCACCTTCAAGCTCATAAGTGGTTTTCTTGCCAAAGGTAAGCACACATCAGGGCATTCAGCAGCAGGCAAGATTAAGCTAATAAGACTAATCACACGTGCACACGCAGTAAAAAGAAAACAACAAAAAAAAGATTTTGGGAGCAGCAGCTATGCTATCAATTGCTGCCTGAAAAATGCACTCTAGCTTGTTTGGGCTGGTGATAACTGAGGAATTTTAGCTCTGTTGCTTACATTTTTTTATAACGCTTTCAAACTGCATTCGCAGTCTTCCAAAATGACTTTGTATTATGATGGAAGGCAAATTCCTTCACCTCCATACTCTTCCAGTCCAGGTTGTTGGTTGTTTTTTTTTGAGCAGCCTTCCCTTGAACACTAGGAGAAAGAGTAATGTATGTTAAATAGTGATCTCACCCTGGCGGGAATTACAGTTTTGTTGTAACTGCAATACAGTAGAATGTGTCAGGACACCCAAATTTAACACTTAGGTTAATAATTAAGGCGGTGGAGTGGTGGGGTGTTTGCTTTATCAACAGCCTTGACCTATCATAAAACAAGCTGCTTCATGGTGCTCTTTCTGCCTCGAAGAGGTTTTATTCTTGAAGTGACAAGGGCTTTTATTTGTCCTTTCATCGTGAATAAGTTTGGCCAAAAGGTCCAATTCTAATGCGCACATATTCTTGTAAGTTCAATGTACTTATTCTTTTAATACGCTCCTTGGGTCATTTTTTCCTTTTGTGTTTAGCGTGATCTTACTGTATCACTTTTCGTAACTGGCTCTCAGCAGATTCAGTGCTCTGCAGCTTGAAGTGTCAGATAGTGGGTGGTCCATTTCATTTGAGGTATTTTGAGCCAAATGTGAATAGAAAACAGCTTTTGTTCTGCAATTTTGGACTTTACCCTTAAATACCTACCAGACTGTAATCATCCACACATCACCCACTGCCAATAAATAACCTATTTTATTGTCCAAGTCTCTAGATGGAGAGGAACATTTTTGCTGAATTCGGCTAGAGGCAGCAATATACTGGGTCGTCTTTCTTTTTTTTTTTCCATATGAAAGTGAGTTAGATATTTTATTAGAGTGGCAGCGATGTGATTATTTATTTTTTTTTTTTTATATAAGAATACTTGATGCTGAATTTAAAAACATAAAGTGGAGTTTAAGTGTTTCTGTGTTATATACTGGCATAAAGGAGAGCAGAATCTGGCCAACAGCGCTTTTCACATGTATGGGGCTAGAATAAACATGCAGCATAGAGATTAAGCAAGCGCAGAGTTTGATAGCCGTGATGATATAATTTTACAGGAGCCCTGAGGAATCTTAGTGAAATCCTAGGCTGCACGGGTGAGGCAAAGCAGAGGTGCTTAAAATAGAAATGCTCTGCAGCTCTCTGAAATCTCATAATCTAGGTGTCAGGTAAAGTCAAACAGGTGGATGAGAGGTAAGCAGTGCAGAGAAAGCTGGCAGGCGAATTAATGCTGTAACACAGAGAATTTAACAGAAAAGCAGATGCTTGGGCTAGCTATTCTCCTAATCAAAGCTCAACAGGACTAATACAGAGCCGTCCCAGCAGGGCTAAGTTTGAAGAAAGAATTTAAAAGTGTATAAATGTGAATTTACTGTCACCTTTTTTTCCCTCCCCATTCCAATATTTAGAAAATGCTTGTTTTCTTGTCTTGTCAGATTCCCCTGAGGATACTGACAGGGCACTGTGCGGTAGCTTGGCCACACGGCTACAGCAGCTCCTGATTTGAAAGGGTTCAATTGGATTCTGTCAGAAGTCTTCATTCCCAAGGGGCTTTTCTATTATTTTTATGATACATCAGAGTTATACTTGTGATGCTGTTCCCCTTCGCATAATCTCACAGCTCCGATTTGCGGCTCCCGAGAGAGTCCTTAGAGCACAGATGAAGGGCATTGGGTTAAATCTCATTTTACTAGGCAACATGCTTTGTATCATTTTCCTTCTTTTTTTTTCATAGATCAAGAATGTAATTTTGGCATATTGTACACAAACAAATGCTGTTCTGGGTGGAAGCCTATCTACTAGTTAAAGCAACGGATTGTGACTCAATGAGTGATTGAGTCAGCCTCTGGATTCCTAGTTGAGCATTTTCTATTGACTCATTGTGTGGCCCTGGACAACTAGCTAATATCTTTCTGTCTGCCCCTATTCTCTCTCTTATTACTTTTGCATAGGTACAATTATACCACACAGACCTTTCCTCGTCCCTTTCCAAAAAGGCTCTTTCAAATCAAGCGGGAGACTTGGATGGGAGTGTCCATGACCGAGGACTGCCTGCAGTGTGGGGGCTGTAGCAGTCTGTGGCAAGGACCACTTTGCAAGCATGGGTGCAGGACTTTTGTGTCTTCAGTGTAGAGCAGGAACATGATCCATTCCTGGGTCACAGAATCACAGAATGGTAGGCTTGGAAGGGACCTCTGGAGATCATCTAGTCCAACCCCCTGCCAGAGCAGGGTCTCCCAGAGCAGGTTGCACAGGAACGCGTCCAGGCGGGTTTTAAATGTCTCCAGAGACGGAGACTCCACCACCTCTCTGGGCAGCCTGTGCCAGGGCTCTGCCACCTTCAAAGGAAAGAAATTCCTCCTCATGTTGAGCTGGAACTTCCTATGTTCAAGTTTGTGCCCGTGACCTCTTGTCCTGTCTCTGGGCACCGCTGAAAAGAGTGGTGCACCTCACTGTTGCCCTGGGGCAGGTCCTGGCTGGATGTTACTCCAGCCACATTTGGGAAGCAACAAAACTTATAGACACTATAGTTATACCTGCTGTAGCTCACTCTGGCAGTCAGGGAACCACTGGTACAGGACACGCGGTGGAGTGCACTTACCTGGTTGTTGCATCTGTGGGCTTGTTGGCAAATAATTTCAGAGAAGTTTATTGAATCAGACGACCCTGGGTGGTTTTGAAACTGTAAGAGGGCAGTGGGGGTACTGGGAGGCAAGGTCATAGTCTTCCATTCCTATTCCTAATAAACAGCACAAACTCTGCCCTACAAAACATACTTACAAATTGCTTTGAAAGCCTCTTCCCAAGTAACTGTTCTTCCTAAAGAAAAATCCCCAAAACAACAGTTTAAAGGAAGTTTCCTGGTTGTGTTAAAGGAAGTTGAAGTTAAGGTTCGCCGGGCTTGCTGCGTGCACCACACAAAGCTGACCCGTCCATCTGCAGAGATTACTATGTCAGGTTTTCAGGGTGACCATGCGGCAGGTACGTGCAGTGCTCATCTCTTCAACCAGAATTCTGCTAAAATGGCAAAATCAACCAGTCGCTAGCAGGACTCTGGCTCAGCAACTGCTACTCTTACGATTAGAAGTTAATTCCTAAAGCAAAGAGCCTAAAATTGTAAATGCCATGTTTAGTTTTTACCTATTGTATTGCATAGCATATCCCATGTGTAGTGTTTAGATAGTTTCTTCTGCAGCCATAAAAATAATTGTGCAATAACTGTTCTCCCACTCAGCCTAGGAAAACTCTTCATTGTTTTCTGGAAAATGCTATTGTTATCATTCAATTCAGTGTTATCATTAAAAAAATAATCTGGGCAGTGTAAGAGCTACAAATTGCTGACTGTGTCAAGAGGTTGATGTTCACACTTAATGCCTTAGTTATAGCACTTGAAAAAACAACTTTGAGATAAGAGATGACTACATTATACCATGTACCAAAATCATCTTTCTTTGAGAGTGAGTAACTTAGCTCTGATTTGAGAATTTTCTACTTTGCTAATCCCTAGCGGCTGATACCTTGAAAATATCAGTTAAATTATAAAGGTACAGGTACAGAGGATAATATTTTTAAGGAATATGCTAGTAAATAGAAAATTGTTCACATAAAAATGTTGCCTGCTTTGGTCCTTTTAAAACAGAAAGCTGTAGGACTGTTCAGAGTTGTGCAACTCCGCACTGTGTAATACTGATTTGATAACTTTAAAAAAATCACAGCTTTTTTCCTGTGCAGTAAAGACACTCCTCCATTCTGATTCATAAAAACATTTGCCTATTCACTGTAAAGCCACCCCCCAGCCCCACTAAAATCAATACGATTTAAACAAGTACTTAGGCATTTGATCAATAATGCTTAAAGCCAGAAGGAAGTATTAGTATGTATAGTCCGACCTTCTGTACAGGACAGATTTGTAAGATTTCCCACAAGCAATAAATTAATCTTTGGATGAAGAACATCTATAAGAAGGCTATTTGATCTTGATTTGAAGGCTAAGACTTCCTTCACTAACATGCTCCCACTGTTAGTTATCCTCAGTGTTTTAAATATGTTACTCTCTGCCATTTTCCCTTTGTTTGGCTTCATCGTCCTGCCATCACTTCTTATTTTTCTTTCACAAAACAATATTTTCTCTTTCTTGTATAAATGTACACTGTAATCAAACTATTCTTGATTTTATTTTTGATAAGCTTAAGAGTGACTCTCATGTTAAGTTCTTCAGTGTGCTCTACCGCTCTATTTCTCTTATCCTTCAGAACTAAAGGGGAGGGAGGCCCAGGCTTGGGCATGTGGATGGATGGTCTTGGAGCACGGCTTTGAACATCTAGTTTTGCGGGAGGGAGGTAAATCCTCACCTTATATCCATGGAAAGGGTTGTGGGCGACAAAAGGACTGCACCACTGGACCTAGTTAGAGAAAAGGAATTGTATGTGTCATGGGCACTAATTCAGGCTTTTGTCATTGATTCAGGACTTTTTGATACCTAAGAAGTTCTGAAAAAAAACCCCCAAACCCTCATAATTTAATTCTTCTCTCTCTCTGCATACTTTCTTCCTTAAAATCTATTTCAGCCCCATAATTTATCCAGTAATAATCCAGTACAGCATCTCCAGGGACTCCACAGCCCTGCCCGATCTTCTCAAAACTCACCCTTCTGCCTCAGATACGCAGCGTAGTACAGGGCTGTCCTTCAGTGCTGAGATTCCCAACCATCTCCTTGCTGGGCAGCCGTGGTGGGGTTTTTGTGTTGTGAAAAACTTTAAGACCGTGAAGAGAATTTGCTTACATGTAATGGACTCTGACTTTGTTGGGGTTTTTTTGCTTTTTTTTTTTTTGAAGTGGGGAGTGTATGCAGAGGGGCAGACAGACTTTGTGATCTGCTGTCAGGCAAAGTGCGGCAGGATGGATTGGATAGACCCCTTGGTGTTTTGCTGGCACACAAAATAGCCCTGTCTGGGCCGTGTTTCTTTTGTCATCTGAGATGTGTTGGTTTGAAAGGGAGGCACAGTGATGTATAAGAGTATTTTGAGGGTACCACTATGTGGTACTCCCAAACGTCAGGACGCTATGTGGTGGCTGATGTCTTGATTAGCTCTGTAGAAAGGCTCTCCCCTTCCTTTTCCCCAAGCAGTTCTTCCCCATCTGAGGAGAAAGAAGAAAACTAAACATAAACACTTAAGCAAACAAGTAAATCCAGCTCCATGTCAGTTAATGATGAAAACTGTAGATCAATAATATGCTGAAGGATGTTCGAAATACTTCTAATGGTGATATATGTGTTCACCTCATCTGCCCAGAAAAGGTTGTATAGCAGATACAGCCAGACTGTGTGTCTAATCAAACGAAAGCTGTCTTTGGGTATCAGAAAAGCAAATATTTTTAGAATTGTGCTTCAGCCTATTCCTCAAAACAAGTATGGAGCAACGTGAGGGCTTCTGCCTTAATCAGAGTGAGATGTTACTCCACAAATCATTTAGCAGAGCTGCATGTGAATAAATCAAGGATCAGTGTGGAGGAGGCATGAGGTGAAAATGAATTCACAAGCAGTTACTAAGCACTCTAATATCACCAAAATATTTATTAGCTGTATTGAACTGGAAAAAAGTAATGGACATGCCTAAATTGTGGTTCTGGAAGTTGTCCAAAGTGCCCTGGCTCCATTGGAAAGTTGGTATGCTCGTGTAGGTTTTCAGCTTTCCGTGTCTAGTCTGGGTTGAGATTTGCATATCTAGTTTTCTGTTCCTCTGTTGATGTACTAGTTTTATGCAGCACCGTCTGGGATCACTCTGTCAGTTATCTCAAATGCCGCTGAGCAGAAAGGCGCATGAATGTCCCATGGGGACTTGTTATGGATATTAATATAATCACAAATTTATTGGAAGGCTCTCTGAAATCCACTAAAGTTTTAAGTGAAACTGTGCCCAGTTTTGATCTTGGATAGGCCAAGAAATGTTTCTGTGTTCTGTTCAGTCTCAATTTAACGCAAAACGCAGTGCAGGGCATGCCCAGAAACACCGCCTGGTATGTAGTAAACACTGCACTGAAAAAGGAAAGCACTTCTGGAGGTCATATTCCCCCAAGATCAATTGATTACAGGATCATAGGTTTGGATTTAAGAGCCTGTATTCTTTGCAGATTCTGTGTAAATTTAGTAGTGAGTCCCATTTTGGAGTTGTCCAAAAGTCCAGCTCTCCAGTGCTATCAGCTAGATCTCCCATGCGACTGATGCTTAGAAGTAAAAACCAATCCACAGATTTTAGTAATATGCTGAAAGGTTCAGACTGCAGAATTTCGCTACTAGAAATTAATCTTCTCTTGCTTAACGTTACTCATTTTAGCTCACGTTTAACTAAAACCTTTATAAATTTCTTAATCTCGCATATATGCTCAGTGTCACAGTACATCCTCTACCATTGAGGTACCATATCCATTTTACTGACATCTTTCTGTTCCACACCATTAAACACTATTGCTGTAAGTGATAAGCAGAAAGCAAATTGCATGGAAAGGTCATCAAATGTGATTATAGTATGTTACGTATGATGTGACAATCCAGTAGTGTCATAAAATCCCAGCTGTATCTCAGTGTTGTCACCCTCGAGCATTCAAAAATCCTGAAAATTAGGCCTGAAAAAAAAATCATGAGTGATTTAAAACTTTTGAGATTTTTTTTTAAAATTATGTATGTTGGGGTCTCTTAATTTACCTCTTTTTCTGAACTTGTCGCATATGCTTCACATCATTGAGTTATGTCAAGTGTCAAGGCTTACTTTTATAACAAAAATTATAAATGGAAATTGCTCGGGTTATTATTCAGGCAACGTCTTGATTGCAGAAACCTGCAAGTACCACAAGAGCTGTGGTGGGCAGTGGTTGATAATGGATGCTATTTGCTGAAAGGTGACGTGAAGGGCAAAGAATACTTTCTCTGGACTCAGCATTTTTGTGTCATTTCCCAATTTAGAAGGAACCAAGAGTGGTGGAGGGAGGAGCGAAGCTGAGGCTGTTCCTCCTCCCCAGATATGCAAGAAAAGGGGATAAGAGGGCCAGGACTCCTTAATTTACCTTTTATTCCCTCTCTGTCTTTGAGCTATAGCAGCAGGTCACCTCTCTCAGCTGGCTAGGGCAAAGCAGGGAGGTGGCAAAGATATGTCTCCTCCCTGCCCAGAAGTTGACACACCAACCGAGCTTCTGGGTGAGAGGAGCCTGCTCCAGACCTGGGCTAGAAAGTTGACTTCCACCTTTAACAATGGTTGAAACAAGTCCTGATTAACTCTCTTTCTCTATAAAATAGATAAATAAAGCTACTTTACACTACAACTTGCAAAAAAAAGCCATCACCAGATGTTTGGTATCTGGGTTGGAAATGTCCACAGGGCAACACTAGCATGAAAAGCGTTAACTGAATATCCATGTACACTTTCTTCCCTTTGGTCTGTTCTACCCACACACCCGTTCCACTGACCAAATAGGTCTTCACCAAAAATAAACAGAGAGAAAACCTCTCATCATGATATACCAAAAGCTAGAACACTGTGAGAGAAGCCCAAGAGTGATAAGAGGGACAAAAGCAAAATGCTCATCAGAATGACTCCTGTGTGGACTGTGTGAATTCAAAAGGTTAAAACCTAATCCCTAAAAAAACTGGTCACTTCTAGCAGTTAATGACCTGCTAGTCTGCTAACCATCAGGAGAGGAAGCCAGGAGCAGTTAACGCTTTCAGAAACACAGTTGTTGCTAACAATAGTAATGAACCATATCTTGGACTTGTTATTGTACATGGTGCAGGAGAAAAATAATAAGTGCTTCAGAATGACAGTGAATAATTGAAATATTAAGGCACAGAGGTGAGAAGAGCTATAGATGTGATTCAGGAAGGGAAGTGGAGTATTACAAATATAGTGGGCAAGCAGAATAGTGCCGGCGTGACCCAGAGGTTATTTTTAAGCTGGGGACTGAACGTTTCCTTCCTGCAGTAAACACGCAGGAAGAGAAGGAAGAAGGAAAAGGGAATGCAAGTAAGTGCTGGCAGTCAGTTTATGGGCTTGCTATTTGCTTGTCCTTCTGGCTGTCAAAGCAAAAGATCTTACAAAGCTGTGATGCCCCAGAGAGTCCAAAGTTTCCCAGGGAAAGCTGATCATGAGAATTTATCTCTCCTGAAAGTCTCCACCCAGCAGCTGGCATTTCTTTACTTCCCAGCTGATAGGAACCTCTACAGGTACCTCTAGAGGTTATTTCCCAAAGGAAAGAGGTGTGCAGGATTTCCTTTTGCCTAGTGCTAAACCCGAGGCCATGCTCTAGACAGCACTCGCCTTAACAGAACGATGCTTCAGAGCTATTCATGCTTTGTTTTCAGCTGCTTATTTATTTTCTTATTTTATGTAAACAGCCAAAGGATGCAAAGGAAGTATCAAAGGATATCTTTGGGGTTCCTGTGGTTGCCTGTGGAGTTTCAAGGACAGACTCTTCCTATTTGTCTACAATTTTTTGGTCTCTGTATGTAGTGACCTGACCTCTTGCTGCTCAGTATTTGCGAGACTGCAAGCTAAATATTTTCATACCTTTTAAAAATAGACTTCTCTGATGACTAAAGTAGGACCTCGAATGCCCTTGCTTTCATTTACCTCTTCGTTCAAGAAGTCAATTCCACTATATTTAAAAACTTACAATGCAATATTTTTGAAACCTTGGCATATAAATGACTCCATTTTGCTCCTCTGTGACAGCATGGCTACCAACATGAGCCTTACCATTGCTTTGTAATAACTTATTATTTATATATTTCAAACAACATTATTCCAACAAAATTTTCGACAGCACCACTGTTCAGGCAAACTTGTGAGGTTCTGCACAGGCACTGTTTGAGATTAATGGTATGGATGGTTGTTTTATTCCTGGGACGCTTTTCTTTCTCTTTTTGCCAGATACCAATATCTGTAAACAAAAAAATACAACTTAGGATTTCATGTTAGATCGATTGTATTAACTGGCACAGGGATGGCGACAGCAGAATCAAGGGGAATGCACTCTGGAGTTGGTATGGAGTCAAATATGGGTTCACATAAGTTTCTTCTATACTGAAGCTTCAGAAATTAGGAGTGGTGATTTATAAGCTTTTGACAAATTTCCATCTGTTCTCATTCCATGTAGTTTTTTTTCCCCCTCAGAGTTCAAAGGCTGTCTACTGCGGAGCTGCCCTGCCTTTGTGATATATAGCTGTCTCTGAGGCTGTCATACGTTCTAATTTTAACGCTGATGGAGCTCTCAGCCTTCATTCAAGAACCACCCTGAATAGCTCCAACAAGCAGGAAATCTATTCAGCTAAAACGCAGCCAACTAATCAGTTTATGAACACACATGTAAAACAGCATTTGTGAAAATAAACCTACTAACATTCAGAAACAGTTGAGCAATGCACGTTGTTGGGGGTCGGAGAGCAATTAATGCTGATGTCATCTTGCACAATTTTTTCCCTGACTGCTACCTTCTGCCGCAAAAGTGATTTCATTTTCTGACTGTGTAGCAATCAGCATTTAGCAAAGAACAAAGCATATTTTTTTTTTTTTCCCTGACTCTGCATTTTTGAGGTTTGTGTAACTACATACTCCCCAGTTTTTCAGCCTTTTATTGTGGAAAGTTACAAATCCAGACATGGAAAAAGTAACAGTATTTAGTAACTTGTTCCACCTTTATTAGTTGAACATTCATTATAGTAGGGATTACATAACACACACTCACACAAAGAGTAATAGATTCTAAAAATCTAGTAACGGGACATATTATTTAACGAACACTACTAATGCTGAATCTAGTTCCTCCCTCAATTACAAATATGGAATTCCCAATGTGACAATAAGGGACAAATATAGGAAAAATTCATCATAGTCAGTCATTAGCCTCAGTTTCTGACCTCTCTAACATTTAAAAAAACCCCACGCTGTATTCTAGTATTTCTGGGAAGAAATTCATGTGCATCATTCTATTAATCCCGCAAACCATATCAAAATCAACTTTTAGATTTTCTGAACATTTTAAAATAAGATGCTTTTTCATGGTGAGTGCCTTGTTTTCAAAACAAAGATGTACAGCAGATATTCACCTCCATTACTATTCTTCGGTTATTTTGAAAATGAAAATTTTATTCTTTATAGCTAGAGGTAAAAAGGCAAAATAAAAAAGAATCAATATAGCAATAAATATATGAACATTATTTCTGTCTTCTCTTCCTCCTTTTCTGCCCTCCAACCCCAAGGTGAATTTTTCTAGAGTCCTGCACAGGGAAAACAACTTCCAAACTGTTGAACAAAAAGCTTTTCCAAGTTTCGACCAGATTTCACTGGTCTTCAGTCTCACAGGACTGCCAGCTACAACCGATTTCCTTTCCCCCTCTGTTTCTGATGCACGCTGAGAAAGTCGTTAGTGGCATGTTCTCTTTTAGGTGCAAAACGCAGAAATGATCTCAAACACATTGACGTGTTGTGCAGGGTTTTTTTCCAAGAGGGTTGCTCCCACCTTCCTCCTCCTGCCAGGCGATGAATGAAGCCGGGAAAATAATGTTTAGAAACTGGAAAAAGAGCCAATCATAAGGTGCAAGAAGTGAGAATTTGCAGTTAAAGTGAATTGCTCAGAGGGCAGTGATGGGGAAGCAGAGCTTTTTGTGAGATAAGTCCCATTAGACAGAAGGTAGAGGAACACTTTGAACTTGGGCTGGATGTAAAACGGATGAGGGCTACCAAGGCTGACCTTTTTTGAATTATGATGATCCTAACAGAGAGAGTTAAGTGAAAACTGATGGAGGGAAAGCAGGACTGCAGTTAACTGAAAAAAGAACGCATTTGGTTGTTTGAAGGTCCATATGTAAAAGCAGAAAGTTTCCGTGGATATCCACAAATAATGAGAGACATAATTTATCTGAGAAACCATCCTTTCAGTTGACAGCCGCAAGCGTAGTACCATGGTCTTTCTTTCCCTAACTAGTCCCTGGGCCTAGGTTCTCTTCTTATTTCTTCCCATGAGGCAAAAATATTTTTTCAATTGCAGCTTCTTTGCAATGTAAGGGCCTAAAGTAGCTATTAGAAAAATTCATAAGCAAAAAAATTAACGTTGTTTTATACTCTGTTTTCATGGCTTCACATTTCATTTCCAGAAAGTGCAACAGAATTTACTGCTACGCTCCCTAGTGCAACTGGCAATGTTATTGCTGTATTTATTGTGATAGCAGTGCTTAATAATCATAGTATCAAAGAGTCTCAGATATAATCCCTTTATTATAAAGACCTTATAAATGCAACCATTTTTTATTATTGAAGAATAATACTGTAAGCAGCAGTTACTTTGAAGGGCAACACAGAGGCCAAAGGTAAAAAAAAGGCCAGTGAGATTCCTAAAAGGTTCTACACAGTAACTGAAATTATTTTACATTTTAACACTTGTTTGTTATCTGAAACAGCAGGAGTCGGCTTTAAATCGAAAGCTGCTTAATGCTTTTTAATTGCCTATTAAACTGCGCAGATTTTTTACTTACATGACTCTAAATGTTTCATGAAATCATATTCTGACCATCTGAAATACTTTGTTTAATAAGGTTCCACTGATTGTCTCTTTTATATGCTGCAAACAAAGTGCTCTGCTGTTAAGCTGGACAGAATTAGGCACAAGCTACACAGGATTCCAGAATTAGTTCCACTGCACGACATATGTTTTCAGAAATGGAAAAGCACAGCATGCAGCAACATGCATGTGATTTCTAGGAAACTCAGCAAAGACTGGAGAAAGTTTGGACTGCAGTCATTATGCACCCGGTTCTCCGAGTTTCTGCCGGAGAGAAAGCTTTTGTGAAAGAATTTTTATGTGCAGCCTGCCAGTTTTAGTACATCTAAATAATTTATAAAACTCTAGGAGGTAATCTCTGACCAGCCTTAGCCATTAGAGCGATCATAATATTATTTAGAGGGTCAGGTTTCTATATTGTAAAGGGAGACCTGATTTGTCAGGCTGTGTCACAGAAGTTAGGACTTCAAGCCCAGGCTTTGACTATGAACTTCAAGTTTGTTGTAATTTATTACTTGCCTGATGCAGCTAATGTAGGTTTTCTCTATTTTGAATCAAGGTTGATATTTGACTAACGAGCAAGGCTTTTGCCCATCTGCCCTCGTGCTTATGTATATTAACTTCCTTATCCTTGCAAGTGTTCAAGAAGTTTTATTGGGAAAAGGCAAATGTCAAAAGTGTAAAGTTACTTTAATAAAACTGACCAAGATCAAGTTTCCTTGCTGGCTGCCTGCCATTGAAAAATCCCTTTGTTAGCTTTTTGAAATTTCCTGTGTCAAATGGAACGCTTTTAATTTCTTTCTATCAGACCCAACATGTTTAATTAAAATGGGAAAAATTTGACTAAAAATTTCATAACGTAGAAACCTTGGGGGGTACCTTCCTTCATAACCTGCCTTGTTTTGAGATTACCATTATTTTAAGGACAGTTCTAAACCTCCTGGATGTAGAAAGCATGAAAGATCAAGCAAAAAGAATTAATTATATGACCAAATTTTTGATTGATTGTATCCTCCCATTTTCCAGGGGTGCTGATAAAAGTTTCATGAAAAACAGAGAGCATGAGCTGCTGTAGGAGGGGCGGGGGGTGGGGGGGTAGAGGAAAAAAAAAAAGAATATGGTAAATGTGAACACAATGAAATGATTAAAGTAAATGAAAGCATTACTGTGCAGCTGGAACGAACGATTGATATACTGTGCACTGGACTGATAGTTGTAGGAAACACTCCTTGTCCCCATAGCTGCTTTGATTGGCAATATTGAAGTTAGTATAAGGAGCTACCAAGATCAAATGCAGCGTCCAAGTAAATGTTGCAGTATTTGACTGGAAAAAATCGTGATTATGGATTTGGACATCCACTGTTCAAATTGCACTGGGTTACTATGACATGTAAAGTACTTGGCATAAAAAAAAATATTATTTTTTACCAAAACTGTTAGGCTCCATTAAAATGGAGTCTTCTGAAATGCTTGGCATGTCTTAATATTTTGTGCATGGAAAGAAACGTGACCAGAAGAGTAAATACAATTTTGGTATCATATACATATTGGAAATGTAATAAAACAGTAACAAAATTGTTAAGCACTAGTTAAATTTTACAACAAAATTACCTTCTTTATGGTAACAAGGTAGTGTGTTTAATTTCACTTAGTAACGTAGTGCATAGAAGGGCAGGTTGTAGAAATCCGAAGAGGTTTGACATTCGGTCTCCTTAGTCCCTATCCTGCATTTTTCTGTTCCGTTGACGTGTGCTGCAAAGTCATGTTTCAAAAGGAGCACAACTACCAGATAAAATTTGTTCTGGCATCGCTGGCATCTTGATAATGGCCAGCATTCTCATGCGTTCGTTTTGGACTAGTTGGACCTATTCACAGTGGCTCTGTGTGCCCAGGAAGAACACATTAGTAGTGAAAATGATGCCTGGTTTCAGTGCCGTCATTATCTCAGATAACAAAACCTGAGGCCCTGGAGAGATAAGGTACTTTACAAACAGTACCTCAAGAAGTAGGAGATAGAGACAAGCCTAACACAAGCAAGGGTGGACTCATTCCAAACATACTTTCTTTTTATCCTTTGATCACCCTTATTTGATTCTCTTTGTTCCCCTCTCATACAAAGAAACAAAATGTCCGTGTGGTCTTTTCCAAATGAGGAACAAATAGGGTTCAGTAGAAGATTGTGCCAAAACCAATAAACAGAAGTGGCAGTAGCTGTGTTAAAATCCTAGAGTTTTTTAAAAACACAAAAGGAGAATTAGTATGGCCTACCCTTGGGCCAAATCTGCTAATTTTCTGAAGTATGGTGTCATTACAAATTTAAGTAGGATCTCAGGAGTTGATACAAACCATCTGAGCTCAGAGCTGTAGCATTACAAAGGCATTCCAGTGTCTCTGATGAAAGGAATTAACAGGGAGGCCAAGACAGAGGTGGATGGACAAGAAAGAGGTGTAAAGCCCAAAAGGTATGGGAGGCTGAGATGGGTGGATGCCCAAAAGGTCTGGGAGGCACAAAAAGGCACAAAAAGTCCGGGAAGCCAAATAGGTATGGGAGGCCCTGTCAGAGGCAGAGGTAAAAAGGTGCGGGAAGCCCAAAATGTACAGTAGGCCCTGACAGAGGTGTAGGTCAAAAGGCGTGAGGAGGCCAAAAAGGTGTGGGAGGCCCAGACACTGGTGGAAGACAAAAAGGTGTGGGAGGCCCAGGCGGAGGTGGAAGCCCAGAAGGAGTTGGAAGCCATATAAATGTGGGAGATGGAGGCGGAAGCCAAACAGGTGTGGGAGGCCAAGACTGATAAAGAGGCCCAGGCGGCGGTGGAGGTCGAAAAGATGCAGGAGGCCCAGACAGAGGTAAGGGCCAAAAAGTTGTGGGAGCCCAAAAAGTTATGTGAGGCCCTGACAGAGGTGGAGGCCAAAAAGGTGTGGAAAGTTAAAAAAATGTGGGAGTCCATGACAGAAGTTGAGGCCAAAAATGTGTGTGAGGCCCAAAGAGAGGTGGATTTCCAAAAGGTGCGGGAGGCTAAGACAGAGGTGGAGGCTGAAATCTTTGGGAGGCCCAGACAGACAAATCATATGTTCCCAGCAATTAATAAATACATTTAGTCCTATTTTTTAACCTTTCCAACCACTGCTTAGTGTTTGCACTCTTTGAAATGAAGTTGTCTCAAAAACATAAAAGTAACAACACTACTTTGAGCTCAGGAAATAGATCGAGAATCAGAAATTACGTGTACCTCAAGTCTCACCAACACTGGGTTATAACATAGAATAAGTGAGGTATGGCAAAATTTAGAATTTGGTCAAAATACAGATTTCTTTGGCTCAAATTTAATTTAAAGACCAGCAGCTGGTATTGCTTCCTGGACATCTTTAATTATTAACTCATTTCTTTGTAGCATTGTTCAAGGTACTGTCCTCTGTGTTTTGTGGAAGTTAAACAAAGGAAGTCCTAGCTTTAGCTACACTGACTGAGAGACTGAAAACGTATGTCCAAGAATACCACTGCATTCTTTGTCTTCAATATATAAAACCTATAAGCAGATATATAGAGAGTTCAGAAACATATTCCTGGGTAGGATATTGCTGCCACATTTACAACAGTTTAATTCACTAGATTTAATTTTTAAAAAACACCTCTATTCTTTCATTTAAGTTGAAAATCATAAAAGTAGGCTAGGTGGAGGATATTTTTTCCCTTTTACAGTCAGGAAAGGGGGAGAAAACTATGTGCAAATAATACTGCGTGTTTAATTTTAGCTAAGTGTGGGCCATGTCAGTTAAAATGAAGAATAAAATTCACTGTGTGCATACAGTCTTTCACCTTCAAGAGTCTCAGAGCACTTTAAATACACCAAAACCTCTTCACCCCATGTAGTCACAGTGCTGCTCAAAGGTACAATGAAGCTGTTGTTCAGCTGCGTGTAGAAATGCTACATACCAGTGGAGGGTAGGAAGTTAAGAATAATACAGTACATTCAAATATAACTTTTAGGAGTATTTAGGTAGGTTGAATGCAGCTACCTGGAATTTGGCCACAGGACTCAGCTTAACAGCCCTGCTCTTGTGAAAAGTGGAATAAGATCTTTAATTTTTCCATTCCATTTCCATTAATCACCACAAGTGGTCATGAGGTTTTCCACCCCAGCCAACAGTCAAACTTTCCAACGGCACACTTCCTTTTAGCAACACGTTACCAGGGCACGAGATCAATGCTTCTTCAGAGTTAAGGGTGCCTCCTACTGAATCGCTAACCCAATTTCCCTTCACGTCACGACTTCCCACCTAAAAACTGACCAGCTATCCTGTCCATTTAGATGATGATTTAAGGCTCTAAGATAGGATGGTAACACAAGCGGAGATCCTGTGTCTTTTTAGAGAGGCCTTTAATCCATCTTCAGGAAGTCTTTCAGGAAGATTTCACTTCTCTGTCAGTCTAGGTTTAATATAAAACAGCAATTGCCCTAATTTATAGTAATTTGCTATATAAAACATGAAAGGAATTTGGATAATAAAGAAGATACGAGAGAGCTGAAACTAAAAAGGGTGATTTTTTTTTACCAAATGACCCTAGGTTCTTGAGGGTCTTTGCTGGGTTCTGAACCCAATTAGAGTCAGTATGTAAAGAAAAAAAAGGCAAAGCAAAATGATGGAATCCTCTAATTACATAGCCAAAAATATCTAGTGTACAGTACATAGAGACAGGAAGGAAAAAGCTGATGGTATGTAGCACGATAGGGAAGGACAGTTATGTAGCTGAAGAAGGAATAAAGAATTATTATATTTTGCAGTGAAACTCAGTCTATGTAAATATCTTCCTTGCCAGATGCTGCATTTAATTAAGATAGCTTTAACAAAAATTTCTTCCCCCCCCAAGTATTTACATTTATGGTCGGAGAGACTGTTGTTCTATAACATTCAGAATAATTGCCAATGCCTGATTTAAGGGATGTTCCTAATTGGACAGTTCTGTACTTTAGGTTAAAAATTATCTATTTTATCTTGAATTTGTTCCAATCATAGGACGTTATGGTCACTGTGTATCCTAGCAGGACTAGCAGCTGTTCCAGTGTCATCTCTTTGGGCTGATTTACTTTCTAGCAACACATGCAACCGAAACTCCGTATTTACAAACACATGCATTGCCTTTGAACTATGAAAAATTACCATGAGAACTGTGGAAATACAGCTTTTTGCAGATAAAGATTCATTTTTATACAGTTTGTAATAGCTCCTGTCTGCAAAGAAGTTTTCTATTTTATCTTCAGTAATTCCAAACTGTTGGTCTTTGGATCACCTGGAAAAGAAAAAGAAGAAATTTAACGTTTAATTTCTGGAAGAGACTTATTCAGATGTCTCTCTCCCTTGTCTGTATTTATAATTTAATAGTATCTTAACATCTACCGTAAGACCGTAAGAACAGATCTCTGTTCACTAGCTACTGCACATATCCAAACCCAGGAAGACTTTAAAACTTCAGAATTGTGTAACTCAGCTAAGCTTGATAAAACGTGGGTTTCGTACACGTATACTGCTTTGAGATCCAAGTTGCTTCTGCTTGGTGCTGAGCTCTGATGTTTGACAACACTGGCCTGTGCTCAGCCACATGTTTTTTTGTATCCCGTGGACAAGGTGGTGATTAAGATCCTGAGGGCTGATAGTGGGAGACACAATAATTCACAAGGAGTCTCAAGCCTGAGTCTGTCCAAGCTTTTCCTGAGTTGGAAAACACTTTGAAAACCTTCCCAGATGGTGTCAGCTGTAGCTGGTAAAGGTCCTTCTGGATACTGTGAACCATGACGGTGCCCTTGCCATGTATTTTTTCTCTGAGCACCAGGGAGACTCTTCACTCATCTTCTTAATTTCTTCCCACCTTCCCCCACGGCGTATAGAATCATAGAAACATACAATAGTTTGAGTTGGAAGGGACCTTTAAAGTTCACCTAGTCCAGCCTCCCCTGTAATAAGCAGGGACATCTTCAACTAGATCAGGTTGCTCAGAGCCCCGTCCAACCTGATCTGGAATGTTTCCAGTATCTCAAGGGAGATGAAAGAATCGCAACGATTTATGTTTTTGAGGGCTGAGCTCAACTTTTAGACTTATAGGTGCTTTTGATGGTGTTGATTTTGATAGGTGTTTACCTCCAATATCCCAGAATGCTTGGCTTTAGGATATGAGAAATCCAAGACAAACATTAAAAGTGATGGGCAAGCCTGCCTGGCATTGGCTCTTTTCTAAAGGCACTTCAATAATAAAGTTTATTGGTAAACAATGCTAGTAATGCAGTTTTCTAAGGCAAAGTCCGCATTTATTTCATTCCGTAAAAAGAATATGGAACAGACCAGTATGAAACGAGGAACATTAATGTGGCTTTTTCTGGAAACTTGCTAAAAAACCCCAGAAAGATGGATTTACTAAGGACAGACAGAATTGAAGCCTTTTAACCACTGGAAAAAATGACTGCTCACCTCTCTGTTACACGACCTCTTTATGTAGTTTGTCTAATTCACCTGTATTTGTGTACAGGTGAACAGACATTTGCTCTGATGAAGGCTGTATCTACATGCATTTAAATGATTAAGACCAACATTTTTAACCTAAGGTGCCAGGAGCGCAGCTCAGTAGATCCTGTGAGGGATCCTCATACTTCCTCAGGGCCTGGCACTTTTGAAGATGAAACGCTTGTACTTAATATGGGTCATGAACAACTGTGGTAGGAAGTTCAAAAATGTATGCATGAAATGTTGTTTCCGGTATGTGTTTCTTCTGGGACTCCTGGTCTATTTGCTATCGGATGCTGTCTCTTGGAGGTCAGTGGAAATGTTTTTGTTGACCTTCGTGGGCACACTTGAGTTACCTACCATGCAATCATGTAAAATACATCTAAAAACATTCTGCTTCATCTAATGTTGTCTCAAAACAATTTCCAGTCCATTAATTATGGTTTGCAAGCTCTTCTTTCATGGGGCCACTTTAATGTTGCTGAGTCATACTGTTCGAGCTTTCCTCTTTACGGTCGCATTTCCTTAAACATAACCTTGGTGACATTTGTGCCAAGAGGCGAATGGCTCTGTGACAGGATTTGGCCTCATGTAAATACCCTGAACAGCCACTTCCCTCAAGGCAAATACTGAAGTCCACTTAAATAAGACTTTTAAAAGATGTTTTCCATCTGATGTAGCCCAACACAGGTATTCAGCGACAGCTAACTGCAATCCAAGCTTAGACAAAGTATTTATGTAGACCTATTACTCATATCTGGTCATCTCATGTCACATTAACCCTCATCCTGGCGTACATGTCTTTGAACTGCTTCACAGGAAGACAAGCATTCAAATAGATGTGGCCAGGAAAACAACTGCTCGTAAAGTGCCGTGGAGACCAACACCTACTTCGACTTCTGCTACATCTTCACCACCAGCCGGAGGGAAGACGGGACAGCTTAACCCCGTCAGGGGAGAGGGGTGGTGAAAAAGTGCTTGCAAAGGCAGACCCTGCTTGCAGATGTGCTATTAGAGATCGCATTCAGGTGGAGACTAGTGCTGAGTTTATGGGTGCTTCTCCGTTCCAGCTCAGTGTATAACAGGTTAACTTAAACAGTGTGTGACTTTACACCTGTCTGCTTGACTATAGGTTGGAGCAAAATTTAGGATAAGCCTTAAGCAGCTGTCAGGGATCTTGTCTGTCAGAGATCTATCAATTAAACCAAGATGTGACTCCAGTGTTTGCCATCTCCCAGCTGAGGCATACATCTGCCCGCATCCTAATTTGGGCATAACTGCGGTGAGACAGGAGGCTCGACTGGGCTAATGCCAGCGCTCACGCTTGGAGCACACACAGTATAGATGGAGGCTGGGACAGTCGCTGTGCCTCTGGCTTGAAGAATCAGGCCCTGGGCATTATTCTTGAGTAACTTTGCCATTTTACCAGTCTGAGAGTTTAGCAGCAATTAAGTATGGTAAAGCAATTGCTTTACTTCCTCCTGTGAGGAGAGGAAGAGAGAGGTTGCAAGCTTTTAAATTTCAGCAAAGGGTTAATTCACCTATGAGCCCCTTGTACAATACTTTCACAAGACTGGGGGGGAAAAAGATCTCACGGAAATGGTGTTAAAGAGGGGTACGTGCTCAAGGGCACTCTTCATCAAGTCTGTTGCCTTGTTCACACTGAAATGAGCTTGGACTTGTTACCTTGGAGCCCATGAGGTACGTGTGCCTCTTATAAAATCATGTATTTTGGCATGGGTGTTAAAATTCACTTTTCTCTGTTTCAAGGACACCAGTGGGAGGAAATAAAAACCTTGCAGAAATGTGTTTTCCCAGTTTGCTGTTATTCCCAGAATTTACTGTCTCCCTTCTGTTGTGTCTAATTCAAAAGAGCAGGTTGATCCCTTCACAAGCATCGAACTGTTTTGTAACATGAAAAAGAGTCAGTGCAATCACTTATCTCCCACATTATCTTGGAACAAGCTGCTCTCCAAGGGTAGCCAGCTTGAACGCCTCGCTTTGCTGTCCATAGAGGAGAATCACTCTTCATTCCACTGTCTGTATGCCAAGACGTGGCTTCCAATGAGGTAATTGTTTTGACAGTTTGACATAAAAACCCCAAAAAACATTAAAAAGTAAACAGTCATACATTTCTGATGACTGGGGGCATTTGTAAAAGGAAGATGAATTGTGGCCAAAACTTTCCTTAAAACATTAAGACACTACTGAATATTCTGATCTTATAAAAAGGCAACATGTTACAAACCTGGTATTATTAGCTGATGATTTAAGTTCCAGTGACTATTTCATAGCTGTCGTTCTTAACCACTGTGCTGTTAGGGTGTTTGAATCTCCATTGCTGCACTAATTCTTATGTTTAAGGGAAATAAAATAATTTCAAATCTTGGTAATTGTTAGCTCCATTTAAGACACTGTTGGCAAAGCATAAATTGCTCTTCTTGAAGCTCTGCAGACTTTTTAAACTGAACGCAAGGTTCTGCCTGCATTGGGTTGTTTATGTGGCTGTGTGAGACGTTCAGAGAACCCTGAAACAGCTCAGACTCAGCTTGGGTTCAGCGCTCGCTGCAAATGTCAGCGTCAGCCTGGGCTGGCAGGGTCCCTGAGTGGAAGCTGGGCTTTGTCTTCAGTTTTATGCAGTGACTTTTTGCCCTTCAGTTAATCGCTCAGCATGTCCTGCAGGTTCTGTGTGTCCTCAGTGTTCACTGGGGGACTGGAGGCTTTGACATCTTGGGGGCTTTGCCATTTTCATGGCAAAGGTAGCATACTTTTCTGTATGTTGTCTGAGAAAAACATTGTTAATGACAGAGAGGAAAAAAAAAAAGTATCTGTAACAGTTTCTTCATTGATGAAGAGCTTGGATATCAATATAGAGTTTCAGAGGTGGACATGTGGGAGTATATACACATCTAGAATATGCATACATGCTATTTTTATTTACAATCTCATCTGCCTAGAGTGGCTTCTGGAGTTTCATATTTTATTCTGTGAGGGTGCAAGAAATGCGGTGGGTGAGACACCACAAAGACTTAAAGCGTTAAAGATCAAACCTGAGCTCAGATTTTCATTTCTACAGTTCCTCTAGTCTGGAAGCCACTTACGCTGTTTTTAACGGCAAAATTGTCCTGTCTGATCCTTAGTGCAACTCTGTTGGTTTTAATCAAGGTGATCATAAATACTTCTACAAAGTTCCTGTTATCATCTACACCATCTGCCAGTACTGACAACACAGAAGTTATTTCAGTTTACTCTCAGGTTTTCCACAACTTAAGGTCTTATCGCATCTTCTCAAACCTGCCTGTATACCTGGTAACACTAATGGTGTAGAGTTCATGTACATTTTATCTCGATCTAACCTGCAGTTTGTTTGAATATACACCTCCATATTTATTCTCATTACGGGAATCTAAGGCTGGGGAGCATGGTGGATGCTTTGGGAGCACAGGATTTGCTGGGTTCCTGGCAGGCACGTTTACCTCTCTGGGCTTGAAGCCAGCTTGGCTCTTTTGAGGCTCTGCCTCAGCTTGTTCCTTGTCCTAGACAAGGTGGGGTCTGGATCACATTACTTACGCCAAAAGCTGACTTCTGCTTGCCTTGGGCTTGGGGAGCAACATTCTGCTGTTAGATGGGGCTTCTGCGGCTGGCCTGGGGCTGCCTGCCTGTGCACGGAGGTCTGGCTGCTCCTGGCTGGGCTTCAGCGCCCTTCGGCAGTAGGTGCTGCCTGGGGCATGGACCAGCACCACCGTAATGGCTGTGGGAATGCTAGAGACAGTTTGATCTGCATCTCTGCCTTCATTCAGGAATAACCCCCGGCCCTACAGCAGCCCTACCATACAGACAAAACTTTTGGGGCATTATTTCTTGATCGCAGGGATCTAAGCTGATGGTCTACCTGGAACCACCAGCTTCAGTGATCAGGAAATTTTAGGTTTTCAGTGGGAGAAGGCTGCAGGCTCAGGTCACAAAATTAGCTTTTCTTCCCCCCAGTCTCCCAAGGGAAGACTCTCTGTCAGAGCATGGCAACATGGAAAGAAGAGGTTCATCCTCTGGACAAAATGAGATCTGCTCACCTGAGACCTCCCAGTGTACGTAGCTCGACATACCTCAGAATACTGGACAGCTGTCCTCTCTGTGTGTCCTCCACACGTAGGGTCTTTCTACCAAGCTTTCTTGCTCCCCAAATCCCGATTTATCTCTGTAGAAAACCATTGATCAGGTTTGATTGGCTAGCTCTATGGAACTTAGAAGTTAACCTCCTTTTTCCTTCACATCTCTACCCAAGTTATTCCTATTCTTTATCTCTAAATGGGACCATACCCCTTAGCTGCAATTCTCATGATAAAAGGGCTTATGCTGGATCTTTTTAGAAGGAATTAAGCAAGATATACTGGAAAAGACAGAAAGAGCAGCTACTACTTTTTCTAAGTCTTCCCAGGACTGATTGCACTTGTTCCAGGAAAGGGCTATACATATCTGCCCTGCTGACTTTGCCAAGAGCAAGCGTATCTTTCCAAAGAAGGCTGGCATAGACAGAGCAACAAGCGGACCCAAGGTTTTTGGCTCTCCTCACGCATGTCACCAATGATTTCACACCCCTCTGAGCGGGTTTCATTGTGAATGCGCCGGTATAACAAATAAAAGAACAAAGCAGGGAATTAACATGAGGGATCATATGTGCTGGACCAGGACGCTGCAGGCTTTGTGGCACTGCAAGATGGTACCAGGGGCTGCCAAGCCAAATTGTACTTTTCATACCTTGTAATATTTCACTTTGAAAAATGCATTGACTTTAATGACGTGGTGCAGGTGGTGGCAAACAGCAGAGTGTTTTCTGCACACAGACTTGTCTTGAGGAGAGCTGGGCTCTAACAGGTAGTGTCTGTCTCAGCCACAAGTTTGGAAGCCAAGCAAGCCAGAAAGGAGGTTACCCTGGGTGTTAGGTGTGCCACTCACCTAGACATACCTCAGTCACCACTAAGTCTGGAAGAATTCAGCCCGTGCTATGTAAGAAATGTCTGGTACCTTACCACAGACACTGGAACTAATTTTTAGTCTTGCTGGCAGTCCTGCAAGTACATCAGTAGTTGAAAGGAGTACGGAGATTAAATGGGCTGAAATGTTCTCAGTACACAAGGTAAAAGCTCGGGGGCCGGCTGTGCAGGTCTGACTCTGAACCCAGTGTTCTCTGCCAGTGAATAACCTGTGAACGGACCAGTTTTTTGAGTCATGACTCAACTAATAACTGGATGGTGCTGTGTTTCTGGCTGTGCTCAAACATGGAGCTACTGTTCTGCTACAACTGTTTGCGGTCATTAAAAGACCCCACAAGCACGTTTTGCAATAGTTTGGGTGTTAGTCCCTGTGTTCTGGCTGGAGTCCCCGGTGCCTTTGTCTAAATTCCCGCTGCGTTTTCAACTGGATATGTTATTTCTTGTTTTACTCTTTACAAACACAGTGCTGCAGTTAATAAGGGCTGCGTTAGCACCCGTTGGATCAGCATGTACCAGTGCTGGGTGAGGTCATTCTCTTAAGTGCAATTTTTAAAGTGCATTAAGATCCTCCAAGATGTGAGATGTAAGGAGGCCTTATTATTTCCATCTACCCTTTGCCATTTCAAACAATCAAAATGCCCTCTACAATAACAACACTGTATCTTCCCTTTGCTTAGCACATTTAATGTAGCACACTTAACTTCAGAAAAGCAAAACACACTAGGCTTAGCACTGCCAAAGCCTGGCATGGTTTATTTTCTTCTCTTATGTTTCAGATAGATCCAGTACACCATATGTAAAACAAGAAAGGGTAAAATAAACAATCAGATTCATTTTAATTGCTTTTAAAAATATTTAAAGACTTTTCTGGATTTATAACTGTAGTGGTAACAGTTTCTGCCCTCTGTCATAAGGGGTAAAGTTATGGTTTCATTTGAAACTGTCAGCCCTGCACAAGAAGCATCGCTGAAAGAGATACTTGGGTCAGGCATCGCCATTAGCCAGTGCTTTTTCACCGAAACCTGCCACTGAGTTGATCTAGTTCAAGAAGCCTAGAGAGTGGTACATTTTTAAAGAAATTGTGTGATTTAGGGGAGGAGTTTTTCTCTGTAGGATGTGTCCTCAATAGGCATTAACCTCCTAAATAGCCAGAAATTTTCCAGTAGTTTATTGTATTGCCCAGTAGTTTTCAAATACTAGTTTGATAAACAGCTTTGGAAACTACCTCCAGTTTAGGTTTTGTTTTTTTTTTAGGAATCCAGATCTGTTTTTGGAAAAATCAGTCTCAGTTTCTGTTTTTCATAACTATGACCTTAACTTTCATCCTCAAAATTTACTGTGATGCATGCTCTTTTTACTTCGTAGTGGCATGGGTCAGGATGAAAAGGGGAATAATCAAAGAGAAGCAGAATCTCAACTTGCACTGGTGAAACTTTATCCTGTTTATTAACTCTGCTCTGCGAGCCACAGTATATTGTGCTTGGATCTTGTAACACTCCATTTTAGAAAATAATAGTCAAAGTGAGTGTTTTAACCGGAGTATGAGGGTTTTAATATAAAATGCGCCTTTCCTTTAAATTGATTGCAAATGTACTTTCCAAATATTTTACTTTGTAAAAAGAATTCTTGGAGGAATTCCAGTGACTGGTACTTTCCAGCTAGCTAAATGCAGATAATTCCTCTCTTAAATAAGCCTTGAAAGGTTTTGCAAATCCTGGCTGTATCGTTCAGAGCAATGGTCGGTATGAAAGAGCGCAAGTTAATCCTCGCAGCTCTCAACCCCCGTGTGAAAGGTGAGGTTCCCAGGTTGGACGTAAGGCAGAGGATCTGACCTTGGCGTTGACCGCAGGGAACACACACGTGCTGCAGACGCGTGGTGTGAACAACAGTGGTTACAGATACCCAGTCTCTCCCATGAGACTGGGGCTGCGCCTTGTCCTAGCTAATCCCATGGAAAATCTTCAGGTGATAATAATAATAGTAATAATGACAACAACAACAACAGAGAACTCAGAATCTTCTATAATGTATGTGACACAACTCTTCACAGACTGTAATGCCTCCCTAGGTGTCCACTAACCCCAGGGTTTGGTTAGTATAGACAGAGGAGTTCAAGAGATTCATTAAAGCTCATTCAGAAATGCAGGGTAAAAGAGGAACCTAGATTTCAACCTCTGGCTCAAAGGACAAATGAACCCTCTTTGTGGTACAGGCATTCTGTGAGGTGAACTGAAAGCTGTATTTCTTTCATCCTATATTATTTGAATCTAGGGGGAAAATGGGGGATAGTAATCCACTAAAATAATTTTCTGCAGCACCTGCTTTTGACTAAGTCTTTCTAATGGTGTTGAAAGAAGCCAATTTCTCCTTCCTGAAATATTCAGCAAAGCCTTCATCAAACAGATGGGTGAATATAGGCATGATTTCCATCTTCATTAAATTAACATCAGGTATTTGAAAAATCAGTCCTTTAATAATGTATAAATATTTTCTTCTTGAAGTAACTGCCTGATTTTCCCCACAAGGACTAGTTTCTACTTTTTGTAATAAGAGCAATTTATGATGGAAGAGCTGCCAGCGCATGTATTCTTGCAGATGTGTTCTTCGATAACACTTAATTAGCCACCTCAGTAATTTTCTACTTAATGTGTTTTTAACATTCTTCAGAGCTTGAAGTGAGATATATCTGGGTTAAAGAATACAAGCTAGCTATCCATAATCTTGCCTTGATGATCATTTAGTTTGACTTAGGCTAAATGAAATACAGAACATAATTTTCCCAAGCCTGCCTATTTTTAGTCCAGCAAAAGAAAGTGTATTCCTTAATTTTCACTCTAGCAAATATGTGTTTATTTAAAGAAATATATATTGTTGAGTCAGTCTCAAGTTTTAAAACAAGTTTTGATCTCTCTCTTTAAAACAATTTTTAAATCTCTCAACACGGTGGCAAAAAAACTTTGATGGGACAGGCATTCTGAAACTGAAAAATCAACAAAAAATACTGTCTTGTGACTTCATTTAGAGGCCTAAGCACTGTGCCACCCCTTAGAGCAAGTAAAGAAAAGCAGCTTTCTATCTGCCTGCCCAGATCTATCACCGTGCACAAGGTCCCAGCCAGCATCTGCTTCAGACTGTAGTTGTGCAGAGAGGGAAGAGTTGTCAACGCCGGTGGCTGCACAGAGCCTCGGAATTTCACACATTCACCCGCTCAGGATGTAGTGTGGCGCATTGACTTTATACATCTTTTTGCTGCTGGGAGAAATGGAAGAGAGGAGGATAAAAGCAGGAGGAACAAACCCAAACAAGCGCTGGGAACCGTTAGACCTGTGTATGCTGGGGCTGTGTGCCTGGCCCCTGCTGACTTCTCCCCTCAACCAAATCATTACGCTTCATTAAGGCTTTCCAGTTAACACTTGTTTGTGGTTTATGCAGAAGAAAATAATGTCTGGTTACAAACACAAGGTATTAATTCTCATGCAGGTTCTGTTTTTGCTCTGGGTGTGGGTGGGTAGGTTTATAAAACAAATCCATTTGTACCAGAGAATATACTTTTTATGTTCTGTTTTAGAGATGGAACACAAGCCTATATTTTCTTATTGTTCAAAGACTTCCCTGCCCATTTTGCTAAAAAGCCTGGGAACAGGTTCATTGGAAGGGACAGGTTGTCAGTGGTGGGAAACAGTTTTGAGGGTCTCATGCAAACCTCGGAGGCAGTAGCTTGTAGGCTTGTGCTGGCGTTCTTCTATCCCCGCTCATCCTCTTCATGTCCATTTGATGGAGATGGAAAAGATAATGAGTCTGATGGACTCTTCCTCCTGAATGAATTGGTCATTGCCCACCAGGCAGATGTTTTCAGCTGAGTTCTGTCTGCCATCCTACCGTCCAACTCGGCAAGCTTCAGCAGCACATGGAGCTATTGGCTTTATTAAAGTGTATTAAAGTTCATCTTACGATAATCAAATCAGTTATTTAGGAAACTTCTTCCTTAATTACTTAAATTGCTTTTATATTGTAAGGCTGCACTGGTAGTACTTAGCTTGCTAAAGCTTTTGAACTTACCACCTGAAAGGTGACGGCTGCACAGGAGGTTCCATGGCAAGGTATGAAGCACCAGTATATCTGTATTTCTATACAGGTCCTTAAATGTGCCATACCCAGCCATATTAACAGATCATGAAAAGACAACTTTGCATGTTCCCTCTCAGATTTTGGATCTGACCATACTGCGTAGCACAGGTGGTTCCTTTCTTTTACCAGAAGTCACTTTTCTCTTGCTGACATTCTTCTTTCAGCCCATTTCTTCAGCACAGCCCATATCCCATTCATGTTTGTGATAGACGTGAACACTAAAATTCCCTGAAACGGGCTCAGAGTCAGCAGGAAAATCTTGGAGGGGGCAATTCTGTCGCTGGAGCCCCAGGACAATATTTGTGATCAGCTCTCCAAATCAGATCAGACTGATCTTGCAGTGCCCACCCTGAACTGGAAAGAGCTCTTGAAGAAAAATTATAATGTTCTCGGTGAGAACGGTGGTAGGTGGAAATAGGTAATGATTGCTTACATATACACAGTAAAAACTTTTATAGTTTTTTTACCACGAGAAATTTAAATAGGTCTCTTTTTCCTTTCTTCAAATGATAAATGAGAATAATTTCAGGTTAACAGCTGCAGGGTCTGTTCTACTGTAGATATGCCTGCAAAGCCTCCATTAGCTACCTCAATAGGCGCAGCATGTGTATATCAAAGACAATAAAACCTTTAAAGCCTGCCATAATTTGTCTTTTTCCTCTCATTATGCACACACATGCACCATCAGTACTACTGGAAATTACCCATATTATTGAAACAAGGGAACCTTCTGTATGTGTGATTATAAATAGGAAGGAAAAAAAAAAATCTCCTTCCAGGGAAAATATACTGATTTTCAATAGGAAGCAACTGCCAAATCTTTTCTGATGTAACCTATAGCATGAGTAATACAGTTATCAAAATGATAAATTGGGGTCTGTATAAATAAATATCCTTTATATTGATTTTTCAAGGTTGTTTTGAAAGATGCTGGTAGGTAGAGGAGAACCCAACTATAGAAAATAGAGCATGTTTCCCAATATGTTTTATATCTTTTCAAATACCTAAAAGATTTTTTTTTTTTTTTTTGGCATTTCAACGTTCTAGGTAGCAATATAAAGTTACAGAAAATTCTCTGTAATAAGTCTCATTTGTTGGCCAAACAGAGCTCAAACTATTAGTAGATGAGTTTTGTAAGGTTTCAATAACTGTTGAACTAAAATGGGATGTTCCAAAATGTTAAATCATCGCTAGAGACAAAACTAAACATGTAATACTGTTTATCAGGGCAGTGTGATTCTGCCTATTGTAATATTTTTGAGTGTTAGATTTCACAAATAGTTGGAAGAATCTTTAAAACAGCCTTATGATAGATTTCATACACAAAGAAACGTTATGTTAATTTATGGGAGATGTAAAAATATACAAAGATGAAAGAATGTAATAATCGGTGATACGTTTGCCCTTTTAGGTCTGTAAAATTAATGTTTCAGTGCAAAATTATGGCATATTATTCTTGGAAGCCAGGGTCTTGGTAATGCAGGTAGGAAAAATTCTTTCAAATGGAAGCATCGTGTGTTACGAACAAAATATACTTTGTTTCCCTTTGTAGTTTTTGCTCTGGTCTGGTCTCTTGTCATTGCATGTTACAAAACCTGTCAAAATTAACTGGGAGATGTTCTGCAAATTTGCCTAAAACAACTAGTCTGCTGGACAGCTAATACAAAAATCAGTAGTCCTGACAGATTGTATCCACATGCGCATGTGGATGGTCCTTGTCTCTTGCGAATAAGACTCCTAATTAAACCAACCAACCAAAAAAAAGTGCAGCACAGCCACTGAAAGCAGCCAGTGGTGTCCAATGGCTCTGTGTGCTCCAGCTGAGCAACTAGGCAGATTTTCAGAGATGAGTTGCTCCGCCTTGCACAGCGAAACTCCTGCTATACACGTGCACATCCACGTACCTGACTTATTATCCCTAAAGCGACAGCACTAGGGATCTCACTCTTGACTTACATATCTTTACATTTTGGTCTGGCCCCCTTCCCATCGGAGACATTAATCATAGAATCACAAAGTGGTTTGGGTTACAAGGGACCTTAAACCTCATCCACCTCCCACCAGCCCAGGTTGCTCCAAGCCCCATCCAGCCTGGCCTTGAACCCCTGCAGGGATGGGGCAGCCACAGCTTCTCTGGGCAACCTGGGCCAGGGGCTCACCATCCTCAGAGTAAAGAATTTCTTCCTAATACCTAATCTAAATCTCCCCTCTTCCAGTTTGAAGCCGTTATTCCTCATCCCACCACTACATGCTTTTGTAATGCAATGTCTCTTTCTTCCCGCCCCCAGCCCAGACGTCTTCTCATAAATTTTGAGAACATACGCCCCTTTGTCAGATTCGATTGAAATTTTTCAAGACGGTTAAAGAATATTAGATAAGGATGGAGGTAGAAAGTTGTGTGAACAGTATAATTCTGAACATTAAAAGGAAATAATATGGGGTAAAAATGGTAGCTCTAATCTATCAGGATTTATGTTGCTTCTAATGCCAGCAAAGCATCAGTCTAAGCATGACTGCAGAGGTTGCCAATTGCTGCTCTTGGTTGTGAGCTAACATTTCATTCACCTGAGGAATAGGGTCTTTTGGGCCTTTTCCAGATCTGCCCAACACCTTGCTAGGCATTGTAGCTGGAGGATGGAAAGGACTGCCTGCCCTGTTTCCAAGAAAGGGCTTGTTATGCCTTCAACGTACAAGTGAAAACCACGTAGTATATTCTAATGAACCTGTAAGGTGAGAAACGTTTTGAAGAACTCAAACACAGAACCACGTAGTTACTTACACAGTGCAGCGGGCCCTTTTCTGTGTTACGTACAGCTCTCGGAGCTCTTCTTGAAATCCAAAATAACCCATGGAGATATGGCATAAGAGACAACCCTGGCTTGTGCAAGACCATTATATTAGACTTATTTCTAATCTTCACTAGGGTAGGGGAAAGGGAGCCAAGCTGGTATTTAAGAACTATTATATTCTTTTGGGGAACTATAGGAGGCAAGGAGAAAATGTGGGAAGGACTCCAGCCGGCTGTGAGAGTGCTCTAACTTTCACTGGGAGGTTTGTAGGCTTCCAGCGGGATGGCAGGTAACGTAAAGCTGCTTCTGGTCATACACAGAGTCCTAACCCACCCACAAGTCTGAGTCAACACAAATGGGAACCAGTATATATCACGTAAAATTAATACTCAAATTGTGCAAGGCATAACAACAGTTGAAATTAAATATTGCTAGTGCCCGCAAAGGAAATAGGAAGAGTTTGCTTGGATCCAGCGCATGTTCAATTTTGTTATGTTTCTTCTATTTAGTGCAGAAGTGAATTTTTCCATGTTGCTAGACCCAGAGGCCAGTGCCTGCTCAGCAGTGTTTCAGTCCCCGCTACACCCGCTGTGTGGTGGGCCATATTCCTCATTGGTCTCAGGCGAGCCTTTTCCACAACAAAACTGTAGGATTGGTTTTGTTTTCATTGCTGGCAAGGAAACAGACTGGTGTCTTCTCACTGGTAATGCTACTGCTAGGGTTTCTCACTGCAGACCTGAGACACCTTGTGTAGCTTTCTTAGCAAAGAAGATGGGAAACGTAGAATCCTATTCACAGATTTGGATAAACTGCAGGCTAGTGTATTCCTCATTTATTTTTTTCTTTGTTTTCAGTGGGGTTTTTTTGTATCAGCGCTACTTAAGCTACCTTCTCTTCATTTTGAATGCCGTTATCTGTATTCTGCTGTATTTCCACCTCCTCTAGAATAACAGAATACACCCAGCGAGGGACCAGTAATGTGTGTCTGGGATATTTCCCAAGAATAATGTTTTCTGGAGAGTAACAAAAGAATGCCCAGTGAGCCCATAAAGCACCCTTTCACCCTTGTGTCCTTTCCCTTCAGTAGAACAGACTGAAACAGGTGTTTGAATCTATTCCTGTGAAGCATCAAACCTGCTTAAATCTTGTTGGAACTAAAATTAAGCTGCTTGCTCTATTAAGACTTATAAATATTAGCTTAATCACCCAAAGAGTACATTTCGCAAGAGGCAGAAGAAACTCAGCAGAGAAAAGGCAAAATTAGGGCTGTTTGTAAGCTTTTCAGAACGGCAGCAGTATTGCACATATATTGCTTTTTTCACAGGCTCTTCAGCGCAACAGATAAAGCACAATGAAGCTGCCGTGTAAGGGAACTTGTAATTGAACCAGACCACGCACGTAATACCTGAGACAAAAGCTTTTTTTTTAGGAGAAACAGGGCAGTTCGGCGGTATTTTGGGAAACTCTCAGTGTAAGAGTTCATGGAAGATATGTGAGGAACTATTTGAAGATGAAGGGGGCTCAGCAATGATGCTGAGAGCAGCATTGCGGAGCTCAGGGCTCGCTCTGTCCTCTCCCCTGGGAAGCTCTGCACTGTCAGACCCTTTCCTTTCCTTGTGCCTCCCCACGCCTCAGGTTCCTTTTATCCTGCCTGTGGTGGGGTTCCAGGTTTCTACCACTTTTTCTTTCAAATAATCTCCCTTTCCTCCACCTTCCCTCAGTCCCGTTTCTACCCAGCTTCTGTGCTCAACACAGTCGTGCTTCTCTGGTGACACCATCCTTTCTTCTTTTCTAAACGCAGCCTTCTACAACCACTGTTCTTTCACAGATCTTTGCCCCTTCCTGCTTCTTTTGTACCATATCACAGCGTGCTGCTGGTTTTATTATTTCTGAGGGTTGCAGCTCCCTGTGAGGTGGTTTTGGCTTTAAAATACAGACAAAAACAATTTACTCAGACACTTCATTCAGCTCCAGCTGGAGAAAGCCATGACGGTCTGCTGTCACAGTGTCTCTCCAGGATGCCCTTAAGGGCTGGTTTGCTATTTTTCCTCAGTTTTACATTTGTTGTCTCATTCACATGTATGTATGATCATCAGTTGTAGCTGATACAAGGCATACCTGAACATGGGGCAGTCAGAGCAGGATGGTTTGAGTCCATCACTACTGGAGTTCACTGAAGATGTAAATTTTGGATCTGGGCTCCATAAATTCCCAAACCCTTGCGCCCCACTGCCACTTCCCTTTGGTGGTTTCTGGTTGTTGTGACTAAAGCCTACCCTCAAGAACACACATACAGGTCCTGCTGCTTCCAAGTGCATCTGGAGGAAGAATTAGTCCCATATCCACAGTGAGCTTGGTTTCAGCACAACTCAAACACGTTTCGCTTGCACATGTCCTTTATTACCTCCATCATGTTGGCACATGTCCTTTATTTCTTCCTTCCTCCAACCTTAGGCTGAATAATGCAAGATGAATCACTGATAAAATGGTGGTTTAGGAAAAAAATATGGGAAGCAAACTCAAATTCATTGGATAAAGAGAACATATTCTGCCTCCTGGCAGGACCAATATGGAACTGGTTTATTTCTAACGGGCAATCTAATCAGTAATGTCACTAAATGGTTAGTAACACATCAGAAAACGTCTTCTGAAAAGGAAACACATTGCTTAGTGGCGTTGCACCCAGGTATTAAGGGCAGATCATAATTTTTAAGCACATTTCAGTAATCTGGAAGGTACTGTTTAATGAGTTGATGATAGGACATTCATACGCATGCTCATCCATTAAACTTACACTCCAGAGAAAGCAAGGACAGCTGCTGAAACACATCTGTACCATTTGAGGGTTGAGAAAGGATTATTTAGTGAAATAAAAAGAGCCAAATTATGCACAAATTTGAGGGGATGGCTATGTGTTCATAACTTAGCACTTCAAAACACCAGTAGTACAAGTTGTTTAATTAACACTGGATGTATTGTATGAGAGGTACGCATGCACACGCACACATCTATAAAAATTCTAACACAATTGCCTTTGTTTTTAAAGGAATAATTTCTTATTCATGTTTGTTTTTTTTTTAATTTACTTGCTTGTAAATTATTTTGGCAGGGTCTGGTGAAGTGTAGTAAGGGAAGCTATGCATTTCCACGCATGTAAAACAGGAAAATATTGTGATTGTGGACAAACAATGTCTTCCATTATAAGTAGTTTGTTTTTTTCAATGTTACTAAAGCCTTTGTAACTACAACAGGCATTGTGATCTGTGAGCAATTTGGTGCCAGTGGTGCATTTTAATGTCAGAAGCAAATCTTAATAGCTTGCCTCTACCACAAACCAGCTTTGAGGCTGTCAAACAGGAAAGCTGAAGATTTCCCTCACTTGAAAATCCTCAGATAGACCAACTTTTTGTGGAGAACTTCAAGAAAGGAGAGAATATCAATGGTGGAAGGGGCTGATCAAGCACATGGCATGTCTCTGATCCAAAATTGTTGTTGCCAACATAAATTACAGCTTCCTGGAGGCGGCTCTAAGTTATACTGGGGTGGTGGGGAGTGTGTTTATAGCATCACGTTGGTTTGGCTCTTCCTTCCCACTGTGCTCTTCTCAGCTGCGAGACCTTAATTACAGAAAACAATTAATATGCCTACCACTGCAGTGAAATGTGTTCACGTGAATTGACTAACAAGTGATACTGTTTGAAATCAGATTTTAATATTTTGCTATGGATTTCGAAAGATTTTTATTATCTGGGGAAGTGCTAATAGCCCAATTGCAATAATGCGTTGCTTTTGTATGTGCTCAGGAATTTGCCTGCTCAAATGGTTGGGTAAATACAGACAAAATGAAATGCCTTGTCCACAGACACACACAGAGTAATATATCTTTATTTATAATGTGTATATTTATAGAGTGTGATACACAGATAGATGAGTGTTTCTGTGCAGATGTATATCTCCCTTGCTCTCATCCCCCCCCCCTTTTATCTATAAATATCATTTTAAAAGGAAATAGGCTTCGAAAGAGGCAAGAGGCTCTAGTAAAGGATTTATATATGTTGAACTCTTTTTCTTCCTCCTTGAAAAGGAGTAGTCAGTCATAGCTCTCATTCAAAGTTAAGCTAAGAAATGTCTCTGAGGAGAATTTCAAACTCTCTTTCCAAACACCAGTGAGCCAAGTATGGTTATTATCTGAATTTAATTTAAATCATATGAACCTTCATAGTTTTTGCCATACTAAAGATTTTTTCCTTTTCAATCTGGCAATACATTCATCAAGTTACGGGCAGACCCCACTCACATAAAGGAGTAGTTTTGTGAACTTTATAGCTTACAGGGTTTTCCAGGTTCAACACACATTTATGATTTATTTTTTTTAAAAAAGACACACTAAAAAGTCCAATGACTGTATAATAATAGAACATCACCCTGCAATTAGCCTTGCGTGAGTCATAAATGTGAGGAAAAAAAAAAGGAAAATAGGAGTTTGAAGAATTATCCTTAAATTGCTGGAAGAAAAATATTTCAGCCCTTCCAGCAGAGTTCGCACTCTCCGCGGCCCCTCTCCTTCCCTGCTCAGTCCAAGAGCTGGTTTGCCTGGATGAACACAGGTGGTTCCCCACAGCCCAGAGTCCTCATTCCTGCTTGGATACTCTCTGAGGACAAGTCTCCTCAATTCTCCAGTATTTTGCAAGGGGATAAGAGTAATAATTACCCACCTGCTTCCCTGCGGTCCTGTCAGGTTGAATCAATGTCTACTCAGTGTCTGAAACATGTTAAAATGCTATATAAAAATGTGAAATAATATTACTTCCCAACCGTACAGCCAGAATTTACACTATTAGGAGGAAAGAGGATGGGGGATAATTACAGCCTCAACTTTTAAAATGAGGTATTCAGGAAGGGCACAGTCAGCAGAACAGCAGCCACATCCAGGGTCTCCAAAGACCTCTGTGTTTATGGGCGCTCCATGGCTAGAGGTCCTGGAAATTTTCCAGACCTGTTCACTCCACCTCTACAGCTATGTAGAATATTTTCAATTAATACTCCTTGCATGGAAAGTATGTTGAAAATGCTTTCTCAGCACGCTGTGTATCCACAACCTATTCTATGGGTTTTCCTATTTTTCCTCTCCACGCAACCGTGGCTGTATCTGCTGGGGTTTTGGGGCTTTGGCATCGCGGCTGGGTGCTCTTCCGGCACTTTGTTCTGCCCACTGCCCTTCTCAGTGCTCCTGCGAGCCTTGTTACTTTTGATTGTTGTCATATGTATTGGTCTAGATTCGTACCCGCTCATTAATTCCTAGTTTAGCATGTTTATACTGCTGTTCCAGTGGAGCCAGGGTTATCCAGTTTCTAGGAAACAGCTATTATTTATGCCTTTGGATACTGCCTATATTGCCATAATTCAGAGTAATTTTCATCCGTGTTATATTTCATTGAGTGGAAGTTTTAATAAAAATAATTCAAAAATTATTGTTGCATCATAGCAACACCCACAGCAACACAACAATATAGATGGTTAGCTTGCATGTACCAGAGAGCTGCAAAGCCTGCACAGATTGCAATATATTGACAGTAAGGGTAACTAAGTGAAAAAAAAAAACCAAAAACCTATAAAAGGACAGAAGTGAAAACCTTCAAACTGAATTTGAACAGCAGACTTCAGAGAAGCTCAGATCAGAGCAGGCTGCTCAAGCTTCTCCCTGTTACAAGCCACGTACTGGTTTGATCTCTCTGCAGCTTTCTGGCTTCAGGCTTTTAACGCCAGCTTGGGAGTTTAGGCGCCCAAATACCATTAAAATGAATGGTCGTTCTACGTCCTTCGGCCTCGCAGTTCCATCCTGACGTTGTTTATGGCAATGTAATAATCTTCTGTTTGGAGTTATTCTTCCTCACGTCATACAGCAATGACGTACACATCTAGCTATAGTCTAGTGTGGTATTTTTCTAGTATAAGAACAGTGATACAGTGAAAATAGCCATGATCCACACTTGATAAATGATTAACATTAACCTTTTCTCAATAAATGGCTTAAATACCAGCAAGAATGACGTGCCCAAGAAGGATTTTAAGAGGCAATCATTTTTTTGCATTAGTCCCATAAGAAAATCATCTGGGACCCAGCAGTACGCGACTGTTCAAAATGTTTCTTATTAAAATTGCCTAACATAGATTTAGCACAAACTAAAAATTGGCTTTATAGGTATTTTATAAACTTCTCAGTGGAAAGCCTGAAAGCTGACCTTTGATAATGGTGAAATTCCTGTTTAAAAAGGGGCTGAAGTCTCATAACTTGGGCGATTATCTAAGAGCTGGCATTACTTCTTTTCCTCTTTCATAGAAGCGTATTTGGAAAGAAAGGAATGTTTAACACTATTTTATACAACGAGCCTTCTTATTTCATTAAAGTCAAGGGACACAAAGAGTGGATCTTACGGGCCAAGGTGAGGTTGCCTGCTCCAGGGATACAACAGGCTGAATGTTTGATAAAAGAAGGGTATTCTGCATCCTTTCATTCATCCTTGGAGAAGTTTAGTACTGTAGGATGTATAAGCGCATGGGCCAATCCAGGGCTAAGGCTGCCTGGGTGGACAGGTCCTTGCCTCAGGCCAGTGGGAACGCGGGTGGGTTCATCAGTTTATTAAACCTCTGATACCTGAACTAAATGAAAATTGCTGTAGACCTGCACAATTTCCCTGTACTTAATAGATTCTGTTGAAGGAGGAAAGTAATGAGACATTCTTTCAACAAAGAACAAAAGAGCCAACAAAATTTTTTTAATGTACTGGAAATGGACTTCAAGGCACGTTAAGGACAATTGTACCAAATACCTGAGGAGATGTTACAGATTATCTCCTGGAAACAGCCCTTGGGATAAGATCTAGCAGATATGATCAAACATTTTGTCATATCACAATCTCCCCATTAGTTTAGGTTCTGCATTGCTTGATGATGTCTGTGAATACTTATACCACCACTTTAAATAAAGCAAGTTTCAGTTCAGGGAAGATCTGAATTTGCTTTTGATTTTCTTTCTTAGGCCCCCAGAATTTGGTAAATTATTGTGAAACAGAATTCTGGCAGCACAGCTAGAACTTGACTACATAATGAACAGTGATCTTACACTCTGGAGACACTTCCAAGACTTCACTAGTGCAAACACTGTCTGCACATGTGGTACCATAATGATGCAACCATTGTCTACTTTCAGTGCACATTTCATTTGGGAAAAAATGAGATAATTTATCATAAATAATATCTTCTTTATCAGGTTTCTTCAAGTGTATGAACCTGCCATGTGAATTCTAGTTACACAGATAGAAATGTTAATGTAAGTTCTTTTATTGTTCCTCTTGCTGTAGTATCTGAATGTTTCGCTATCTGTAACATATTTATTATGAAAGCACCCGTGGGAAATAAAGCTGTTAGAAACCTTTATCCCATTTGGTCAGCAACAAAGGCTAAATTAAAATGTACGCAAACCCCTTCCAGCTGGTTCTGAATTAGGTACCTGTGCTTCTCATAGCAGGTGTGGAAAGAGCAAGAAAGGCATCCCCTGATGCCACCTGGGCAGGCAGTTCCCAAAGCGGGACTGGCATGGACTGGAAAGGGAGAAACCAAGAGTAGGGTCCCCTGTGCATTACAGAGACACCAAGATCAGGGTCTTCCCATGCTTGTCATGGTCATGGTTGTGACAGAGGAGCAGAGTGGCTGGGTTGTGCCAGCCAAGAGTTCTTAAACCTGAACAGCGATGCAGCAGGAGAGGGGGAGAGACGGACTCCATTACCACGTGTCTCCTCACCTGTTCATCATCCTTTATAGAGGTGTTCTGGCTTGGGGAGAGGCTTCGATTATCTTAAGAGCAAGAGAGTGTAAAAGGTTAAAGTAACTATATACTAGTCAGATTCAGAAGAAATTAATGGGAGGTAATGAAAGTGGTATTGAACCTATCATTATCTTTAGCTATTTACATTTTTTATTTCAAATGTACCCTTCTAATTGGTAATGGAATGTTTGAATACAGAGTTATGACTGTAATGGAGTTTGCTAGAATTGCTTATGGCAATTAGTGTTTCCTCCACCTTGATTTCTGAATACTGATCCCACAATTCTAAGGGAAGAAACCATGCAAAAAGCTGATTGTTAAAAATCAACAGGCTGATTCAGTCTGTTGGAACTGCGCTAGGTTATATTTAACTAAGGCCAGTTAAGTTAATGCACATTATGTAGTAGAACAAAAAAAAAAAACAGGAAAAAGTTGTTTGCTCATTGGCTCTTTTTCTTTTCCCCAAATTCCAGCTTTGGAAATAATATATTAAAGCAATCATTGTACTTTTCTGGTTTATTTTAGCACAGCCTGCACTGAATACAAATTATTGAAAAGGGGGATAAAAAAAAAGGGTCAAAAAAAGGTAGACATTCAGTAAAATTCTGGTAGTATTGAGATCGATATAAAACCTCTCCATTACTTAGGGCTTTATTCTGAAATTTTGTTGCTTAGTTTAACGTAAAATCTTCATTGCAGAATGATCATAAGGGTGTCACAATAATCTCTACTGAGAATAGATACACGCTTGCAAATTTACACGCATCTATAAAACATATAGTGTGTGCATATATAGGTAAGGATGTTATACCGAAGTTGCGAAGTATGTAGTGCATCACAAGAAACTGGGGTAAGAGTAACAAAGAAAGTGCTACCTAGTGAGGTGTCCGAGATATAAACAGCTCTTGCTGAAAATATAACAGAGGCTGTGTTGTGTGATCATGTGCTTGGATCAGTCAGGATATGAGCAGGAAAGAAACCCCGTTATATACATGTAAAATTTTGAAATACGTATTACAAAACCTCCCAATATGTTTAAAAATCGTATTTTATTTGTATACTTATGCTAAAAATAGCTTTTTCCACTTCTTTGTGAGGAGAAACAGTACAAGAGGACACACTGAATTGCCGAGTGTTATGTGTCACGAGTAATATTTTTGTTCATCAAAATGTAAAACTTATTCTCATACCTGCTACTTTTAAGCACTGTGATTATTAATTATTAAACACTAGTATTTCATATAATTTCGAACTTGAAATATGAAAGATTTTTGGATCAGAGTGTATTCTGAGAGTATCAATCTGAGCAATTTTATTTAAAGGCTGAAAAATTATACACTTTATTTTCCTTGGGATTGTATTTCAGTTTAATCACTTGAGACTGTGGTGTTAGGTCCAGGTCTGAGAAAAACCCCAAGAACATCCTGGTGTAGAAAGTCTCATTTTGTCTCAGCTTGGTTTGGATCTGGTAATTGCAGAACCCTGCAGCAGCTCTTCTACCAGCTCGGATGTGCCTCCTGGTACACTGCGAGGCAGAACTAAATTTCCACTCATTTTCTACTTAGATCTCTCCCACCTCCAACATAATGAGTTGTACAGGGGGGAGATAAGCTTTGGGGAGCCAAGAGAGAAATTTTGTTCTGATCCTCAGTCAACTAGTAGACGTGATTCGTAATTGACCCTCCGTATAATAAAGGTTTTTTTTTCACAAACTGTAAAAATTAGAATTTCATTCATTTTCCCTCCTAATTAAGTGCATTAAAATTAGTTGGGAGTGGGATGTTCTCACTCTGCGTTCAGGACATGGATTTTGGGGCTTGGATCTGAAATTTCAGTTTGAGCTCTCTACAGGTCTACTGCAGCCTTCCAGGAGATCTTATGCTTTTCCTTTCCTGCAAAGCCAGCCATGTGGCCCGGAGCCAAGGTTTCCTTGCTAAGGGCTGAATGAGCCTTTCAGACACTCTTGGCGGACCTCACAGTAATACACACGTGTACCGAGAGGAAAAAATAATCATGAGGACATGGGCTAGATGAATGGAGCTGTGGGCCAGTTTTAGTCCCCAGCTTCACAAGTTCCTTGATCATTTCCTAAGCAATTATGTGGGTGTAAGATCTGACCGCTGATTTTCCTCCCTTCTCTTTGACCAAGGCTGTTTTCTCTGTTGTCTTACTATTCCTTGCTGAAGTGACTTGCAATCCTACCCTTCCACAGGCTGTTTTTGTACCAGTCTGCAGGCCCAGAGTCCCTGGGGACAAAGTCCTTAAAATCTTATCCCATCCTTTCCTGTTATTCAGAGCTCACTTTGTTATAATTTATCGGGTCCCTTTTCCTAATTGACTCTTCTTAGGTAGTCCCACAATTCATGCCAAGCGGCGTCTCTTAAAAGAAAATTGAATGCTTAAAAATAGGTCCTCATTACCGTACCCTTAGCTGTCTTTCAGTCCTGCTGGATGTCTGTGTAACAGAACCGTTATGTTAAACAAATATATGCTCCACATATTCAAGGTCATGTTGGTTAGTGCTTTTCTAATTACGTAGTCTGCTGTTGGATAAGGCTTGCATCTGCAACAAAGGAAAAGCATCTTGATTTGTAAATACATAAATAATTTAATGGGGTTGTGGAAAGAAGAGGAATTTAACCAAGTATGGCTTTAATAATGCTAGCTAAATGTCCATGAGAACAATCTGCAGCAATAAAAAAAAAAAATCTGGCCTTTATGTTGTTTAACTAGCGGTGTTTGGGAGTACATTTTTGATTAAACTTCACTGTGTCAGCAACAGATCTATAATGGATGCTTGTTGATGGCAGCTCCGGACCTGTCTGAGTCCTGGACTTGGCAAAACATCTCCAAAACTTGGAGCTTTGGACAAAAGAGGAGACTTTGAAAACAGATGCAAGGTCAGGAGATCTCAATGCAATTGTGTCTCTGTTCCTGTCAGGCTAGACACACAGGAGCTGGCTTTAGTTTTTGGTACGCAGCTCAGTGCATCTGTGGAGTGCGCTTCATCGGTGAGCACTGGGGGTGGTGCAGTATTGCCCATCTCATGCGATGCGGAGTTCAGCTGTGCTACTGCCATTTCTAGAAAGACATTGGTGGTGGTTACTCAGCAACCTCTGTGCTGTGGAATGTTATTTGGAGACCTAAACGCATTCTCCAGTAGAGATCCCTGTGGGAAAAGCTACATGACCAAATCTAAGTGCCAGCCTGAACTGCCCATTCAGCCCGTGAAGCAATCTGTGCTGCAGGTTTCTAAAGCATTCAGCAACCCTCCAGCCAAGACGTCACCTAGAGAAGTACCCCGCCTTTTCTCTCCATCCCAAACACCACCATTTATTTTCCCAACATGTAATTATATTTTGCGTATCGATTCTTACCGTGCTATTGTTTTAAACATAATCAGTGGCATAATGGTACTTTTGATTCCCATTTCTTGCTTCTCTTTCCTCGGGATCTTGAACGTGAATAGACGGCTGCTTGTGACACACCCAGCCAGACACTAGTTTAAAAGATGGTGTTTTTCTTTCATTTGTGTACTTAAATTCTTTTACCTAGAAACTTCTATTCCAATAAGATACAACTGAAAACCTTTAAGAAACATCTTAAATGTCTACCCAGTAAATTTAACCAAAAGCTCTCTTGCTTCCTCCTAGGTTTTTATGACTATCAATTAAATTTATTATGCAGTAATGAACCATGCAGGATCTAAAGCGACCAGGATTTACTTTAATGGATCATTAACTTGTCAAGTTCCCCCTTCTCATTTCTCCCTCCTGATATTTTCTTGTCTTGCCAGAATTCTCGTTATCCCAGCTATTAATCCGTTTATTAACTTTGGACAAGGATGTATTTCATTAATGAACACTTAAAAATTAGGCTTTTTAGGATATGAGTTTTATTTACACTCCAAATGGATGGCACATGGACAGTGGTTAAAACCGGTGGCAAAATCATAGTAATTCAAAAGTCAGCTCAAACTATTTAGATTTTCTCTTGATTTCAGTAGTAGATTTACAGGATTCAGTCCTATAGACAATTACTAAAAGTTTATCTTTCCATAATGTTACTATAGAAATAATATTGTAGATCAACCACAAAAGTAGCTTCCATAAAAATGTCAGCTCTGCTTTTCATTCTTGTAGGCTTCAAAGGAAGAGATTCGAGTTGCATTTCTGTCGGAATAAAACACTGAAGCCAGTGTAGCTACTGACAACCTCCCATTTTGTCCCTAGTTTTCCTAGAATGTATGACCAAATATTTAGGACCTAGTTTTCCTAGAAAGTACGATCAAATGTTTAGAACCTAGTACTGCTGAATGTTTGGAAAATAGATGTAATAGGAATCATGCTGGTATTGCCTGCTCAGATATCAACCCACAATATGTGTGCAGAACAGGGGAAAATCACTACACTGGACTACAAGTTAAATAATTTGTGCTTTTATCAAATCATATATTCATAATCTGTAAATAATAAATAAATTTTCCTTTTCTGTAAACATTTCCCAGAAGAAACTACTGGGGAAAAAAATAGCTGAACTGACAGACACACAGTCATTACTTCTTATGGCTGTTCTATTCATCGTGCCTCCTGTGAGACAGCGATGTCCCGGTACAGACGAGTCAGTAATTCTGCATTAGCCACGTTTCAGGAGAATCAGTCAGACCATTTTTTTCTCTTTTCTATTTTGAGCCATTAATATAGATGTTACTGTTAAGGATTTTGGGTTTTGCACGTATGTTAGCATTCGTATCAGTTTACATCACAAATTATTATCACTCTTGCTCTCACAATATCAGCCTTGTACAAGTTTAAATATCTAACAAGAGTAAATGATGTATTTTGTTATTTTGCGTTCATGACGGATGTCATAGTATCTGTGTTATACTGCAAATGAATACAAAGTGACTTAGTTTTGGCCTTGTCTGATGAAACGTGGAAAGAGCAGTGCAAACTTGGGTGGTTTCAGGTTTCGTGGAGCTTGAAGCACCAAACACTGTGGAAATGTCGGTGAACTAGAATCTATGTGTTGATGTGCACATTCCAGTCTAAGAAATTGTTTTCTCATCTAATTTGCTACTTTGATTGATTTGGGAATTTATTAATTAATTTAGTTTGTTGCGTATTTGATCTGTTCTTGAGTAGAAGGATTCTTCTGGCTGCTCAATTCAGTAGACCCTACAGCATCCTGATGTGTCCTGACTTCATGCCAGAGGCAAATCTGGGTACAGACCAGTTTTTTCACAAGATGTTGGGTTCCATGAAAAGGAAACCCCACCATGTGTCTTATAAGTGAGCCACGGCATGATCTGACCAAGTCCCAGTCTGACCTATTGCAGAAGAAGTCTCCATGAGGAGAACGTGGCAGTGCGCCCTCAATACTCAGCACAGACAAAGTCTACGTTACGCAACGCTGACAGCAATACTTATAACAGGTTACAAAGTATGAACTGTGCACGAAGCACTGTTATACCAGCCGCAGCAAGAGGAAGTTATGTGAAAGTTGCATAGTTTATCTTCCTTTGAGCAGAATGGCTTTAATCTAGCAGATGTTCCCCACCTTTCTGACCAATAATAGATAGCTGGAAAGTGTGTCTTGATCCAGGGCGTTCTAGTGCATCTTCTGAATCCTTCACATCTACACTGCGATTACTTTTCTTTTACCTTATGTGGATATTCACTCAGTCACACACAGGTTTTATATTTCTAACAGGGCATATTAATCTTACTAACTTCTGAATTTGCTGGATCCAGTAGCTTCTGTCGGTATTGGTTTTATGTGAATACCTCCAATAAATTCCATCTATAAGCTTCACTCTGTTCTTATAATGTCTAGATCTCTGAGTTAGCCTTCTAATGAACATGAAACTACCTCAGCAAGTCCACGACCTAAAAATGACCTGCAGTCATCTCGTAAGCATTTGTGCTGAACCACATCACAAGTTAATTCTCCCTTTCCAACAACTTATAGACCAGTGGGAATAAGCAAAGCACTTTTCTCCCATAATCCCTCGTATACAGGCTGGAGGCAAGCAGTCTCCAAAGGGTCCAAGGTTTCACTGCTTTCATCTTGAGGGAACACAGAACTGCTTAAGAGCTGCATCTCTGTCTTGCTCATTTTATTCATTTTAGGGATTTAATGCAAATTCCTGGCATCATTTCAAAGCATGTTCTGTAAGTTAATAAAATTATAATATTAAAAGAAAATAATAACGTATTCCCAGTGTTATAGCTCTATTGTGCAGATTGGTGAGTGGACCTTCTCTGCCAGGTCACCTTTGTTACATTTAATAGCAATCACAGATCTCAAAACCTCATGCAAACTGTAGAAAATTAAGAGCAGTAAGACCAGTAAATTCTAGTTTGATGGTATTTATTATTTTTTGTTTCCTTTGAAGAGATTTAATCCCTCATGGAATAAACAGAAGAAACAAATAAGAGGAATGTTGCAACATGTTTACTGAAGTTATGGGGCCTGAGTTTGGGATTCAAAGGTGGCAGGCTGGAAAACAGTGCTATTTTTCTCATCCAGTGCCCTAGGGAACTCTACCGCATTTCTGAGCAAGGTAGCGGCACCATGTACGTTGTGGGTGACAGCAGTACCAGCTCGTGACTGAGCGGTTCCTGAATGTCTGCAGTGTTAACGCAGGCAATTTTAAGATGCTCAAACCCCTGGCCATTGACATAAGATGTAGTGTAATAACTTCTAAATGCTTCTCTAGATGTCTGAATCGGATCAGAAAGTACACTGTTTTTCTCTAGTCCGTGATCTTTGCTACTACTTTTCCGATGGATTCAAAGCACTTATTTACAGAGCCTGCCTTAGAGCAGCTGAAACAGGAAGGGACATTTGCAGCAGCCTCTCGCCAGTAGACCCTTCCAGAAAGGATTCCTCTGCATGAGGAAAGAGCTAAAGGCCTTTTAGAACCATGTTAAAAAACCTAGAGAAATATGGGGTTATTAGACAACTGCATTTTATTCTCTCCTGGAGATGTTTTCAGGGATTAGCTCATAATTTCTTAATTCTTTTTTCTCACTCTCCTCAGGTTCAAAAGTTCTCGATGCCTGCATGAGAGCAACTAGGCATGCCAATTTTGCTTTTTGTCTAGTAATAACCTTGGATCTACCAAGCTTTTAAGACCCTGTAATTTGCATAACTTTTCTTCAACAGCAGACAAAAAGAGAACAATAAAACGCTAATTTGAGAGTCAACCTTTCTAAGACTAAAGGAAAAAGAAACTATATGATTAAATTGTCAAAATGTTTCTGCAGAATGGGTAACTATTGCAATACTTCAAGTTAAAACTTAATCTTCTTTCATCTTTCTATGTATCATCACCTGTGCTACTGCCAGGGTGGAGATTATTCTCGGAGTGTTCGGATTGCCGTACCAGAATTGGTTTTATTTATTTACTGGATAAAATATCCCCTAAGGTCACCTGTCGTCATGAATACAATTTGCAGCAATCTGATGGCTTCTTCCCTAGCAGTTTATCTCTCTCTATTGCTTTACTGGTGATTAAACAATTTTAGGAATAGAAAAAGCTAAAATAATAGAGTGAATCTGAAAATTCTAGCCCTTGGGGATAGATCAGTCCTGTGACCTTTAACTTTTAAGATGCTAAATAATAATAAAAAAAAAGATGTTATACATTTTAGCTGTTGTAACACTTAGGGTATCATACGGACTAGAACAATAGAATATCTACGTCTTACCTCAACAAAGCCATGCCACATTGTAGATACCCAGAGATGCTTGCAAATAATTTAGTTTCTGCAATTTACGTAAGTTAAATAAGATTTTCCCCTAATAGATGGAACACCTGTTATTATTGCCTTAGATACAGATTAGTATTCCTTTCATTTAATTTCTTTTTCCATGGTTATTTAATCTGTGTAAATTAATTTATAATCCATTATGCCTTATTTGTATTACATTATTCTTTATTTATTGATTGATCCATGTGGTTAGGATGTAGGTAAAGTTCCTTTCAACATATTGTTGTGGATGCCTGCTTTTTCTTGGGGTGTTCCTGGTCCCAGCTGAGGTGAGAGGTAAACCAATTTGTGTTTCTAAGAGGCCAGTGGCTAGAAAAGACACCAGGAAAACAAAAACTCTTTAAAATGACCTGGAGGAAAGGTTTGCCTCCTATCATTCAAGTTCTTTTTAAGACTGTTTTTACAGTAGTTTGTATACATAATGTGAGAAAAAGATTGCCTTTGCTTTAACTTCAAAGGAAGTTTTTCTACCCTCAACTTCTTTTCGTAACAGTGAAGTGTCTAAGATGCAAATTGTTTGGAGACTCGAAAGTGCCCCTCCAGACACAGCAGTGAAGAAATTCCTCTAGCAATAATTAAGTAATAATCACATCAATTGTGCTGATTTCTTAAGCACTAAGGTACAAAGGGATCTGAGTTGGTCATGGGTCCCAAAAGTTGTAATGAGAAAAATATTTGAAATATTATATTGCTAGCCTAATTTTCACAGCAATACAGAAAAATACCTTGTTCCTTGCCCCCGTGTGGTGGAAATCTGCTTTGCACAATAGACATCTCTAAAGTTTCATGGAACTGAGGCCTTAGACCTTCCCAGTAAGTGTGGCTATGAAGGTCTCCACGTCCCACAGCCACACGGTAAACTAACTGGAAGTGGGACGTTTTGTATATTGTAGGACTGAGTCGCAGAGATGAGGACATGCTCACTCAGCACGTTGTGAGCAGGGGTGGACTCTACCCATGGTCTGAGCTGACCAAGTGCCACGTAACTATGGTTAGTGTGGCGCTGAGCCCACGCTGGCACCGCGGGGCGAGGGGAAGCACCCTACCTCCGCTTGGCACAGCACGAGCACCCTCACGGCTTTGGGCAGCTTGCAGCAGGGGCACAACAAGGTCTCACAGTTTAAGGTCTCATGGAGGTAAGATGTAGGGCACGCTCCAAGCTCCATTGTGCCAGCCCTCTCAGAGCAACGAAGCGTTCGAGCTCAGAAGTAAGGACAAAATTTCAGGGCCGCCAATAATTTTCAGAGCATCTGGGTGTCAAAATTCCTCTGAAAACTGTAGCTTAAATTTTTGTTTTGCCTAGTTGTTCCCAAACTACTTTTGAAATATCAATGATTTATTCTGTAGGGGAAAAAGAGACAACTCCCTTAGAGATGTGTATTCTAATATTCTTTAACAGTGACATCTAGAGAGCTGACCCTTCAAATATGGCGATATTGGTGTGTTAATCTGTGTGAAAAGCCAATGGCTCTTTTCTCACCTATGTGCATCATCAGGACTGTTTCTGCAAGGAAGACAATATGCTTTCAATTATTGCTCTGATCTCCCATGTGAGCAAGAGAATGGGAGAAGTTTGCTCTTACACATAAACCGTTGGACCTGTAGTCTCATAACATTCAATATTTACAGAATTTGTCCTGTAAATCAGAGCAATTTATTCAGTTCTGTGCTACCCATTGTTATATTTGCAATATTTCATTTCTTCCTTCTATATGTTTTCATATAGTCCCATAGTCCTTTGGGGAAGCTTGAACCTGAAAAAACGTACAAGGGAATATAAATGATCTGTCCTTTGCCAGCTGACTAATGTGCGCCATAAAACACTTTATAATACAAAGGAGACTTAACATCTGGTCAAGTTTACTCATCATAAACACACCTGAATGAAAAGTACTTCTTGTTCTGTGGAGCAGAGCCAAATGAATGATAGACTAAGACAGACATTTCATGTTGTTATATGCAAGAGCTCTCTTCTTGCATTTCAATGGCTAAATTAGAGGTAACTTGATAGTAAAATATGCAGGTAGCCTCAGGACACATCATATATTCTTTTATTCTGAAACCTTTCTATAATTAAAAATGAAACATAATTGCAAACTCCCTGTTCTTTTTCTAAATTGTTTCTTTTTCTAAAATGTCAAAGATTTGATGTTTTTCAATGTCATCGTCAATTCAGTCCAATAAAAATGTCAGGTCTGGAGCAGTGATGCTAAATTTATTTTCTTAACAGAATTTACACTTCAACAACTTTCCATTTGGGAAGGAAAAAAAAAAAGAAGAAAAAAAGGCAATATTAAAGACGGGTAAATCTGACATACTAGCCTTACTATCTTAATGGCTTTCATCGCGGCTTTCCTGGTGGTGTTAGTTGCCCCACTGCAAAAATACAGAGCTGGATGGTAAACTTTTCTCCTTCTCCTAAATCTTTTCCCCGGGCAGGCGGCTGACAGTTCACCAGCACCGCCCTCCGTGCTCGGAGAAAGCAAACAGCCTCAGCCAGCAGCCGCAGCCAGGAGGGAGCAGAAAAAAGCAGAATAAAGCAGAATATGGCTCCGAGGGACCAGGCAATCACATGCTGGAGCAGTGACTGTGCCCAGGAGGGAAGGACCCCTTCCTGCAGGGTTTTGTAGCCCCTCCGAGCAGAGAGATGCTCTCCATAGGGGAGGGGGATGCCGAGGGGATGCTCAGAGCTTGCTGTGGTCCCCCACAGTCGTTCCCTGGCATTCAGGGATTTGATCTTGTAATGCTGCTGGGTGAAACGCATCCTTGTGCTTCAGCAAAAACCCAGGTTCTATAATTGGTTTGGCCATACCAAGTGGCGATTGTGTCTGGGGAGAAAGAAAAAGAAAGAGAAATCACTTTTTTTTCTAGTAAGGTCTCTGCAATATCCTGCTGGAGTCAGGTTCTGCTGGTGTAATTCATGCTGTTCACGAGCAGCCCTGCTGAATTCGTTTGGACTGTTTGCAAACTAATGTACTGCTCAACATGAGTAAACATGCCCGTGTCTGGCCTTATATAAATACAAATCAGCCTGGAGACTGTAAAGTAAACACAAACAAAATTCCTTCACTCCAGCCCAGGAGCAAAAAGAGGAATAGAGAATGGTTCAACTGTTTTCTTTCCCCCCTCTCAGCCAACATATAAGTACCCCTCTGGAGTTTACAGTGTATTATATAGCACCTATTTCTACTAAACCCTGGATCTGTACTAGCAAGAAAGCCCTTATCTTTCTTCAAAGAAAGGTTACACGCCTGCTGCTATAACCTGCATTTCTTCCTGCCCCTCATGAGAATCACTGCTGGCATTTAAATCCCCCGTGCAGGCAACTATATTGCCGATGCATCGTTACTGCAACACCACCGTCATCTCTGGTTCTCCCTGTTCTGCTTTCATCAGCCGCCTTTTGTCATTCCCATTATAAACTTCAGGGATAGGAGTCTTTGGCCTGTGTTTTGCAACCCGGCATAACGCAGATTTGGTCTGTGCCTGAAACTTTGAGTTATACAAAGTAATACATCTGAAAATCAAACCCTTAATAGTTTATTCCTTTCTTATTTGCAGAGGAATAAAAAAATAATTAAACTAAAGGGCAACAGTTTCAACCTGTGTGTATTTTGTAAAACCTTAAGAAAACAACCTTATAAGGCCCCAACTGAGTTGAACAGTATTCTTTAAAAAAGAAAACAGTCCTAAATTAAGAGTGGAATTTTAGCCTCAGCTTTGAATTTCCTGGCTTTTGTTGGTTTCTTATATGCCCTCATTATTTCAGCGGTGTGTTGTTTTTGGTCTGACTAATATTTAGAAATTGTTCCATCCAACCTTTAGATGTCTACTGTTTGAGAATGATTCATTTCTCTTTGACTTCATGAACAAAATTTGCACAGTGGGTCTTTTTCCTGCCGTCGGTGTGTCTTTCCCTGCTCCAGATTCCATTTCATGCTGTCGTAATAACCTGTGCGGTTGCCTTGCAGCTCCAGAGCGGTGTGCATTTCAAACTGGGAGCTGTACCTTTGCAGGGATGTGGTTTAGGGAGACAGACAATCATTTTGCTGGCCCAGAATGAACAACCTGAATGAAATGCACCGGCACAGCGGTGGGAGTTGGTACCCAGATGGGATGCTGGCAACAATTCTGAACTCTGTTATTCCAGCGGGGTTTGAATAAATGCTTGAGAGAAGAAATTTAAAAATTTATAAAAGTATAATTTCAAAACCTCTTTACAGTACATTTATTTTTAAATGATTAAATATTTTGTCAAAGGTATTCCAAAGGATAGTAGCAGTGATTTGGGCTCCCTGGCCCACTGGGGAGGCTGTTGTCAGCATTAGAAAAACAGCTATCACTTCCTGCTATAATTGTTCTGAACCAACATGAAGTATCAGGAGTGCTCTGTTCTTTGGCAGCAAATTATGGATAATCCTCTCATTTAAGTTTACGAACGCCAGGGATCATGTAGTATCCAGAAGCAGAAAATTTATAGCGTGCCAAGAGTGTCTTCCTGATAGGCATAACCGAGGTAGGGATAAAACCACACGGCAAGCCTTAGCCTAGCCTTCCTTAACCCATCCTCCTTGTTGTAAGGGGTATGTGCAGCAGCTCATGTCCTGGGAAAGAGAGGAAGGATTGCTGGCGCACAGAGCGGCCGATGCAAGCAGCATCTCCCTCTCCTGCATGACATATACCCCCTGCTGCCGTACCCGGCTCTTGTAGTGACAGTCAGGAGGCCAGTCCCATCCTGTGTTCGGTAAACTGTACCGTGCCGCTTTTTTCAGAATTTGTTTGGAAGCTAAGGACAACTAAAAGACAAGTTAGGTGACCAAAAAGTTAATTGCCACAGTTAGAAGGAATATCTGTAATGTGTTGAACCAGAAAGTAATTCAATCCGTTACAAAAGCCTCCATTAAAGAGATGCTGTTTGCAAAGGATGATGTAGAAGAACAGAGTGGGACACGGGAAAAAATAGAAAAGAAATAAAAGCAATGAAATGTGACCACTGCTGATGCAGAGATTTCCCTGTTTTTTATTTGAAAAGATCAATTTCCAAGGTTCTTACAAAGACAGAGGAACAAATTTTTTGTGGTGCAATTTGTTTTGCAGAGATATGATTCCAAAACCTTTCAGCATGCCTGATATTAGGTTCTGAGCCAAAATCTTCAAATGTCACATGGAAAAAAAAAAAATTGTTGCTGGTTAGGCATGGGGTTTCTCCTGGCATTGCATAATATCAAGTCTTGTGATCTGTTTACATTTAAAACTTGTAAAATTAATGAATGAACCGACACAGAGGCCCCTTGTCTGTTTGCAGAATTTCTGAATTGCCCTGATTTTCTTATTTAATTTTTAAAGACTGTGAGTGTTCAGTTTTAACTGGGATTTAGTTTTCAGCAATGCAAATTTTTCTTAATACTAACAACAGATGTTAGCAATATACCCACATTCAAGAACACGCCTTGCATGTGACCGAACTCAATGTAATTGCCACGTTATTCGGTAAGTTGGCATTACAAACAAGTCTCAAGGGAAGTAACATGACTCCCTCTGTATGTCATCACTTTTGAAATTTCCACAGTAAAGAATCAGTGCTTAAAGCTCTTCTTTCTATACGGACTTCTCAGATAAAAAAGCTTATAGTTGGGACTTGCTATTTCCCAAGGACCTGGTATAGCCTTGTTTTACTACTACAAGTGCACTTTCACATGGGACAAGCATTTGTGTCATGTTGCCTTGCAAAAAACCCTCAGTATCTGTCTTTTCTACAGCTAAGTGTGCTATACCACGTATTAAATAGCGGCAGACTGTGGAGAAGTAACAGCACAAACCTTAACTTTTTTGTCACTTAATTAGTCCCAATACACGAGTCATGTAGGTTGATGGTAGCTGTTAGAGCTCTCCTATCACTGTGGTTATTGCCACTCCAGACTGGAAATACTAAACAGGAACACAGTGCTTTGAGTTTCTCTGGCTAACATAGCCCGTCAAATTACCTCTATCTGCCACAGACGCTATTCCAACGTTATTATATTACAAGTAAATGTGTTTGGAATGATGTCTGGCTATCAGCGTTTTGTCATTAGAGGAGAGAAAGGAAGACCAATGGTAGACAGATATTACTATCTAGACTGTAATGAGTCCCTAAGGAAAATTTAAGAGCTAATTGTAACAAGCCTCTGGATGGACCAAAGAAATATTAGTCAAATCTCGTCTGTTCTCCAACTTCCTTCTTTCTTTAAACTGTCAACACTTTCCATGCTTTTTGGCTCAAAATACCTGTCTTCATCTCAGCTAAGCTCCATATAGCTTTTTACTTCCTTACAAAGTTTTCAAAAAGCTTAAGAGGCTTCTTAAAGTGTCATTTTGTATGTGGTAGTAAATCCAGCTGAACTGAATGCACTAATGAATTTGTCAGGGTATTTACATGGAAGAGATGTGGGGTAAAAGTTCACGCTGTAATCTGTGCATCTCTAACGTGGAAGTATCTGCCAAAACCGAGAGCTTGGTGTCTCTACCTGACTAATGCCTTTCTACAGGAAACATCTGACTGCTAACACTAGAAACGGGTCCTTTGTTTAAGGCGATGGATATTGAACAACAGCTAGAAAAAGGGATCAAATGTATGATTTCACCATGGGCAGTTTTGCTTTTTATTTTGCTACAGGAAAATGGAAGTCTCCATTTTCATGACTATTTAAATAGCTCTGTCTCCAGTCCCAAAATATTTTCCAGTTCAAATAGTCAGTGAAATAAAGGTCTCTCGCTTTGATGGAATAAAGATGGTTTCCTGTTCTAGGTGTGCTCTTTTAGGTGTCTGCTAGGACACCTAAGCCCAAGTTTCTAGTGCTGTCTTAGGAAAAGGATAATTGCAGCAGCCAAAGGTCCATTTGGTTTTTTCCATGCTGTTTGGTGTCCTTATGTTACTCTCAGCACTTAAATCAAGACATAGAGAGCCAAGATGGTATTAGGAACATACAGAATATTGAATATTAATATGTGATACAAAATAAGGAAATAAGTGTTCTCTGAGATGGTAGCAGGAGAATGTGCAATGAAATTCAGAAAAGTTACGATGATAGCTATTAGGCATAGCATAATGTCCTAGGAGATTGCTAGATGTCTCCGGTTCTTGGTGTATTTAAAGATGGTTTGGAGGATCTATTACAAAGCTGTGGTCTTGTCTAAGCTCCTTGGTTAATTTGTTAAGTTATTTTCCTGTGGAAATAATATTCTGAATGTGAGCTATATAGGTGCAGTTTGGTACCCACTAACTATGGTGTTTGTCCAAGGTGGATATTAGCTCTTTGCCACTGTTGGAGTTCATGACCAATGTTTATTCCTTATGTGACACAGAAGTAGTGAATTCTCAGAGAATTCTTGGATCCTGCTCTATTTTTCCTAGAGTAGCTCAGACCTGCTGAATGCTGCTGAGCAAACCCACCTGTAGGACAGGGTGGAAAAGCTTGCAAACTCCTCGTCATTTCAAGCCAGTAGAGAAAGAAGCCAAGGACCTGTCAATATTTATATTTAGACCTAGAGATGCATATTTTTCTTTTTTTTTTTTTTATGGGGGGAAGCAGACTAGGAGAGTCAAAAACTTGTTGAACTTAGGATAAAAATAACACATTTCTCTGCCTTTTCTTTTTCTTGTCTCACGGTTTCCTCCATTGACTTTGGTTCAGCTCTCACTGGACCAACAAGCTCTGAGAGCTCCTATAAAACTCTAAAGTAAAAAAGAGCGTGCCTGCCAGGTGGGATTTTTTTTTCCCAAGTGCTCACAGCTCTAATTTTCACCACATGTGAACAAGTGTTTGCAGTTTTAAAGATGTGTTGAGTAATTGCACATGCGAGACATCTTCTCTTTAATGTTCCCAGTGTGTTCAAAGCTTTTCCGTGAGAACACCCCTGTTAACAATGGAGTTGTGGCCTTTAGCTTATGCTTAAGTGGGTACTGCTTTGTGTTGAAATATAATTGGTAGCACTTGCCTATTCTTATTCCCTTAGCTTAGCTAATGAAAGACACTGCTATAAACTACTTCTCTTAGGATCAGGGTCTGAGCCTAGAAAATCTCTCTCTAGAAGGAGGTGAAAGTTGCCTGCAACTACCATTATTGTAGGTACCATTTTTTGGGGCATCAAATAGGAAGCAAGGAGGCTTGTAGCCTCCTCTGTTGGGTGAGGCTGTAAAACGATGTGCTGCTTTTACATACCAATAAAAGGGAAGGCCCCCCTACGCAACAGGGGTTTGTGATGTGTCAGAGAGATGAACTATGCAGGATACCTGGTCACCATCCCTGTGACACCACCGAAATTATGTGCCAGAGCTTCAGCAGCGACTGTACAGTTTTCAACACAGCTGAGGAGGTGGGGGAGATTTATCATCGTCCCTGATCGCCCTTTTCCATGCACTGATAACCGGGAGAGGGATGACTTAGGTGATGTTATTTCAGTCATCACCACCCAAAAAATGCCTTTAGGAGAATCTCTCATAGCCTGCTTGAATGTCCTGTAGGACTGAGTCCGGCCATCATTTGCAAGAGAGTAACCAAAGAAGAAAGGGTTTGGAGGGCTGATAGAGATGTGGGACGCAAATGAAGTACAAATGATAGAAAATGAGATTTGAAAGCAGGTGAAAGAACAAATGTAATTGCTGCGAGATAAGACCCAGATAACATCCATGTTTGCTTAGTTTCTGTAGGTTGCTATTCTCCTGCCGAGTGGTTTTGTGCCAAATTGGTACCGAAATGTGTATTACCTCCAAGATTGGCTGCCTTTAATCATTACTAGAAATGGAATTAAAAACAATATGTTGTTGAACCTCATAGTGAGAAAACTGTAACTATACTCTTTTCCTCCATTGGTCTGAAAATGGTGTATAGTCTAGGGTTTTATTTGAAATAACACACAGTAAATAGCCTGGTAAATGTTTTGTAAATTTTAGGAACTATAATTAAAAGTCATCTACTCCTAGTTATTTCCAGAAAGCGGTGGACAATAGCCTGTTCTGCACTGCCCTCTGCGTGGGGGAGCACTGAGCCACTCATCTCTCCTGACTATGCTTGGAGGAACATCAAAAGTGCCTACAACAAAGACAGGTTTTTTAAATCCAGGCAAATGACCTGCAAGCAACACTTACATTTATATTTTTGTAGTGATCAAAAGTTTCGGTCAAGACCACCACCCTACCAGGCTATGTGCCGCACAAGGACAGCACCGTCCTTGTCCCACAACATGTGGTTGACTTGAGTCAGACACAAAATAGAAGTGGTACAACTGTGGCCAAGCAGCCATGCTTTGGGGCAAGCCTCACCGACAAATGTGCAGGCTGAAGCCCTCCAGCAGGTCACAAATCCCGGAGCGCGTGAGCACGTTCTCCCTTTGAGCTAACACAGCCACTCCTTAGGCTGCCAATGGAAAGGCTTATGCTTTTCAGATCCAGAGGTCTCCGGTTCAATCTCTATGGATAAACTCTCTGGAGATGTGCTTACAGTGTAATTCAAGGCAGGAAAAACAAGTGAGCACTTTTAGATTATCAACACCCTCAGAAAGAAATCTGCTCATTAGAGTTATGACAGGCCCAGTGATTCATTAGTTGGAAAGAGGTTAATATGCATTTGTAGATATAATATGCATTTGTAGATATAAACCAGAGCTGATCAGAACAGATTGAGTTCCCTCAGTAGTAGCTTATTACCAAAGAATTAAAGGTTGCAGTGGGATCTGCATCTAAAATTGGAGGAAACTGCTTGGCCAGAAACGCTTTGGTGCTATTATTGTTTTTAACTTGAATTGCTCTTTTCCCCTGTTGGTATTTGCTCTATGATGTATGTGTGGAGAGCAACTGTAACACTTCTCCAGAATGGTATAAACTTGTCATATTAAATTTCACTTGGAAATTAAAAGGTTTCTAATCAGCAGAGCAGTGAAGTTCTGGAACAGCCTTCCAGGAAAAATGGAGGCCAATAAATTTAACCATAATGAAGCCTGAATAGTTTATAAAAGGGATTATATGACATAGAACTTAGAATATTAAGGGGACTGAAACTGATGATCTCTATGGCTCATTTTCCGAACTGTATTCCTACGCCTGGATATTACAGCCCTTCTCTCATAACGCATTTCTGCAGATAATTCTGTGATCATTGCTGCGTGAAGAATATCGGACAGTAAATCCCAGAGTATCGGTTTATGGTGCCCCATATTTACAGCTGCTAAATTTCAGTTTAAAAATATATACTATGTCAAATTATTTTAATGTTACTTCTTTATGTAAGCAGCTGAGGTGGTTGTTACAGGACTGAAGGGAATCTAACATAACACAAGAACAGCTGCAGCACGTTAGGGGTCCAGTTAACCCAGTACCTCGTCTCCAACTATGGCCAGAATGAAAAGGCTTAATGAGAAGAGCAAGACTGTGGTGGTACTTCTTGTAAGTACTTTCCTAACTTCCAACAATTTGATGCCTAGGGACTTCCCAGAAATCAGATCTAGTTCCTCTGGGCTTCCTAGGCCCTCTGATTTTTCTTCTCTGAATTCAAGCAGCCACTTTTTTATCACAGGAAAACTTTTGACATCCTGGTGCAAGGGGTTCCACACCCTGCATGGAGAAGCATTTCCTTTTGATGCCGCCTGCTTGTTTAATGTCATGAACAGAGAACAACAACGAGTATCCAGCCTACTGCAGGTGCACTCTCTCATGCTGCTGTTCAGCCATCTATTTTCCAGCTTGAATCATCCTGATCTGTCTGTGCAGAGGGAGCCTTACCTTGATTATCCTTGCTCCACGTATAAGGACCTTTTCTCTTCTGTTGTATCCTTTCTGAGACAGGGAGACACTAAAACTACAGATAGCATTCGAGATTCACACACACTGCAGATTGATAAGTTGACATAAAAATGTTCTTTCTTTGTTCTCTTCTCTATTCCTTTCCTAACATCCTAACATTGTTTTCTTTTTTCCAGTAGCTGCTGAGTACTGAGCTATTTTCATAGAACTTTCTATTCTGATCTCCAAATCTCATTCTTGAATGGCTTCAAACCCGCTACGTAAGACCTTTTTTGAGGTAGTCCTAAATTACATTTTAGTAGAAAATATTTCCAGTGTCTCTTACCATTAATGGAAGCTGCTCTTGAGCATGAATATACAGTTTTCCCGCCTCCATTAGGAGAGACAGCCCTAATTCAGCCTCCAAACCCCTAGCTGAAGTTAGCCACCTTGGCTTCTAGTTTATTTCTATGTCTGTTTTCCATTATAAACCAAGATACAACCTGTATCTGTCCCCGATTTCTGATTGCCTCAACGCAGCACAGCTGCAAAAGGGTTACAGGTCCTGTTTCTTGTTGGTGCTCCAGCTAATCACTCCAGCTATGGGGAGAATCTTCTTAAGAGCATGTGAAACTTGGGACGTTATCAGGACTCTTTGTTTATAGAACAGCTCTGAAATTAACCATTCACTTAAGAACAAGTTTTCAAAACTTCCCCCCTCCCTGCCCCCCCAAAAAAAAAAAAAAAAAGTGAAGTTAAATAATTCACAGTCTTTTAAAAGGAAGGAAAAAACGAGTCACTTTTTGGGCCTTAGAAGTTTTGATCCTCATAGAAACAGTAGATTTAATTGTTTACTTGCCTGTATTATCAAGGTTACTGGAGAGTGCATTTATAAGGCAATGCAGGAGTTTCCCACCAACAGTGGAGTCTGCAGGAAATAATAGTAGTAGTCCATAACGTCACCACATTTCCTTCTTCTAACTTAGCTTTATTTAGTCTTTACCACTAATTGTCATCCATTTTTGGCTGCTAGTGTTAATTTTTGTCTGTTTTTTTTCCTCTAATCTGCTAATTCCCTGAGAGATTGTTTCATATAGTTAGGTCAGTAGTTTACATACTTTATCTAGAAACTCATGGTGTTCTTTTCTTATTCTAAACCGCTAGTGAAGCAAAATGGGAGCTGGAGCAGACACACGTGAACTTCCCCAAAAAGCAAACTCCGCTGATTTTCTGCTTTGCTAGCGAGTAAATCAGAGTGTGCTGGCTAGCTGAAACTCTCGAGTTTTTGTCCTTATTTGTTGTATGACTTTACAAAATTCGTATGACCTGTGCTGACCATCCACAGAAGTAGCTAATTAATAGAGTGTCATAAGGTTTAGCCAGTGCTTGTTGCAGCTTCTTTAACCCTTGTGGGAAAACTGTTGTTCAGTACAGTTGTGGTCACTGACTGACATTTTTGTATGCATTTCTCCACCCAAGTGAATATTGACTTTTTTTTTCAGGGATTTTACTAATTATGTTTATGAAGATTAAGTATTCTTCAGTGATTACAGCTTAAGGATATTAATCACAAAGGACAATATAGAAAAGGATAGCTCTTTTCACCTGCTCTGGAAAACGTGACCCTATGCACTGCCTATGGAGAATTTACACTTTTAAGGTTTCTTTGAATTTGAATAAGAAAACCTAACAGTATGAAACATATAGGAGTATGATTGTGACACTCAGCTAATATTTATCCAACCGTTCCTGATTCAGTTCACCTTTTCGATGCCTCCATCAGTTGTGGATATTCAGTCTTTCCCCTCTCTGGTTAAAATGACATGCAGAATACCAAACACAGACAAAAACATCAGTCCGTGTGCAAAATGCTCAAATTGATGAAAGGAAATTGTTGTGCATGAAGGCAGGTATCAGCAAAAAGTTTAAGCAGTGGCCTACAGGAAAGCTGGGGTGGGACTCTTGATCGGGTAGTGGGGCAATAGGATGAGAGGTAACATTTTTAAACTGGAAGAGGGGCGATTTAGATGAGATATTAGGAAGAAATTTTTCACTCTGAGGGCGGTGAGCCCCTCGCCCAGGTTGCCCAGAAAAGCTGTGGCTGCCCCATCCCTGGAGGGGTTCAAGGCCAGGTTGGATGGGGCTTGGAGCAACCTGGTCTGGTGGGAGGTGTCCCTGCCCAGGGCAGGGGGGTTGGAAATGGATGGTCTTTAAGGTCCCTTCCAACCCAAAACATTCTATGATTCTATATTGATGTAAGAATGCAAGATTTTTTAAAAAATGCTAAAGCTTGTGGACTGTTTTGTAATCTTTGTAGCCATCTAGAGTGCTAGAATAACAAGTGTAAAATTCTCTCGACTTTGCTGTCAATAGTGACACAAGCTGCAAAGCCTCTCAGACTCAAGCTTTCTATGTTTATGTCTCATCACGTCATTGACGTAGAGCAATGTTTGGCTGTTGGTATTTACCTTTAAGCAGCCACTAGTGCAAAAGATGATATTGAATTCAGTCTTACAAGCTTATGCTCTCTACCACATTAGTTTGTATTTCTCCTACTGAAGTTGGTGCGGCTTACCATGTACGTGTATGTGTTTAATTCTGTCAAAGAGGAGAATATATTGACCCCGTATTTATTCAAAGAGTTTTCGAAGAGTGAGTTACTGGGTTTTTTACTAGAGGGAAATGTCCCGAGTACTTTGAAATAATAATTTTTTTTATGATGGATTGACCTGTTTTCACAAGGAAAGAAATTTTCAGTTTTAGTTCATTTTTCCCCCATCAAAAAAAACCCCAAACCACCAGCCCCAAAACAACAGCATGTACACAAGCTTTGTGATTGTACTTACTCATATAAACAAACCAGCTAGCACTGCTCATCCTGTGGGAGGTAGACCACCCAAATGAATATTTGAGAGACACATTTGAAAATTCCTTTGTAAAGCCAAAATTTTGACTGAGCTTTTAGGAGCTTGACTTTTTGTGCTGCTGGGAAAAACAGTGCGGCTCTTTGTTTGGTGCATGCTGAGGGAGAGATGCACAGATGCTCTTTCCTGAAGGATTTTCTTAACTGTCAGTGCTGTTATTTAACAGCAATAATAAATGATAACATTTTGCACTTCTGCAGTCACTTTAATCCAAAGAGCACCAAATGTGCTCAAAGAGATTCCTCTAGAAGAAGCTGCAAAGGGCAGGTTTTCCCTAGCTAGGACAAGCTGGACTGAGTCCATTGCCCTCAGCAGAGAGGATGTACTTCTGTGCAAATGTCTTAACTAAAATCAACAGAGACCCAAACCCAAGGAAAAGCAGCGGCAGGAATGTGGCCTTAGTGATGGAATTACTGACAGAGCTGATAGGAATAAAAAAGGAAGGGACAGCTTTATCTTGAGGTCTATTTATTATGGTTGTTATGGGATAAATGTTGAAAAAGGGGAAGGCTTTGAAATTCCATAGACAGTAACCTATCTAGCAGTTTGGGCGATTGCCATGCTTTTAATTTCTGCAGATAATGTAAAGGAAAAGTGAATCTTTCAATGCAAATGAGAAATTAGTTTGTAAACCACTTGGAACAGAACTGATGGTTTTGTATCTTGGTCAGATCTATCAGGGCAATGGTGTTCTGTTTGAGGTCTCTCTGCGTCGCCGTGTGGAAATAATTAACAGGATTAATGAAGGAGAAAGGGTAAGTGGTAAACATTGATTTTGGGTTTTACTGCTGGAAAAAATACGAATGCAAATCTTAAAAGGCCCTGCACTGAAAGGGACCCTGTAAGAAAACATTCGAACTGTTGCGTGGTTCTACAACCCCTCTCTGCCATCAGATGTGACCCTCCATCCACCCTAGGACCTAAAGTGGTAGTGGCTCTTCTGCCGGGCAAGCAGTTACTGAAAGATCTAGGACTGTATGATGGCTCTTTGTGTCTGGGGAAGAACAGCTGTGAGGAAATTCATATAGCCGTTTTCCTTGCTCTTTGGATTAGGTTTTCCTCGTGTAATAAGCAGTCATCAGACATATGAAGGCTCATTCACATGTCTGACGACTCCTTATTACAGAGAGATTTTAGGGAGTAGATTGTAAGTGTGGGAACATGGGTATTTAGTGCGTGTGACTGCACTTGGTAAGTCATTTACAGTGTTTATACCAGAATTATTCATAAAGCTCCTTAATCTGGATTATCAGTTTTCTTTGTGAGACAGGTAGAACTGGAAAGGGAGTGAGAGGTTAGGGTTTTCTCTTTTAATTGCTTTGATTTCAGCAACTGCCATTCTGCACAGTGTAAATGTGGAAAATAAGGCAAGTAATGGGGACATGCATCAGAGTGACGTTATCTGATTCAAAGCTGTAGCAGAAGAATTAGACACAACCCCGGTGTAGGCTGGGACGTGGGGACAGCCCCAGGCTGCGAGGCAGCAGTGCCCACTGCACAGCAGCTGCTCCAGGCTCCGGGCTCTCTCCTACACCTAAAAACTTTCTGCATCTGGGCATTTTGGGTTTGCCAGGCTGCGCGTCCCTCTGCGGTGCCAGTGCCACGCCGAAAAGGGCACGAGCTCCCCATGGCAGGGCAAAGGAGCAGACATCAAGGGCAGCCTAAAGCTGCCTCTTTTAACCCAAAATCTCTGTGCTACTTTCAGGGCCAGAGAAGTACATAGAGGTAGAGAAAACGTGGCTCATGCTTTCAGAAACTGCGGTGCTTGAAACCTGGTGGGAAAAACATCTGAGTCCATCACTTCTGTCAGACCCTACCTAGAGCAGCACAGGGATGATCTTCTAGATGAGGATATTTTCTTCCTGAGGTCCTTGGTGCAGGTTTGGTTTTAATATTCCTTTTGATTATAGAGTAACACACGGTTTCTGAGGATATTTATTTGTTTTTCAGTTTCATTCCTTCATCCTCAAAGGCTGGTTCATGTTGATGTTACCTGTAGAAGAAATTGAAGTAGCTGATGTGCATTGAAAGCTACACAAAATCTTACCAAGTTTTTGGATTATAGCAGTCTTGATTAAAATGGAAATAAATACACAGGTGAAAAATGTGACCTAAGAGTTTGGATTATTCAAAGGGCTCCTTTTTTTTTTCCAAATGAGCTTTAATAGGATTATATATGTATATTTTATAATATTGAAACTGGCATACTATTCAAACCTAAAAAAACCTTTCATAGTTGTATTTAATTATTTCTACTTCTTTGAAGCTTAACATATTTTCACCATATGGCAAGCATTTAATTTTTCCTATTTTTCTAGTGGAGATTAAATTAAAATGGTTATTTGGTTTAGCAAAAACCTTCAACCTATCCGTGCTGCAAGTCAAGGGCTCGGTAAGCTTGTTCCTCACCACCATCCCGTATTTTTCTTAACGGCTTGCTCCAAAACCTGCTGAAGTCAACAAAGCCATTCCCACCATCTTCAGTAGGCTTTGGATCAAGCTCTCCGAGAACAAGACAGTTCTCCACTCCTGCTGCGAAGCCAGTGACAGAACCACAATACTTCGATATTATCATAGTTTCCACAAAAATAGTGGCCATGTGCCACATGGTGGGTGGTCTTTTATACTAGTCAGAGAGAAATTAAGCCAGCAGGCACATAAAATGACAGTGAGACAAGAGGTCTTTTATACCCCAGCTCTCAGAGGAGACTGTCTTGTTGCCTAGATTGTCTTATTTAACCCATTCCGTAAAATAGGCGTCCCACCTCTCCCTCCACAGGGCCTGCTCACTTTAGCTTGGATTAAATATATCTGCTGCGTCGGCATCTTAACTGGATTGAAGATTTTGAATCATTTTCAATCGCTGGATCATGGCAGTGGTGGGCTGCTCCCACTACTGCAACGTTTACCTAACACAGATTGCAAACTGTAAGTGAAAAGTGACTTTTTGTGCCTCCTTGTAAAACACTAAAAATTTATTTATGTCAGTGATGATAGCACTGTGCAGCACTTCTCCATGAAACAGTCAAATTTTCAGAAACAATTAGCTATTTTTTAATCCAATTTCCACAGCACTGACCTGAAATCAAAGAAGAAAAACCTGAATTGTTCTGAAGGCGTCATCTGCTGTTTACTTACATGAGGCTGACATTTCTGTAGGAGGAAGTTATGCCAGGAAAACAAGTAAAATCCCTATATTGCTGCTAAACAAATCAGCTGTGCCCAACGGCTCAGTGTCTGACTCCCAACTATAACCTAATAAAGGTTATCTAGAGGAAAAGGTTGTAATATGCGAAAGAGGCTTCACTCAACAAGATAAATGATGCTTCCTGGGTACATTAAAGAATGCCTGGGAACAAACTAAAATTCAAGGTTTCTAAGTTCCTTCTAGCAATTCACAATGCTGTTCTTTCAAACAAACCAAATTGTTATTGCCAATCCCTTACAACATTTTGTTTAGACACAAACTCATATTTTTCTTGTAAGAAAACATTCATATTGTTAAATTTAAAGGTTCCAGTTCCTAAAGCTCATTCCTCATTGGAGGCAGGTAAGCAGTTTAACTAGCCTGCTCATGTGCTCTTATTTAACTACATGCTTTAACTGCTGTGAAGCAGTTGGGCCAAAAAAAAGCATGTTTATACGGAAATGAGAGAATCTTAAAAAGTTCTCATCTAATTCACCATCCATTGTAGAGCTGTCTCATAGCTCCATGTCTTGGCTTCTTGCAAGAAGTCTTGGTACTTTTCAGGTGGAGTTCAAACACACTACCTACACCTAGATTTTGTGCTGAGACTAAAATTAGAAGGCAGTATTTCTTTTTATGCATTGGAGCGTCCTGAATTGAGTAACACTGCCATGAATACAACATAAACTGTGATGTTTGTACATACCAGATTTATGCCTGGAAAAAAAAAGTTTGCTACAGGCAAAGAAACACGCAGCAGGGAGAGAGGAGCTTTGGATTCCAGTGTCTGGATGAATGTTTGTTTAAGGAAATCCAACCCAGCTCCCTAAAAATCAGTTTTTACAGTCCCATGCCTGTATGTCTCTTCATCCATCAATCTACCCAACAATTTTTCAAACCGTTGCCCGATCATCACAAAACTTGACATCAGACTAGAAATCTCAAAGCTAGAAAATTTCCATATAGCGTGAAAAATGACTGGTTTGATGGAGGAGATAAAGTCAGTGCAGTATCTCCACAAGGAGAAAGGCAAAAGTGGAAGCTTGCCTGGCCAGCAGCTAAAGTGGACCAAGTAGAAATCTGGAGCCTAACTATACTGCAGTCTGAAAGAATTATAGGTCTAAATTTGGCATTTAGAATAAATGTCTACTCTTTCTAAAGAAAGATTTCTCTTTTTTTTTAGATTTTTTTGAACCAATAATAAATAGTTTTGTTACTACAGCATGAAAGCTTAGGCTGCGCTTGAGATAGTGGGTGAAATTGTGTTTCAATTTAATGTAGTGGGAGTTTTAACATTGACTAGCCAGCATTTCTTGCCATACTATCTTCTTGAATACAAAGTGCAGCTGTGAATACATCTGTTGCTGTGTTCTGTTTTGTTTTGTTTTGTTTTGTTTTGTTTTGTTTTGTTTCACATGTTGCATTGCTTGGTTTGGCTGTCAAGCAGTGGGGGAACTCGGGGTAGGAAGTTGTTGCTGTATCTGTCATCTCACCTGAAGCAGTTCTCGAGATTTCTTATAAACTCTATATTCTTTGGCTCTTCTACAAAAATGTGAGAATATTCAGATAGAGCTGTAACTGATGCTACATCCGCTTCTTGGAAAAAAAGATTTAATGTAGAGATTAGTCAAAAGAACAAAAGACCTTTCTTCACTTTCATTTATTCTTTGCATATTCACTTTACTTTTTATCACTCCTTTAGCAAAAAAACCCCACCCAACAAACCCATACAACTACGTCTCTGTAAGAATGCACCCTTTCATTTCAGTCATGTTACAGGAATTAACTGTGCAGGAATACAACTATTTGCTTGAGACACGGAGAACTAATCCACGTTAAAATGTAAAATTATGCAATTAGCCCTCATTTTAAAAATCGAAACATCCAAGTAAACAAACAAGCAAACACAGTTTGATTTTCTTCCAGGAAACCATATGCATTTCATTATTTTTTTTTATTTCCATAGTTCTTTTTCTTAAAGGTTTATTTCCTCTTTTCCTCTGTCTTATATGATAAATGATTTCTCATTATTAAATAGTTTTCACTCTTCCTTGGGCTATTAGATGTCACTGGTTTGAACAAAAGGGTCTTTGCATAAGTCGTCATAATTTCAGTCTTTCATTTTTCTATCAAAATCCTAAAGCTATAGTTGTAAGGGCATGAATTCCAATCTTGAAAGACACAGATCTTCCTTAATCATATTAATATTAATCATATCTTATGGCAGCACTGCGGACCTTTCAGGGTGAAGCTCTTCACTGTAGTTAAATAGTGACATTACTGCTCTGCTATTACTGCGGCAAGGAGGCATTAACCAGTCTCCACCCCTTAAAGTCTTGGGGAATCAAATCCTGAAGGAAAGAGGAAGAGGCAGAGAGGGAGGGAAGGAGGGAGGGAATAAGGAAGGGAGGAGAGAAAAGGAAAGAAAGAAAAGAAGAAAAGCAAGAGAAGGAAGGAAGGAAGGATGGAATGAAGGAAGGAAAAGGAGTAATTTGGGTAAAGAGAAAAATCAGTATGCACCAATTAAGAATGTGCAAATTGTTCTTTTTTCTTTTTTTTTCCACAGTGCTTAACAGCAGCAGGGGGATTGTACATACTCAGGGAAAAGATCCTGGTGTGGCATGTGAGGTTTATATAGACATGCCTCTTGTGGCCTGACATCATTTAACTGCTGCCCATAAAACAAAAGTAGTTTGGAGAGGAAATCCATATATCTCCATGGTGATCCAGCGGAACAGCTGGCTTCAGCAACATAAAGAAGGTACAGACACATGGAACCTGCTCTAAAATCCATGGAGGTATCTCCTCTCACTGTCTTTAGGAGGACTTCACTCAGGTCCATAATGGTTATGCAAAAGGCAGCAGACCTCATTTCCTCTGCCCCTTTTTCTTTGTCTGGAGTTTTTGCAGAGTTAGGCAGTAAATGCTTAGGGAACAAGGACATAGCATTCATGTTCTGAAGAGCAAATGACCCAATATCCCCATAACCCCACAACCCTTTTAGCACGAGCATCTTCCTGTTCATTGCAGCTCCCCTTAGGCCCATCACCTAGGTCCTCCTCTCCTTCTGTGTGGAAGATCAGTAGGATCCACACAGTGCTGAACGTGGCCTAATTGCATCTGAACCTGCCAGGAGGCCAGCACAGTACCAGCAGTCAAAAATAGCATCAGGTAAACCATGAACTTCATGACTCACTAAAGGAATTTTCTTACTCTAAAAGCTTCTGACTGAGTAACTTAGGGCTGATGGTGATGGTGGACATTCCTCTTCAGTATATTGCAAACTGCGTACTTAACAGCAAACACCATTTTTCTCCACTCTCTTCTACACGCATTTTACCATCTAATCTTTAATGAGGGTTGCTTGCAGAATGAATTAGTGCTGTGCACATGGATTGCGTGTATTTCCCCTTTGAAATATTATTTTCGTTTTCCAGGTACTGTTGGCTGGGTGCCTGCGTACAGTACGTCCAGTTTGTTTTTCCAGCAGCCACCACTGCTGTGGGAGCTCGCTCAGAGATCGCAAAGGCAAACCTCTTGGAGCCTGCCTCCCAAATCCAGGAAGAATGAGCACATAAGCTCGGGCAATATTTACAGGAGTTTTGGCTAGAAACACGAGCGCCAAATGCGGACTATTTTGTTTTCGTGTTTTGCTTTTGTATTGCTCAGTCAAAACAAGTTAATTTTAAACTGAATGTTTTCATTTTGGAAAAAAAAAAAAAAAAAAGGAAAAACAGAGTAGCTCTTTGTGAGATGTTATTTTTAGTTTCACCAGTCCAAACCGTCTGACAGAGGAGTTCTGATTTCTGCTGGCTATAAACCCTTTAGGTTTAGACCTTGCAGTGTTATTTATGATCAAATAAACTTTTGTATTACTTTTTAGACATCGCTAGTCAAGGATTCACTCCCGGATGAACACTCACGATCACCACATAACGTTGCATAGCAGAAGCCAGTGCAGACAGACAGTACCACATTGCTGAAGCACGAAATCCCCCACGAGAGCATTGGAAAGACTTCTGTTAGGCAGAATTCCCATTAGATTTCATCCCATTGGATTTCTTCTTTTCTCACTGGATTTTTGTCCTATTTCACTGCCTTATTATTTTTCTTACCCTATGCAGCTTAAAAAGCTGAAATGACACGTGCTAATATTTCCTCATACAAGGTATGCCATCCATTCTTACCCTCAACCACTACAAAAGGACAAGAAAACTTATCTTGGTATGCATTTGGGCAGACTTTCTCCCCAGCGTTTATCTCAGAGAGCATGCTGTCATCTTCTTCCTGCCCTGAGGGACGGGTCAGCTGGTCTCAGTGCACCAGCAGTGTCCAGGAGAGGTCCTGCAGCGCCATTTGGGCATGCAGTGCCCTGATGCCCTCTCTTCGTTGCCAAGCAGCTCTGCTCCGGTGGCAATGCCAGGCTGCTGGCTCTCATTCTCAGTAAACAAGAAGCAGGTCCCCCTCTACTCCGCTCTGGTGAGACCCCACCTGGAGTACTGTGTCCAGTTCTGGAGCCCTCAGCACAAGAAGGACATGGACCTGTTGGAACGGGTCCAGAGGAGGGCCATGAAGATGACCCGAGGGCTGGAGCACCTCTCCTATGAGGACAGGCTGAGAGAGTTGGGGTTGTTCAGCCTGGAGAAGAGAAGGCTCGGGGGAGACCTTATAGCAGCCTTCCAGTGCCTGAAGGGGGCCTACAGGAAAGCTGAGGAGGGGCTGTTTGCAAGGGGATGTAGCGACAGGATGAGGGGCAATGGCTTTAAACTAGAGCACGGCAGGTTTAGATTAGACATTAGGAAGAAGTTCTTTACACTGAGGGTAGTGAGACGCTGGGCCAGGCTGCCCAGAGAGGGGGGGGAGGCCCCATCCCTGGAGACATTCAAGACCAGGCTGGATGAGGCTCTGAGCAGTTTGATCTAGTTGAAGATGTCCCTGCTTACTGCAGGCGGTTGGACTAGATGACCTTTAAAGGTCTCTTCCAACCCAACAGATTCTGTGATTCTATGATCTGTGTGATTCTAAAGCAGCACATAAAATGACGGTGTAAGCTGGACTAAGCTGCCCATGTGAGCTTTGACCCAGCTAGCTGGGCTACTGCTAGCAGCACAGACACAGGAGTAGGCGACCACAGAACTGGCTCCACACTGTAACCCCAGAACATCAGGTGAATTCATGCTTCTTAACAAATGAACTAAAGATTCTTCTGATTTTGCTTTAAAACAACGTGAAACTCATAGTCTGATTTGATTTCAGTATGAGCACAGGTGATACTTGATGGATTTGACTCAATTTTGCCTTGAAAGCTGGTGGCTTGGTTTTTTTTTCCTATGCCAAGTAAAGGCATAGTAGAAATGTGTAAAATATTTGTTTCTGTGACTGTAAATATTAAATCTTGGGCTCTGGCCTTTGCAAACTGAACTGTGGGTTTGTGGTTTGGTGCATTTGCAAACCTCAGGCCATGCTAGGAAAAAATCAGCAAACACAGGCTGAGACTTTTGGCATTGCTGGTAAGTCATCAGATCTCCCTCATCTCGGCTGGCCCCCTTCCTTCCTCCCTCGCAAAGCCCGAGCCTCCTGAAGGCATGTTTGTGCGGGAGCGGTAGAAAGTGCAGGGCAGCTTTAAATGTAAGGAAGTTTTTACCTGGGAGTCGGTGGTTGGGTTTGAGAACAAAGGGTTAAACTCATACACTCATGTTCCTCTACAACAGGGGTCAAAATCCTAGTGAAAAAAACCCACCGATTTCTTTTAGCAGAAATAGTAATCACTAAAATATTTCTTTTTTACTTCAACAGCTTGTGTCCCACAGACGGAGCTGAGTGGCAGAGCGCAGCCTTCATCTGCCTGTGGGGATTGTCCCCATCTAAGAAAAGCACATTCCTGCAAAGCATCTCAGCAGCTCATCTGCTGGGCGCTTCTTCCCACTGACAGAGGATGTGAAACATTACCTATTGGGGACCAGACCGGGGTGAGCAGACAGCTAAAGCTTCAGTGCTCCAGGTAATAGAGACGTGGTGCACGACCAGTAGAAAAGTCCCTCTCGCCCTTGCTGAAACTCAGAGTTCAGACAAATGCAGCATAAAAATCGGAGGGGGGATGACTAACCTGTTTCTTGAAATTCCCCACGTTTGTCTACGTGAGCAAAGAATGGCAGCTGGTAAAAGCAAATCCGAAAAGTTGTTGTGTGTTTTCCTGCTTAGATAGAACTAAGTGGGTACAAACTTCCTGTATTTTCACACAGATAACTAAAAATAGCCCTTTAAAAGTACTGGTGAACAAAAATAATCCCATAATAATTCAAGTCCTCAGATAATTCATACTTTTAGATAGCCAACACAAATACAGATAAAGAGGCAAAGGGAAATAAAAAGGTGGAAGTTCATGAAGGGGAAGGAAACAACTGTGAGGAATTAAAGGTAGAGAAGAGAGGTCTGAGAAATAAGTTTTCTTTGTCCAAAGCTCTTCCCATTGTCCACATCCAGGAGTATGTGGCTGAATCACAAGGCTCCTATAACTAATGAAAGTGTTGGACGCGCGGAAATACCTGCATCTTCCCATAACAGTGAGCTTCGTTTGGTTCTGTTATTACTATCTGTGAAGTAAACACGGCCATAAAAAGGGAAAAATTTATTTTGTTTCATTTCTTTTATTTCCACCCGAAGTAATTTTATTCTTTATACATTTCTCCACATGCCAGCAACCTTGCTTCCAACATTTTGACTTTGGCAAGAAGCAGCCTAAGTCAATAAAAAAGAACTCCAAGTGTCATGCACAATAAAGACTTGGGCACGGTTTTCCAAATGACTATAAAGTAAAATTTACTGAAAAGCAGGCAAAGAACTCATATCTAGAAATCGAGTCTCTGCTTGTAAAAGTCAGAGGTTAAATTCTTTTTTAAAAAAAGCTCTCATGTGCATCTCTTAGGCATGCCCTACCCTTGCTTAAATATCTGAGAGGGGGAAAGTAACCGAGAAAGGCGAGAACATTTCCACAGACGTATGTTAGAAATCTACAGCACAAAATTAAATCACTTCACTCTTTCAAGTGACATTTCTAATTTTCACTTATCAAGCATTATGAGCTATAATACAACTTTTTAAAGGCAAAAGGAAAAGTAAAATAACAGCAACAAAAGGCACATCCCTGTGTGTATTTGTTTTACTTTGTAACTCAAGTCAGTCCGATTGTGCTGCCGGGTATTTAGTTTATGCAATGCTGAAGGTTGAAAAGTGCACCCAAAATTATTTTTTGATCATATTTAGTGAGGCATATAACACAGGAACGCTTGATTTATTTGCATGTTTTGAGGTTTTGTATTTTGCTCAGCTTAGGCCTAAATTATGGTGCAGACAGGCTTTAAAAAATCATATTCGTAGCAAAGCAAGAGAAACATCTTTATCTAACTTCCATTTTCCAAGGTGAAGAGTAAATTTTAAAAGTAGGCATTGACTTTTATTTGCCCAAAATACAAGTTTCTCTATTCATTTCCACAGGTTGAAGGAAAAGATCAGTAACTGCTTTCCTAATTGCCCAACGTGCACCTGTAGAATGGCTGCTCCTGTTGGGCAACGGCTGCTCTCACAGTCCCATTAATTTTACAGTGTGAAGTACTGGTCTTCAGAGAAATGGAGTTCACTATTTAATATTTAGTGGCCAGCTTAATGGATATGCTTAATTATATAGCTTCTGGTCTGAAAGAATGACGTACTAGGGCATTCTCATACTGTTTTTCTTCGCTGGGAACTGGGAACAAACCTCCACCACCTCTCCCAGCAGCATGGTGAGTACTGGACACATTGCAGAGCTGGGAATTTGGTGAGCACCCAAACGCAGGAGGCTTTTCCTGACGTGCAATGAACAGCACGGTTTAGGGTGGCCTTTCAGATATGCCAGGGCTAATTCTGTTGGTTGCCAATGGCAATCATGCTCCTGCCTCCCTTCGGAGCTTCTCAAAAGCCTCCTCTAGCTCAGAACAGAAAGCTCTGGCTCCATTTCACGCTGGGGGCTGGAGCAGGGGCCGAGCGATAAAGGGGAGCCGCGGAGCACACCTGTAAATGCCAAACAGGCTGGGACTTGCCTGACTGTCACGAGACCTTTCCAGCCGTAAAAACTAAACTGGAGCACCATGCATGTTTTTCAGTGGGAAAACTATATCCCTGTTTCTTGGCTTTAGGCAATTCACTATCTGTGCCACCTGTCATTTGGACACGGGGATGTTCTTGTAACCCCACCGCTCCAGGGCCCAGAAGCTGGTCCATTCATTTTGAGGAATATAGAAGCAAATACTTCTGCAACTAGCACTCCTCAAAAACTTAAGACTGACTTTGTCCCTTTCCCAGTAAAACTTCGCTTTAGGATTCACAATTAAATGGGATCTACCCTTCATCGCTACTGGGGCTCGTTTTGCTCCACTGTGGTTGAATATCTCCAAGAGCTGGCATGCACATTGTTGGGCTGGTTTTTTTCATGCAAAGACAGAGAAGATATTTCCCTGGTATCATTTCTTGAGATTGGATTTGACTTTACTGAAGATACATAACTTCACCATAAGGATAACTAAATATAATATAAACACAGGTTATCTGTTATCTAATTCATACTTCCACCATTTGTTTCCTGTAAAATAGGGCTTATAATACGCCCTAAATGGTGAGGGGGAAGCCTACCTATGGACATTAGCTTTCACCTCCTGTAATCTAAAGAAACAGAAATATATGGAGTGGGATCTGACCCAAGAAACGGTGCTTTTCTTTCTGAACTACCAAAATGCGTCATTTAACAAAATGCATACTCTGAATCCAGTCCATCCAGATGGTGGTCCTGCAGGTCTTGTCAATGGCAAATTGTTTTATTTATCTTTCCAACACTTGTATTAGCATGTTCAATGGAATCACTGAAAAGAAAGAAATGCCTTTTAAACTACTCTGGAAGGCAGGGGTGTGAAACTGATCTTCATAAAGAATTAAACCTTTGAAATCAGAGCTTCACTTTGGTCGTAACACTGATATAAGAAATGGGCACTTAAGAGCAAGGCTTTTGACACCGTCATAAATAAACCCATGGCTGAGGAATGCTACTGAGTCACAGACAGAGCTAGAAAAAATATGGAATCCAGCCCTGTTTGCATCTTGCTAATTTTCTACTGTTCAATCCAGTGGCAGAATGATTGATGACATTTGTTTTTGACTGGTGCCATTTTAGCTCCAGGAATAACAAAACAGAAATACTTCTGTGTTTTAGAGAGATTTGCTCAGTTATGCTATCGGCACTGTTTCCCTAACGGCAAAAGAAACGTCGGCATTAAAAAATAATTACAAGTGTAAAAGAAACTCCATGCTCTAAATTAGTGGATGCACTAGTGGATTATCTACAAAAGGAAGAACTGGGTGTGTTATGTACTGTGCTCAAGGCTAACCAAATTCCTTAGCTTTAGATAGTTTGGCATTAATTACCTATAATTATTTTTGTCCTTTCATTGAGATTTATGTTGGTCTGAATCATCCTTTAAGACCTAATTAAATCAGCTATTTCCTTTTCTCTCAGTCCCGTTCAATGGTGAGTTTGTTCTCATTTTTTGAGATTTGGATATTAATCTTTTAAATGTTTGTGAAAATCTTTGGAGAAGAGGGATTGGCATGAAACAAAGTGATGTAAATGAATGCACCTCACTGATTTCTGGGAGATTTTATGCAGTCAAGTGACTAGATTTTCCAAGGTATTTAGAGATCTTGTTTGATGCTTTTTGAAAATTGGTTCTGGGCTCACGATGATGCTGTCCCGCTACTTATGTGTAAAGCTTCCCAAGCGCTAACCCTGTGGTCATAGAGTTCAGCTCCTGCCATGCCCCTTCCTCGCTCATTCTACAGGTGATGTGACTCTTCACCACTCCAGGCACTGAGCTTTAGGTCTAACAAGAGAAACCCAAGCTGACAGCTCCATAGTATCCTCACTTCAATCCTAACGTGAGAGCAAAAGTGATGACTGTTGTAATTGCAGGATTAATACTAATTAATAACTGTCATGGTTGCAAAGGGAAATTTGACTACACAACAAAGAATCTTCTCTTTCTTTCTGTCTTTTTTTCATATGTGTGTATGTATAGATATCTAAAAATACATTTTGAATTCATTTTCAGACTTCCTTTTCAATAAGGAGAGAAGACTCACTCCCTGTGAATTCCTTTTGTAGCTATATTTTCACACTGCAGTGTATTTATCCACTCCCTCTGACAATGAACCTGTAGAAACTCTATCAAAACTGAAGAGGTTGAGCCTGTGTAAAACTGGTTTCAACATTGCGTCTGCTGTGTAGTTAGAAGTAAAATGTACACATTTTCAGAATCCCACAGAACACAAATATTTGCTTTAAATGGATGCAACCAAGGTCACGGCAACGTCTCTGAGATCCTAGGGCTGAGTTCATCACTGCTCTTTTTAATTCCTCTTATATAACCCATGAAAATTAGGAAGTAACAAGAACTCTATAAGCCACAAGCAGAGAAAAAGACTTTGTAAAACAAGAGCAAACATTGAAGTTTGGAATCCAGAGCTTGGTCTTATTAAAAAGCACAATAGGGGCACACATAGACAAAAAATTATAATGCCTTCAGGTTCTCCATATGCAGGAATGTGAGAATACCAGTAATTGTCTCCTGAAGTCCTCCCAGCAATCATGAAATGCTTTAGTAATTTTAAGGCACTCTTCTCAAACTTTTTAATTTGCTCTTAAATTGAAGCACCTCTTACGCCAGGATTGTATAGCGCATGCTAATTACTGATCCTGGCTTACAGCTTCAGAGCTCTAGTGTGCCTCATTCCCATGTAATTGCACCTACTTCCACATAACCATGCCCTTTTCCACCCCTGCCCCACGCATATGCAAAGTACCTCTTAATTCCAAGCAACCCCTCAGCATACGCAATTTTAGTTCTGACTTCTACTCAAAGGAACAAGGGGATGTGCTGTGCAGAGAGGAGGGAAGGCAGGGCTAAACACAAATCCCCCGTGCTACTGCAGCATCATCAGGCACGTGGAATCCAACAGGGGTATGCATGGAAGAGATATATATTATTTTCATCAAAGCAGCGGAGCAAAGCGGATTATTTAACAGAAAAAAAAATTCCCACAATACTGTTTTGTGGAAGAAAAGCAGGTAGTCTTCCATTTAAATGCATTTGCGATGCTGGTAGCTGGCTTATATATGTAAGTGGGGGAGCTTAAAACATTTAATGGAACTTTCTGGTAATTTTCCCAGCTAATATCTAAGGAGAAGCAAAGTGAATTTTAGAATCTTATGCTGCATCTTTTTAAAGCTCTTCACAGATGTATTTTTTAACAGTATGAAAATACTTTATTAATTCTCTTAATTGCTTGAACTGTTGTCTGTTAAAGCAATTGGGGAGTAAATTGTTTTAGCTGGAAGTCAATGCAGCCAAACCACTAGATTCTAGAGGCAAATAACAAAATTCAATTAAAAGACCAATGGCTTGTGTCACATAAAATCATATTCACATAAGCAGGAATAAGAGGTTTTATGTTGCTCGTGTATTTTATATTGTAAGAAACTACCTGATGGTGTACAGGAAGGGAGTGTGGATTTACAGAGGACGATAAGAAAACGTCTGCTTTAGCCCCAATCCTCCATATATTCTAAAGTCTGAACTTGTTCCAAATTTCCAGTCCTGTTTAATTTATCTCTTGCTACTCAGTAGATGAGAGTTGTCATGGAGTAATTCCACAGGGGTCACTGGAGTTGCACCAGGGATCACTTTCTCCTGTTAAGTGTCAGCATTGTTGACTACCAGACACAGGAAATTAATACAGGGGTGCACACTACAAAGCTGAGACATCATCTTCTCTCCAACGCATGTTTATTTCTGGCAAGCTGTGATACAGCCCTGAACTAGGCGTATTTCATGCATACAAATGGAACAGTGAACATTTGTAAGGGCACAGGCAATAGTGTCTTTTTCACTAGAGCGATCCTCCAAATTTCCTTGTATTTTCTTTAAAAAAAAATTAAAATGCATTAGAGTTGTTTTTCTTTTTGGTGGCAGGTAGCAGTGCACCGCACATTAAATAGAAAGGGAGGAGAACTCTGTATTGTGAGCCAAAACCTGAAGGTGATGGAAATCAATATTCAGCAGATCAACATTTGTTGACATCAGCTGAGAACTGAGAATTGCACTGTAAACTGAACAGTGCATACTGAATATGAAATGAGTTTTCTGCAGATATTGGGGCTGGAGGGAATACACAGCTGGTTTTCCAGTGTTAACCCTAACTACTGCATCTTTTCTTCTCAGCAGCTGGGATTGACTGGGAGAGTAGGGTGAGTTCAGCCCCCTGGTAGAATCTTGTAACACAATTGTGTAAGTGCCAACATATAATCTTATGGGTAATTATAGTTTAGGAGTATTTTACTCAAGGAACCTATAATTAGTGCTGTAATGGTTAGAATAAGGTTTGAAGGCTTCATTCACAGCTAGTAACTGATGATCAGCGCAAACTCTAGAAGTCGTAGGGATCTGAAGCATGAATAGATTCATTTTTCCTGGTGCATGTCCAAACAAGAAAAAAAAAAGACAATATAATTCACGCTTTGACACTGATGGAAGGAGGGAGGGAATTGCAAATACTCCTCAGTAAAGTGTCCCACCCTTGGATTGCCTTGAGGACCAACAACAGTTCATTCATGTCCAGTGAAGTCTCCCTTTATTTGACTCAGTCCCTGAACTAGATGAGGGGCCATCTTCCAAAACAAGGTGTGTAGATGCACAGTTTTATCACTCATGAGAAATGTTTCCTTTCCCATGCCTACTTTCTGTATTTTAAAAAGTGGATGTATCTTATTATCTTAGACTACCTTATCAACAAGAGATCGAAAAATCTCCTTTCCAATGAGACATTAGATACATAAGATGTGATTCATTGCACAAACTCTCAACTAGCTTCAAGTTAAGCTAAGCCAGTCTAAGCCCATGCCACTCCCTCAGCTTCTTTGTATGAGAGACAGAAGGGCAAAGGCACTTCCAGAGGGCAATTCTTTCAATTTATCTTTGAACTCAGCGACTGCAATCTCTAGGTTATTTTGGAGGCCTACCTATCATTTAGCAAAAATAAGATTTTAGTCTGACAGTAGTTTTGATGAAGAGAAGTGGAAATGTTAGGGGGAAATGATAAGCAACAGAGTTGAGGGTGAGGGCAAAGGGGAAGGCTTACTATACACACTCCAAAGCTCAGATGATGGTTGGGGTTCGATTTCTTTTATCCAGACACCCTCACAAGACGTAAGCTACTTATTTCACCCTCTTAGAAGGATACTGTGTATTGTGGGTCCATATTAACAAGACAAGTAATTGCTGTTCAAGACAAAGTTATTGAAAAAAATGCTTTTACCTTCCTTCCTACATGCCAACACATGGGTTGAAGGATTTGGGGTTTGTTTTTCCTGTCACAAGCAAAGACATCACTAAAGACAGCAAGTCATTTCTTCTGCCTTGGGATTTAGCAGTTTTTACCTTACAAACAAAGCAAGATGAGTCTGGGTCTCGGGCGGGTGAGAAGTTCCCGTAAAAAAGACATTTGCAGAGATATAGGACTGGGTCGGAGATTTATCGATTTTATCATACTGTTCCTGCAGAAGCATACCAGCTGCTTCAGAGAAAAGTGCAGGAAGCCTTACAGAAGGCAATTATGAAATAACTTGCTGACAGGAAAAAATTCTTACTATTCCCCATTAATTAGAGGTTATCTTATGTCCTGAAAGCATGAAGACATACATCCTTTCCAGAAAGATTGTCATGCTATTTATCATTTTTGATCTTCGCTAGCTTTTAAACTGCATCTTAAACCACGCATTTCTTGGTTCAACTTTCAAGACTTAATAGCACAAAATAAAGAGTGTTTATTTACAATGAAGACATAATCTCTTTTGTATAAATCATACCAAATTCTTCATTATATCGCAAATTATCGCTAAGGGTAACAAAATTGAGTTGTCTGGCACCAAAAAAATAAGCAGAGCTTTGAGAATTTCCCTCATAAATTCAGCAGAACATAATCACATTTTGTAACAATGAATTATAACAAACAAGATGAGTTTTCCTACTTTAAAAATCTGCTATTAATTATTAACTGGATCAAGCTTCTCTCCACTTACTTGACCTTATGACAAACGTGTTTGGGAAATTTCCATCTCTGTATTTATGCCTGTCCCTCTCTGGCGCATGATGCTAGGGCACACACTCAGGCTTACCTCTGACAAGCAGAAATATAAACTAGATGATTGTAGCCCTGAAGCTGGAGACTACAGACATGTAACAGTGGTGAGGAACACCTAGCCAGAGTCCCTTATAATGTTTAAATATAACCATATGTCACCCTGGGCAATTAAAACCGGTTTGCCGTTTCCCCCAGTGCTAGACACTACTAACGCTTCTGCTGTTTTTACAACTGATCTTTAAAGTAGCACAGCGACGTACGAGACTGATCATGGTGTAGCCCAAGAACTAGGCCATGTTGCTGGCTTTCAGCCACCAGCACTCCTAGTTCAGTTTTGTACCAGCCTTGGCCATCCTGCTTTCAGGTAAAGGGGTCTTGGGTGAGGAAAGGGTCCTAGAGGCCGACGATGCTCCTCTTAATCTCCCCCTGTTTCAAAGTGAGTTGTGTTTTAGTTGGTTTATTCTCAGGTTTTGGGCTGGTGATATTCAATATTGCTCTCGGTGCTGTAAGCCATCCTCACACGCAATGCTAGTGTGCAGCCAGTTGATTCAGCTGGGACTGGAGAAGTCCTGACCTGCCTCTGCAGCCGCCGGCTGGGGTGGAAGGAGCCCCTTGGCTCCCCTCTGCCTGGAGCACGCCTTGGCTTAGATGCCACAAACTAGATTTTTTTTTTCACTTAGGAGATCCCTTATATCAAAAAAGGATGTCATCCAGTCTTGTACGCTTTGAAACCTGTCAAGCTGTCTGTGGCTCAAATCAAAGGACCGTTTTACATTTCTTGTCATGTATGTCAACGGTTGCCCTTTCAAAGCATACAACTATTGCCTTTGTTTCTGTGACAGACACCGTCTTGCCCACACCTCTCAACACTCCTGGTGTGGTTTCTGTGATTTTTTTATTCTGCTGGAACTTCCTACCACATCTGTTACTCAACAGAAACCCAAAAGGAAACCAGGTTCCAACTGTCAACTGCCATGTGCATACGACCTCTACTTTTCCATCACGTTCCATTAATGTCTTTCACCATTCCGAGGCCTTTTTCACCTTTATTTCTTTTTCTATCTGCTCCTTTGCGAAGTGTCGTTTTCCTTTGTACCTACAGCCCCCTTGTTTGTCGTGTTTGCTGCATCAACCCTACACACAACACCACCTCCTCTTTGTCCTTGGGAAGTTCATCCTTTGGCCTCGGGAAGAGGCCTCCCCATCTGTGTTCCAGTGGTGGTCTTCCTATGAGAAGGGTTACCTTTGGCATCCACCGCTGCTTACCAGCCCGGCTCTGCAGCGCTGTCTTTTGTGCAACAGCTGTTTGGCTCACAGCACTCAACCGTTTTCTCCACCCTACTGACCCAGTGCTACAAAACAGCACTGACTTGCAAAAAAAAAAGATGGATGGAGTAGAGAGATGGGAGCTTTCTTCTATGTGACCCCAGACACAGAATTCAAGCGGATTTGGCAGATATTTTGTACTCTACAGCAAGAAAAATCCCTAAATGCATAGGCAGAGGATTTCAGATGGAAGCAGCTTAACAAGAAATTGTGTACCCGACACAACGGTTGCACAACAGTTGTTCCACATTACACAGCTTAGATTTACATACTCCCCAAAATTTCCCAGTGTAAATAAACTGTAAGTCTATACTAATGAGCATGAAAACACACAGCACTTAAAAACAGCCAATACAACTACCATAAATACACAAAGAATTAAACAACTGCACATGATCACAGGCCAACTACTAACGGGGAAGATCAATATTGCTTGAAGCTATGAATCATTCAAGTTTGATTCTTCTCAAACATACATCAGATTGCTATTATTATTACCAGAACTCAGTGAAGTAATTTCTAATTTCACCCGTGCAATGCGTTTTTATAAATCTAAAAGTACAGGAAGAAATCTTGCCCCACGGAACTTGATTGGCTATTGACTTCTGTAGAACTAAATGTTCACCCACAGGATTTTCTTTCCTCTTTGGGCCTCCACTGCAATCCAAGGCTTAGCAAAATACAGAGAAGCTCAGAAAATAGCTGCTTTATTTCCCCTATCTCTAAGGAGTCCGTCTCATTGGTATTTGGAAGCTTAAGTTTACTGGGGACAGCGAGTTTTGGGGGGGGCAGCCCTCAAACTGCTCACAGCAACATTGGACTATTTTTGCAGAAACTCTCTTTCTTTGGAGGTTTTTTTGAAAGCGTGTCTTCATGCTAAATGCGCTGTTAGGTACTTTCCAGAGGAATCCTTATGTTCATGACCTGACTTGGAAAACATTTCTTAGAGGCAGTGTTGGTTTCCAGCGAGGTTCTGTCTGGCTCATTTTGGTTTCCATGAAACACAAAGAGCTCATGTGACTGGCCCAGAGTGATTCAGATCCTCATCTGGTGATAGATGGCGGCAGCCTCCTGGCACTCCGTCCTCCCATCTGACCACATAACCACATATCCTCGTAAGTATAAAACTCTGGATTTTTCTGCTTTGTTCAATTTTCTGCATGCATAGGCCATGCTTGTTACGCCTTACACATTACATTATGATAATGCACATAACCTGTGTTGTTCCAGCTCTGCATCTTTCTTTGTTCTTTTCTCTCTGGATGAAACCGGCACCTCTTTAAATTCAACGAAATGTTTTTCTTCATGCAAACAGCATCAAGATTTGGCCCAGTTCATGTTCTTTGTTTTATCCAGTGCTTAGGGTATCTAATATAATTCTCTATATATCCATTCCTTAATTACATGTTTTAATGTTGATATTTAACAGTGTCAGTGAGGCACTGTTTTGCGAGGACACGAAAAGGACTTTTTATTATTTTAGCAATCGTTTCAGTGCTTACTTTCATCTGACCCTTATCAGTTTCCACCCAGAAAGTTTACTCCTGCATAGTTAAATATATAAACATGCACCCACACACTTATCTCAGTGTTCATGCACATCTACACAAATAAACATTTCCAAACATTTCTGGGTGGTGGTGAACTGCTTTCTCTGAGAAACAGGCGTATGGACAATACGAACCTCCACGCACCCATCAGAAGAAGTGGGAGTCAACAAAAGCGATGATGTTGTCTATCAAACATGGACACTCGGCACCAGAAACTGTCATGAGGAAGGCAGCAATCTACCACTGAGAGAATTTGCAGGTTAATGTTACTGGGCTGCCTGTGGACCCTCAATTATGACCATATTCCTCGCTTAGTTTTTGACATACACAGCAGGAAGATATACTTCTGAGGATTACTTTTGGTTTAAGTAAATAATAAAATCCTATTTCTGGTACCACCACATGGTGGCATTTCTTATGTTGAAATGTTGTGGTCCACAAAAGGTGCCTCAGAGAACAATGACTGGGAAGTTCAAGTGTTGATAAGCTTTAATATTAACCTTTTACAAATGTAAAATTTAGCTGTTGCAGTTGTTGTTTCATTTTTCAATGTGTTGTCAGTTCAGTGCACAAAAATAGATGAACTGAAATGCTCAGAGAGCATCCCTTTTTATAGATACTTTTCTCACAGGACAAAGTGAGCTGCTAGATACTGAGCACCATTAAAGACCTTGCAGTAGCATTTTGCAGTGATGTGAAGTGCTAGAGCTTAGAAAAGAGCTTCTTGGGGCATTCCCAGTACCACAAAAGAAGCAGTGGCTGGATGGGACTCAGAAGTTAAAAGGGATTTTCTGACCTTCCAACCAACTTGTGTCTGTGGGTACACGTTCAGTCTGATGGATTATCATCCTCCAAGGTATTTATGCGCCTAAGTCTCCTTGATGTTAGACATTAAAGACATTAAAGAACTCAAATCGCTCCTTCCTACCTACTTGTAATGTCATGATTTTATATATCCAGGTCTCTGCCTTCCACTCCCTTCAGACACACCGAGAGACGAATGCTGTCTGACAGTCACACAGCTTCTGCAGGGTGGCTGGAGAGGAACTGCAACCCAGAACAGTCTCCAGCATGGCTGTTGGTCATGGTTTAGAGCCAAGAGATATGGTCTGAGTCTCATCTACCGTGAGCAGAACAACTCTAACGCTCTATTTTTTTAAATACCAATCTAACTTTTTTTTTTTCTGATTAATTTTTGAAAGACAGTGGCAGCCACCACACTTTTTTAAAAGCAGACTAATGTTTCGGTGTGTGCTAGACATAATCTGGGAACGTTTCCCTCCTGGAGGCCTCATGGGATGAGGTGGGGAGTGTGTACCTTTGGGGACTCGGCAGAGCAGATGACGTGCCAGGCTGTTTGGCAGGGTCAGGGCTGAGGCAATTCTGGGTTTGCAGAAGGGCTCAAAACCAGGGGAAACTTTAAAGCCAGAAAGTGACAGCCGCATGTAGTTGAGAGGCCTCTGAGGTGAGGCAATAAATGATTAGTGGTTTCCATGATCTCACCTTTTGACTTCGCTGCCCTGTTTAGCCTCTGTGACTGTTTACATGGAGCTAGCCCTTAGAAACCTGCTCAATGTGAGGCAAAAAGTGTGTGCCTTAAATAAGAACTGGTCTTTCATGTCTTTTTAAAATGCTTTTGGGGCTCTCACTGAACTTCCTTTCCTCTGTTTTATCCAGTAAACGAGGCAAAAGGTAAACCGCCAGCCCTGATGCCTGAAAAGGGAAGGATATTTACCCTTCACCAGCTTACACCATGGTTTCAAGAGATGTCATTTTACTGACTGTAGATGAAGGCTTGCTCATTAGGAGGGGTTCCCCTAAGCAGCAAACCGAGAATTTTTTCTCTTTTTGCTAAAACTCCCAAGGACATATTTTGACTAGCACATACTCAAGAAGTTGGCAGAATAAACTCTGGATCTGGATTTGTCAAATTTCACTTAGGTGCATTTACCAAATTCACCGCAAGGAATTACTGATTTACATATCCAAAGCCTGGACCCCCAAAACCCAAGTAAGATTTTCAGGTGCCTGATTTTTCTAAGTATTTGGTTTCTGCCAATGAAGTTTTCAAAACACCTCCATCCCTGCTTCTGCACTGAAATGAGCCTTAACATCGAGAAGGCTGGTACCTCTCTCAGCCTTCAGCCATATTGGGCTTCACAGGACTCCTTGCCTGTCAGTCCCAGGTAGATTTTCTCAAAACTTACCCATTTTTCAGAAGAAGAAATGCTTCCTTTCATGTGCAATCAGATATAAAAATAGGCCGGCTGAAAGTCACACTGTCATTTCAGGTGAATATGCTGGCACTTTCCTCAGGAATGTAATGACTCAAGTCCCTAAATAAGACAAAACCAAATAAATACTAACAATAACAAGCCCAAGACACCTGAATTCCAAAGCAGTGCTTCAAAACTTGTATTTAAGTCATTGACTATAGACCACTGATTAAAGTACTTACCTGTAATGTAAAACCCCAGGAATACTTTTTTCCTTTGGTTGAGGTGACTCAACCCTTACCTCCCACAGACGTGCTCTAACCCTACCCGCTAGAAGGTATGGTTTTCTGAAGTGGGGAATGTCTCATGCTAAAGGTATTTCACTTCGCATGGAACAACTAAATAGTTCTTGGGCAACTGCGAGTATTTGAAAATTATGCTTTAGTCTGTGTTTAAGGGTATTAATCTTCCTCGGAGGGATGTGGCTGTCCCATACAGCGTAGGCTAGCAGGTAAGTTGTAGGTGTTGCCAACAGAGGAAGGTGCTTTTCTATTTCTTGACCAAGTATTTGAGCCACAAGCCCCATATTGGGCTTTTTAATTGGTTGATTAAGAAAGCCTGCTTGGAGGAAAGTTGGGAGTAAGTGAGCTGCCCCAGCCAGCTTGTGTGAAGAAGAGAGTTTGCTCTGGCTTCAGCCAGCTGCGGGGGAACTCACCCCAACCCTCTTGCTGTAGTAATAAACCTGTATGATGCTCGTCTACCAGCCCTCAGTCACCAGGATCATTTTGCCTCTTTGGTTTCAGTGGCCACCAGCAGTGTCTCATTCCCATTCCAATCCATGCCCTGGTTCTACCCTGGCTTGTGCTCCCTCTGTCGGTACTCTGGCCATCTCTGATACCACCCTGCCGTGAAAGCATCACACAATTGCACATCCCAGGCAACTGTTGACCCAGGTCTCATCTGTACGTGTGTGCTAACAGCATCACCTTGTACGTGGGAGACTCTATGACACTTTAAAGGCCCCTCAGTTGTCCTTTGGGAGCTACATATTCTCTGTGGGCTGCTAGTGAAGAGCCCTGCCTGTGGGGCAATGCAAACGATGACCTCTTCTTTTTGGAAAGAAAGTCGCCATGACTGCCGAACGAAGTGTGGTGTTTATATGTATTGGGCACAGTCTGAACACATCTAACTAACCAGTCACCTTACAGGACTAGATTGGTAGATGACTTTGTTTCTGAACCTCAAATGGATTGAAGGATATAGACCTGCTCTCTTTGCTCTCTGTTCAGGCCTTGGGGCATGTTCAGGAGCAAAGCACTGAACATCAGGCAAAATCAATTGCCTCAGACCTCAGTGGTGCCAATATGGATTACATATCTCTCTCTCTTCTTTTTTCTTTTTTTTTTCTTTGTCCGTGGATGATTCTTGAACTCTCACAACTAATGCCTCCCAAGTTTACTTTCAGGCTCCTTAGTCAAACGTTGATTCTGCTCTCATGCCTGACTTTGGCTGTGATTTCAAGTGAATGCCATGGTAATGTTAAAGGTTGACCTAAAAATTAAATGTTAGAATGTGGAGCTTGAGTCTTCCCTAGAATATTTGTGCTATGCCCACTGACCTGTCTGATAATACTTGTCAAAGATTTCGACCAACTCAGCTCTTTGATTTCCTGTTTTCCTCAAGGCTTTTAAACCGTCCTTGCTCTTAATACACTTTGTTATAAAGCCCCGTGGGAACCCTACAATATAAACGGCAGAGCTAATCTAAAGGTTCTCTCTTTAACGCAACTTTTCTGGCCCAAGCTCATACATACAGTTGCCCACACAGTTGCTAATGTGAACAGATGCTTTGACAATATCTTTGGGAGGAAGGTCAGTTCTGTATTTCAAAAGTTCACAAGTCAAGCTGCACTGAAAGGCCTCTTTAACCTCAACCTTAAGCATCCTCAGCATATCATTAGGAAGATTAGCAAAGCCTTTAGCACCCCACTGGATTTCCTTACGTATGAAAAGGCCTGGCAGATCAAAGGAAACATTACTTCAAATAGCTTGTGACTTATCTTGTGCTTACCCTAGCACCACTGACCTCTCAATCATCCTATTTTCTTCCAGTAGGAATTGCTTTTAAGGACAACAGTTTATCCTCCAAGATCCTTGTTTTGACCTTTCCAGTTTTCCCACTATTCCTTGCAAAAATGTGTAATTAAAAGAAGTGTCAAACCAAATACTTGGTAAATAAAATGTGTTCAAAATAAGAAAATAGTTGCAAGTCATAGTTACTGCTTCATTCTGCTAATGGAGTGACTAAGAATATGAGTAAAGTTATGTTTATTGTTTATAGATTTGTCTCGTACTTGGCAGAAACTCCTCACAAACACCGAGGTCAATGATATTTGACCTTCTTTGGCATTTTCCAACTACGATGGGAATGACTAAAGAGGGCTAAAAGGTTAGTCCCTGTTCTGCAGGCGTATCTGTGCGTGGGCGTGTATGGACCTTTACACCCACACAGAGACCCAGAGACGTCAGCTCAGTGTTTTCCAGCTGCGAGGCCCACCCACATGGATTGATTGCAAGCATGGGTGCCTGATTCATGAGCGTGCTTTTTATAAAACTGTTATTCATCAGCTGAGGGTATTAATCACTTTATATTTAAATTTCTTTCAGGGGCTTGTTATTTATTCTGTAGGTGTGCTTTAGCATGTTTTAATATGAAATTGCCTTTAATTTAATCAGCCCTAAAATATTTTCAGGTTTATGACTTACGCTTAAAGCTGATTTGAGAGATATATATTCAATAACCAGGGAACGTGGTTTTGTAAATAAGCTATTTGACCTTTACCTTTTGCAAAATTACAGCACTGGCAACTCCTGCCTAAATGAATCATCTGAAGAATTAGAAGTCAGGTACATAATTGTTACCCCAACATATCTATTTCAGTTGAGCGTCAGCTGCCATTTCCATTGTAAGTCCCATTTTCATGCCTATATAATTTGATGTTTTCAATTATATGGGGCTTAAACTTTGCTTAGTACTCCCAACTTAACAAATAAGCATAACAATTCAAAGTTAAACCAATCTGTAGTCAGGGCTGGTTCAAAAAGTGTCATTTAACGATTAAAGGGTAAGATTTGTGTTCTAAGGTTTTTGTACAGATGGTGAAAAGGAACATGATAAAATTATGTTTTAGATCAGCGCAGTCTGAATTTAACGACTGTGACACTTTAACAGCGTTTTAAACTAAGTATTTTGTTACTTCCATTCTATTTATTTTTTAATTAACTTTCAAACACTGCACCGTTCCAACAGCTGGAATATGTATCATGTACCAGAGATCATCAATCTCTCATCCTCAGACCGACAGCGTATGTAAACAGTCTAATACTAATTAGCTGCAATTAAAATCAGTATCAGGCAAAGAAAACATACAGTTTTTATACAGTGGTCCAGAATCTTTTGAGCCCGAACTGGAGATATTTTTAAAAAGTGTGAGCAATGCGATCCCAAATTCTGTCTCATTTAAGTCGGTGATAGCTGTCTTCTAACCCTGACAGACTTTGACAGAGAAACGTACCCTTCATACCCTGCTGTCATGGAGATGTTAAATTTGTCAAAACTCCAGTGACATACAAAAGCCTAGAAAGTAAGTCATTAAAACCTATTGTTTTCCAGAAGATAAATTCCAGCTATTAGAGTCTATTGGTCTAAGAGGATTTGTGCATAATAAGGGAAAAATTAGTTGCCATGCGAGAATTTTATGTATTTGTCACTGTTTGTCTCAGAGGCACAAATCGGAATTCAAGTTGACGTACCTGTGAGGGTGGTGCGTATAAAAGCAGATGAGATGATTATCAGACCAGCTGAAAGTAGAACCTGTTTTTTTTGCCGCATGTGCTGACAGGGAATGTCACACCACCTATCAGCCCTGCTGCTCGCTGTCACAGCAGCACATCCTGCATTTGGGACAGGATTCACAGCGCAGGAGCCCCGGGCAACCAGCGGGAGAGCTTAGAAATGTCTCCTGTACACAACCACACACATATGAAAAAGTGAAACAATATTTATCCTCTCGCTTTACGTGTGTAGTGGTGGTAGGAAGGCAAAGATGGGCTGTGGAATTGATCCCGCTTTGATGATCAAAGGGACATGCCCTTGTCAAAACTAGGCCAGTGGGTCAGAGAATCACACCATCACTGGTCCAGATCACTGCTCTGAAAGCTGAGGAGCACGCGTAAAGTCGTAAATCAAAAGATGCTGCACTTTGTAGAAGTAACTAAAAGGCAAACTAGCTAGGAAGAAAGGAGGGAATATTGGAGAGAAATGTAACATCTCTGAACTGATGCCAGCCTCCTCCCTCAGACTTTGCCTCCAAAACACAAAACCTCTTCATCTCCTTCAGCAGGAATGACACTTTCCTCTTCTCCACATCTCATTCTCCAGTGACGGGTCTCTCACCATTTGTCAGTACATGCAACAGAGACTGTCTCATACAGTCCAGGACAAGGATTAGCTTTGTAAAGGTGCTTAGAGCTTTGCTGGCTTAAATGAGGAGAGAATCGGGCTCCCATGATCTGATGGGACCACTTGCTGTCACTACGTATGCGTGGATATTTGCAGCCTGTGTGAGACTCATTGCAGGAAAAGTTGCCCACAAAAGAGACACAGATGCTCCTAAAATGCAGTCAACCGATTCAGTGTTTCTTTTAACAATATTGTGGAAAAAGATTAGGGATCTTTAAGGGGTACCTCAGCTCCCCTTGGAAGGAGATACCACTGTTCATCATCAAGCAAACCAAGATGGGCTTAGTGCAGCAACAGTCCAGAGTTTTCTGTCTTATTTTACTGCTGAGGAATTCCTTCATGTTATTTCTATGAGGACTTTTAAAAAGGGACGCTGCTCTTTTGCTGGCAGCTTGTACTCTAACACCGGGGACGGAAGATGTCCTTCCACTCCATGTGCTGACCCGGGAGTCGGGGCACACAGGGTGCCCTTATCAGTTTTGTCACAGGCTCCTGACTGCTTGGATGAGTTATTTAGGCTCTCTCTGCATCCTTTATTCCACACGATAAGAGGGCAGGCATGCATAATATTTGTCTACGTGACTATGTATTATTAATTGTGACGTGCCAGAAAGTGTGCCCGGCACCTTACAGTACTAGGGGAGATCCGTGTGCTCAGCTGGGCACGCCAAGCTGTGCTGCGATGTCCCCATGGGATACTGGCTGGATGCCACCACCGTGATAATTCACATCTCAGGGATAGGAGGAGGGATGTTCTGGGCAGAGGTACCCGGGAAGTGCCATGCTTCGGCGATTCACTTAATGCTTTCGGGTATTGTTACGAGTCAGCAGGGAAGCTGAGAGATTGCTCTGTACCGCCTTTGGGACAGGGTACCAGCCCCAAGGATGAGGGAGTGCAGGATGTAGCGCAGACCCACCTTCCTCTCTCTGTGCTGAAGGCTGCATGATGCACTTGCCCTTCCAATACTATGGCACCCTAATTTCTGATCTTCCCGCACCAATGCAGCAGACACGGTGTTTGTGCCATTGATTAATCTTTCCCACTAGTTTCCAAAACCTCTTGCAAGAAAAAAAAAGGGATCACCAAACTGAATCTTAACGTCCCCTGAGAAGACCTGCAGAGGTGATCTGGTTCAATGTGAATTGCTTTTCCCACGAGTATTTCCTGAGGGTGAAACCTGTTTTAACCATCTAGTTTAAAAAAAAAAAAAAAAGGCCACAGAAAGAAAATTACTTATATCTTTTCTCTTTATATCCAAGACTTAACAAATATACAATCAAAACCCAGGTGAACTTTGTCAGATAAGGTTAATAAGCATATGACACACTTATGAAAGATTAATAGCACTAGACTGAACACAGCTCTACCCAAAGGATGCTGCCAAGGTTTGATTTTTTTCCCCCTACATTTCCCTCCTCCTTGGCTCAATTCACAAGTGCTGCTTTTTCTTTTCTCCCCTGAGGGTGAGCTCACAAGTGCCTGGGCATGGCAGGTGACAGCTGATTCCAGCCGAGTGTAACATCATTGGCATCTAAGGTCAAGGTCTTCCTTTCGTAATTCCGAGTTTTTCACCTGTTCACCTGGTGTAAATTTGTGTTCACTAGGTGTATATCTGCTGGCATCACTTTGGCTGCAGATAAGAGGCTCTGGGGTGGAAAACTAGACAAATTTGGTATCTTGGTGTTTTCACTTGAATCCAACACGCATATCCTTTTCAAGTGGAAACTTAATGGTCCGGGATCTCTGTATATTGTGGCAGGTTTTCTGCCTGGGGTGGAAGCAGAGATGATTAGATTCCCTTTACTCAACTTTATTTGGTGCTGAGCCCCTTTCTTAAGGTTTGACTTAGCAGCCCAGGCTTCTCCTGGCCAGAGGCGAGCGGCGCAGCACCGTGTACATACATTGTACATACCTTGTACATACGCAGATGTGCGGTGTTAATACAGGATCCCTCCTGCATGTCTGTTTGTCTGCGACGGCTGTCCTGGGGCAGGTGAGGAGACTTCCAGCAGCTTTGCTCACTGCCATCATGCTTTCCTACAATGAGGAACCACAAACCCAGGTTGGCTGCTCCCCTCTTCCCTCCTGATGCCTTCATTCCCCTTGCTGTTGCAGACCCCCTGCTGCGCTGATGTTTTTGGGGTGGAGAAGGCCATTTCTGTCCCAGAAGGCTCCATAGATGGCTGCTCCCAAGGCTAATCCTGCACAGGCACTGGGATTTTCTCGAACACCTGTGGTGCGGAGCCGGGAAGGAGACACACGGTGCTGGCCCAGAGCTGATGAACCTTCTTCTGCAGTGGAAGGAAAAGAGCTGCGTGGTGGGCTCCGATCATATATCATTAGCATTCATAAAACTCATTTCCTGCCAGGAACAGCCACTCAGCACTGAAAAATCATAATTTCACAGTAGATTGCCATGCAAGTTGAAATAAATCCCCGAGGCGGTGCACCACACGCTCTGTCCTGAAGAGCGGCATGCATCCCCCAGGAAGCCTGCTGAAGGAGGTACCGAGCTCTCTGCCTTGAATGGCCTTTTTTATATACAGAAATACTTTTTTTTATATATGTCTATATATATGTAAATGTGTGTATATGAGAGGTAGATAAGTACCCTGGGAAATATAATTCCCTATGAATGATAGCTATTATTAGAATGAAATATGAGACTCTATTCCACCTCTGTACCATCTGTGTTAAAAAAGCAGCTTTAAGGATCTAGCATCACTAAAAAAGCTGCATTTTGCTTATCTCTGCTGCCTCCAAACAGAAAATTAGTAAAGGTTCCCCGATTCTGAGCAATCGAACGTGCTTACCAAAAGTGACCATCAGCTACACACAATTCTGCTTTTGGCTCTGTAAGAAGATGACTTAAATGTCTTCCTTATCATTTCCTGTATATCTTTCCTATGCACTTATTTTTTATAATAAGTATTTTGAAATATCTATTTAAAATTATGTATTTTTAACAGTATTTATGAGCAGATAAGATAAGATGTGAGCAGATAAGCTGTTCCCTTACCGACCTTTGTATTTTGCTGAGTCAGGTCTTCGCCTTCAGTTACAGTGAACAGAGTAACAGTCCCTCCTAGCACTAAGCATTTGGCTCTTTAAAAATAATGGTGAAAGCTTGAAATTTTTAGGTTTTCACTTTTCATTTTTGCGTCAGATTCAGAACACAAGAAGTAGTTCTCCCAAATAAATCTTTTCTACAAGGCTTCTTTGCTCGGAGAGCTTTGTAAACACAGCTTGAAGAGCGAAGCAGCACTGTAGGGTTGCGTTTGGTTAAGACATCAAAACCCACAATAAAATTAAATAATTAACTGGGAAGATGATGCATTTCAGAAGACGTAAGAGCCAGGAATGCCTTCTGCCTGCACTGAAACTGGTAACACGACAAGTATTGCTTATCGTAGCATAGAACCAAACAGAAGAAAATACTTTCACTGAATAATCTGGTATTAGAAGGACTAGATTCTGATCATTATTAATGGACCTGGGACCAGCCTCTGGTACCACTGCATATCACTTCTAAACCAGCATTAAATCACACATTCAGAGTCAAAGACCTTTCACTTAGGCAGCTCTTTATCTGGTATGATTTGTTTCCACTCTAGAGATTGTTCACGTATTTAAATTGAGTTATGACATTGCAGAGTTGATCTCACCAAACTTGGTGTGTCCTAATTCACCTTTGTGGTGAATGTTTACTTTAAATCGTGGCAAATAGCACATCTTTGAACATAACTGTGTCTGAAAGCTGAGGTTGAATATGAAACTTATTTTTTATCATTCTGGTAGTAACATGTATGAACAGTTCAATGCACGCTACTCTTTGTCAAAGACATGGTGCTTTTTTTTAAAATTATTTTAACTTCTTTTAGATAGACCTGATTTTTGCTGGAACAAGGTGCCATTTCCAATCTACTTCTCCACGATGCAATTCATTGAAGCAATATTAAGGGGCAAATCTGGATGCTTGTTTCATTGACTACGCAACCTGTAGCCACGACGAGGGCACGCAGATAGATTGCCGACGCGAAAACAGAGGTGTGAGTTCGCGCTGTAAAAGTGGCAGGTGCACTGCATGACTACAAAGGGAAACTGCTCTGTTTGGGAAATCTGCCATAAACGCAACGGCCTTAGCAGTAAGGGTTACAGTGAGCTCATATTTATTTTAATATTGTTTGCTCCTCTGCGCAAACAACTCCCTGGATTATTTTGACCTCAAGTGTTCATTCCAAAAAGGCGCTTATCTGTAAACACCACCTGCGTGGTGGAGCACATCATGAGCCACCGCTGCCACTGTATTGCTTTCTTATCATCCATAATGTGGAAATCTGATTGCCCATACAGCCAGCCTGCGGGCTGCCAGGCCCTGCAGATGGCACACACATGTGTGCACAACATTTGCCTTTTATGGCTCTGATGAGAACAGTCAAGAAAATGAAGGCTCTTCCACCTCTGTCACTATCTTGGTACGTATTGTCTCTTGTTAGTAGTTGTTTTATCAGTTACAGTTACAGTTATCCCTGTAACTCCCAGATGATACTGTTTTTAAATATTTGTGCTTAATTTTGGCATTGGTAAGCAGTTGGCTCACCCATTGGGTTTTCCTGCAGTCAACATCTTCTTGGTCTTATCTAGTGTTTTAATTCATTGGCTTCCCTGTCTAGTGAAGGGTTAACTTTCATCTTGGCTTATCTGCTGTTGTGTTTGTAGTGAAAGTAACTTCTCCAATTCACAGAATCACACAAAATCACAGAATGGTTCGGGTTGGAAGGGACCTTAAAGATCACCTAGTTCCAACCCCCCTGCCCTGGGCAGGGACACCTCCCACTAGACCAGGCTGCTCAAAGCCTCACCCAGCCTGGCCTTGAACACTTCCAGGGATGGGGCTAGATGGTCAAGTCAGAGGCTAAAATCAGCGCTCCTCCTCTTCCCTGCGGTGCCCTGGGGGTATTCACTCACCTCACCCTTGTCAAGGCATTTGCACAGAGACACCTCTGAAGGTGGTGATACCTCTGATCACGGTGAGAGCTGGAGCAAACCTGCATTCCATAACACGCAACTGTGTCTGCTTTGGTTTTGATATTACTGTGCAGCTTTTCTAGACTGAGGGTTTCCGTTGTTTTATCATCTGAACATTCAAGCGTCTCCAGTGACTTGTCCAATTTAGAACTTCTAAGGACATGACTGGATTACCACAGAAACAGCTTTTTCCGTTGTCCCAGTTCTGAATAGGCGAATGGTTGAACCTCTTCAGGGACCAAAGGAGGAGAGATCTGAAACACTTCAGTCAGCGAAATATGCAAAGCTCAGCCCTGTTTTCATTTAGGCAGAAAAACTCACTGAAATATTTTCTATTTCTTTTGTCTCTTAAAAACCAGTTCCAATAAAATTGCAACTTTGGGCATTAAAAGTAGAAGCTTTGCCTATTTACTTATTTTTCAAATACCCATTCACGTACGATATATCAAATACACAAGAGGGGTCTTTGTATCACTTTCTGTACAGAGGTGTCATACCAGCCATGTAGACTGGAGTAGATGGCAGTTGCCACAGGTTTCATTACAAAAAATATATGGACAGCGGTTTACACACTGAAGGTCTGACTCCCTGATGGCATCCATTGGCAAAGAACAAGAACAGAACAAGCACAGACGATTTCCCTGCTCAAGCTCTCCCAGCTTCTGACCGCTCTCAGCTTCAGATGTGGTTTCCACGATTTAATAACCCTCAGTGGATTTCTATTGCATGAGCTGGTCCAATTTCCTCTTAAACCATTGCAAACCTTCAGCATCTACAATATCATCATTCACGATTTTATAGACCTTGTCATTACCCCTGTCGGCTGCCTCTTTTCTGGAAGAGTCTTAGTTGATTTGATGGCTTCCCATGTGGGAGCTGAGAATGATTGCCGCTTTGTCATTCTTCAGATCATTTCCAGTTACATAAAGAAGAAATGTCACAGGTGACCGGAACAGTAGTTCATCTAGCAGTTTTCCTATGTGAAATATTCTATGTTGGAAAATGGGAGATATATGGTTATCTTACATGGATGTGATCAATTCATAAAAATCCTGAAGTAACTTTTTATCAAGCTTTCTGCCTCCTTCATGATATAATGATTAGACTAAGGGTATTGGACTTTAAATTGCCATTACATGAATGTCTCAGAACATCAGAGGAATGGTACGTTTGGTCTGTACAGTGTTTACAGGTTTGAGAAAATGTAAGTTCTGGAAAATTATTTTTTACAGTCCAAGTGTTTTAACGGCTTGCTGGTTATTGGACCCAATAGAGGGCTCATTCTCAGAGAACAATATCTACTTGTTACTATAGTTCTGATAAGAGATTGTAAGGCGTACTACTAGCGTAACTGCATTCTGGAACAAATCGATGAAAGAAAGTATGAATTGCTGGAGCAGATAATGGTTCTGCCCCCTTGACCATATGCCGTTCTGTAGAGATACGGGGTATTTGACTGCCCAAGTGCTCATTTACACTTCACATGACCATTATTTACATAACTAAATGGTATTTTGATTATCTTACTGAGGACTTTGAATATCGTAATTATACTCCCACATTTAAAGCTGGGCTGCAGGTTTATTTTAATTGAGGTCACTGTAGTAGCTAAATAAATGCCTGTCCTTACAGTAGCGTGTACAGTCTTACATGTTTCCTGTAGAACTTGCTATTGTGTTCCTTCTCCTTTGAAAAGGATAGAAGCAATTTTAAACTAGCACAAGGCTATGAAGAAACCAAAGGCTGTAAAACTGGCGGCACCACAAATAAGAGCTCCCATCAATATGTTCTCTTAGAAATGAGTCTACACAAACTGGTGCAGTCAGTCATGGTTTGGCCTATCTTCTGGCCTAGCCAGCCATAGACCACATCTTCTTTGGAAACAATGTAGATGCAGTAATATAAACCCAAGGAATTACGATGGCTCTAATGTGGCTGCCCAGTTTTTGGTCTAAAGCAGGCTTATGTCTAGTCAGGTTGGTCTCAGGTGGAGCAAACACGGTTGTCTGCACTTGTTGCTTAGACATGCCTACACGCTTTCAAGAGACCACGAAGTAAAGGGCGTGACGGGTCAGAACTAGGACTCTTTGTATCCACAAGCCTTTAGGGTAACGAAAATCAAATTAGCATCTTGTGATCAGGTCCATTTACATTAAAAAAAGGTAGAAAACGGCTAATTTGAGGTGCCTGACCGCATTTACTTCTTTGACTCCATTTCTTTTTTGCTATCTGCAAGTGTTATTTTTGTTTAAAAAATTGTCATGGTAAAAAAAAAACAGTCAGGAGGAAGGAAATGTGTGTATCTTTGTCAACAACTTTGCATTCCCATAGTAAATGCAATGCAATACTTCTAGCATCCACCAGAATAGCATCACATTTCCTGCTGACGGTATGATCACTCATTTTTATGGGGGAAAAACAGGAGCTTTTCCCTATGTTAAGTTCTCATTTTCTTAATCTCCTTCACTGGCTGGGACCAGACTTCCCAAATTGGACATTTTTCTTTTCAAGCCATGCATGGATGTACATTCTGTTTCTACCATTAAACTTAATGGAAAAAAAATTGACCCAACCATGTCAGCACATTTTTATGAGTAAAACCCCAGAGTGTCTTATTCAAACTATCGGTAGCTTATGAATTTATATGCAGCTTTGGTAAGGGCCTTTAAATAAGTGAATGCATTTTAAAACGGTATTTGTCAGAATTCTATGTTATTACATTTTTCCAATTCTGTTGATTTCTATGTAATCTTCTCATTTCCTCCCTCTGGCCTGTAAAAATGATCCTCACTGCTATGCTCCTCGTATAGCAAAAACCGTCCAACTTTAGTTCAAATAAGCTGTTTGACTGACTCTGTCCTGAGAGTGTCCACGTGCCAAAAATTCACTTGATAATTATTTATGTCTCCTAAATCTTCTTTCCCTCATTTTTCCACTCCATTGAAGCCCTTTCTGGACCTGGATATGTGCCCTAATTTACAACAGTTTCCTTGTGTACTCTAGTTGCCCTCGATCTTGTATACATTTTCTTTTCTTCTGTATAAGATGTAGACAGTCTATACGCAGCATGCTAAGGAGGATCCTTACGGCTTGCCTTTCCACAAAATAAACACAAATTACAACACAAGCTGCTAATTAAGTCCCATAGCATAAAAGTGCCCTCAACCTTCTTCTGCAGTGCTTTGCCTTGGGCTTTTCTAGGGGCAAAGGCTAACGTTTAAGGAAGCAGAGCTCGTCAATGGTTAACACCGTCTCTCCGACACATAAATGCAGACCAACATCATTTAAATGCTTTCGGGCTTTGAGTAGTCGTCTCACATGTATATCCCCCCAAAAACCCCACACCTTAAACAGAGTAAGCTTTCAGAGAATTTTCAGGTGAGAAATACACACAGTTGTTAAATTTACTCCAGCGCTAAGAACCATACTGCCAACCCTCATTCAGTTTTCCTGCTTCTCCCAGCACGAGCAGTAACAGCCATGGGTCAAACCCATGATAATATTATGCACACAGAATAAAGTCAGAGTGGGTACAGCTTCTTTTCTACTGAAAAAAACCCACCCTAAAATACAGTTCTCTGATCCGTCAGGATCCTTTGTGGGAGAATTCAAATGGTCCCCATCCCCTAGGAAATAGTTGTCTGTCATATTTCCCTAAATCTATTGCAGAGATTGAACTTACATATGATATACATGTAACTAATAATCTTTTTTAATAAAAGTGCATTTTCAGGGCAAAATGAAAAATTTGCAGATTTTTTAAAGCCATTTTTTCAAAGTTTCTTTTTTCCTGAAGTTTAGCCCCAAAAGTTACAAATTTTTTTGTAACTTTCTATTGGGCAACAGATTTCTTTATTTAAATGTATTTATTTATTTCAGTAAAGATTTTTAGTTTCATTGCTTTTTTCTAGTTTTTCAAAACACAAAATCTTTACCGAAGCAGTTCCCCAAACACAGTAATGAGTCAGTTAAATAACAAAACTCCTCTAAGCGTGTTAAAACATCAAGATTAATTTTTAGAATAATCGGGGAGTTTTTTTTGTCCAGCTCTGTTTATTACATTTCTTACCATAAATTATATCTATTGGATCATCATACATTCCCAGTTTCTTGATTTAGTTGAATATTTTCATTCTGTTTCCTTTCCAGGAGCAGATATCTACAGTCCCCAGCGAGCACATGGGCCCCATAAGAAATAAGTACTCACTGTGTAAGTCCTTAGGTCACTATGGCCCCTGCCAAAGTGCTCAAAGTGAATAATAGTACAATATTAACCAGTGGCACCCCAGTGCTATATATTTGTGTGCTTCACATGCTCCTAAAGAAGTGACCCCATGGACTTAAATGACTTCCATGAGCTGAGGGACATCTTTCAAGGAGGAGATGACTCCCTGTTCATTGAACAGTGGTTTGGCAGCTCACCTATGGGCGATGTCTCCATCTCTTCAGTTAACTTCCGTCTGGGTCCATGGAGAACACAGCTTTATTCACACAGCTATAAGACACTCTGACTTACAGTCTGCTCCTGCAAGATAACCTCTTCTTAATTGGGTGTGTTGTGGGCTTTTCTTTGGCCGATTACTCTAGTTATCGCTTTGCAGCCTGCCTGAAAAAGGGCCTACAACCTCTTAATGAACACTTTGTCTAGGCTTCCTGTCTCCTCTGTCACTGAGTGACTAATTACTAATTTCCAGCTATGAATAATTTACATTACATCCCACTTCTTAACCCCAAGGGTATTTCCTTTAATTTATGTGCTTTAGATTTCTGCAGACATCTTCACGTTCCTGCGAAGACATCGCTGAACACCTGCCTGAAATAAACTGCAGTTTTCCAAACAAGGACTTTTAAATATTTGACATTAGTCATAGAAATTAAGATATTTTTTCTCTGAGTGCTCTGCTAAATCTAATGTGTCAGATTCTTTTTTTTTTTTCTTATATAGGATTTTTTCAAAGTTTCTGGTTTCCCGAATATCTAAATGGCTGTGTTTCCACACACACTAGTTCTTCACTAGTCCTCTAGTCTTCCCCCGAAATCTCTCTGCAGAGCCTGGATTATGATTATTGCAATAGATGTTCTGGCCGCTACCAGCCGACCTGGTTATTTCATTATGCTTTTTATCACAATCATTTCTGGTGATCTGGGCTGACGATGGATGCCCAAGGGGATGTTTTTCCAAACATGTAATTATTCTCAGTTTGCCACTTCAATTGCCAGGACTAAAACTCTAACCCGTCTCTTGATTAGTTCAAATTAGAGCCTGTGGCTCTGCGCTGTTGATCTCTCTTGCCTGCCTGACCTAAATTCCATTGTACACCTGCCATTATGCATTTGCTTAAATCTGGAACAAATTCTGGTACTTGATGTACTGCCAGTCTCAGTTTTTAATTTGGGGAGCTGACTGGGCAAGGCAATTTGTCTCTGCACCGACTTGTGGACCTGCCACAGAACTACCGTGCACGTGCTCTTGAGTCAACAAAGCTCACCGGGACGGGGAGCACGTCAGAGGCTGCAACCTTCGCCCAGCGCCGCTCACTCCTTGCGTACGCAAGAGCACACAACTGCTTCAAATTGGGCTGCTCCTGATGCTGCTCCTGCTTTCGGCTGGCAGGAAAGACTTAACGCATAAAACGAGCACAACACTCAGAAGTTTTGGATTAAAAAAAATACCATGGAAGAAATATCTCCTGTAGAAGTCATATTTTTAAAAGACACCAGTGTAGTTCAAAGTAAGAAGAAGTTTCCTGGAGAAATATGCTCACTGGCTCTACATAGTTGTCTTTAGCTAGAAGGGATTTGTAACCTCATTAAGATTTTTTTCTAATACTTGATATAATCAACGTTTCGATCTTACAAATAATAACATAAACATTATCCAACCAAAGCCTTGGAAGAAACTGTGTCTCAGAGGCAGAAGGCAGTTAAGGTACTTTCAGTAGCTGGCAACAGCTCTGGGGCTATGAAGTGGGGAGCTGCAGCTCTTGCCACCTTCAGGTGAAGCTGTAGATTTTTATTTTTTCTTTTACTTCTGTAACTCAAACGGATATTTCCTTAGGGCCATCGGTCAGAATCTGACATACCCCAAAATTAGTGAACACTAGAACGTTTTGGTCCAAAGAACTTGGTCAGAGCCATAACTGGAGTTCGACTGGAGAAGTTCACAGTTTACACCAGTCCTACCCAGCACAGCTTTTGACACTGCTGTCCTCTAAAATAGAACCTTTTGGGATGTTCTTGCAGCTCTACCGTAGCATCTCTGCTTCCAAGCAGGGCAGAGCTCTACTCTTCATTTTCACAAAACAACAGCAGGGCCAAAATGATGGGCCAGTTGCTGAAGTGTAAATAATTCTGGACACCTGGAAGTCCATGCAAGAGGTGGAGCAAACTAATCTTGGAACTAGGCACCTAAACTCTGCCAAAATCCCATGTGGGTGTCTTGAGTGGGTTTGACTCAGCTGATATGATGATCCGAGATGTCTAGAATTTAAAGACTTTTCTATTCTTGGAATACCTAAGAAAATCAGATTCTCCTTTTCTGACAAGAAAAATATTATCTCCAATATGAGATTTTGTTTTAATAAAATCTACTGAAATGTACAAATGGGAGTAGTTTAATTAAAACCAGGATGATGGGAAGAGCTTCCATGTAGCCAGAAATGTTCACGTCTCAAACTAAATGAAACACATATTAATTAATCACTGCAACAGATATGTTCAAATAATGGTGCAACCAGAAAGAAAATTATTGACAGAAAAAAATGAAAAAAGTTATTAGGACAGAGAATAAAATGAATTATTTGTGGCAACGAGCCTTCAGGAGTTTTTCAGGCAACTAAAGATCTAAAATGCTACTTCTGTTTGAAGAATGCAGAATTATACAGAAAAGTACCTCTCAATATTGTAGGTAGCACTGGAGACTGGAATTAAATCTTCAGTGTCTCTATTTGAAATGTCCATTGTCACAAATAAAGAGACAAGGAAATAAACACTTTTCAATTGTTTGCTATTTGGGCGGGGACTTTGTCTTTCTACATGTGTGTGCAGTGCAAAGCTCGTTTTGGCTGTGACTGTCCTTTTACAGGTGCCATTAATAATAACACAAATAAGTCGTTGGCTAAGTTCTTAAGCAATTATGCCCTAAATTCTAGTTTTCGTTTCTTTACACTTTAAAGGCAGTACATTGATAAGACATTTTAAATGGTCTCCTCACTTAACTCATTTCATCTGACCTGTTAGCATGTGACGTATTAGATGTGTCTGGGTCCCATCTCCACTGTGCTCAGCGTAGGATGGCCAAGAAGCAGCAGTCACTGGGTTCCTCTGCAGGAACAGAGGAGCTTCTGGGATTAAACTGAGATAGTTTAATGGTTGAAAATAACAAACAGGGATGACGATTGCCCCATTGTTAGATTATTCTTGTAAATGAGATGGGTTCAAGACTTTTGACTACTATTTTGGTACTCAACCATTAGATTATTGGATTGGTACTTTCTTCTTTTGAATCTGTTCTACTTTCTATAAATAATTACTTATGGGACAAAATCTGGGTCCCTCACCCTCACGACTGAGCCAGGAGTGGTATTGGTTAGTCTGGTCTCTTATCACCAGCAAAATCTCCACCCCAAACTGAACACTTTTTCCTCAGCAAAGGTTTTCAAAAACTTATCTTTCATTCCCAAAATTTTGATTTAAACCTAGCAACGAGACAATTTCAAACCACCTTTGAAATCCAGAAATAATCTTCAGCTAAATTACTGTAACACTTGGAAACTGCACCACCTATGGCACAAAGAGTCTAGACTGGATAAAACATTTATTTGGTTAATTCTAGAACAATTTAAATAATAACAGTTCTTCCATTTGAGATTGTATTTCCCAGAGCAACACTGCATGTATTTGCCAGGGGAACACTGCACATTCTTGCTGATGGTTGTTAGAAGAGACTGGCAACGCCAAAGTGTCCCTGTTCCCACCGCTCATGAGAACAGCAGGACTAGCGAGCAGCATCACGTCTTATGAGCAAAGCTCTAGCACAAGCTGTCTTTACGACCTTTACAATTAGTCATGAAGTACTTAGGGCAAAATCTACATGAGCTGAATGAATATGTTAGGGTTTCCGAAGGAAGTGAAGGGATTGGAGGTAGCTCACAGGAAGCTGGTGCCTACAGCCCTGCAGTTTCCTTCGAAAATCCCAGCAAAATGTATTTCTGCTAACTCTCTAACAAAGAAGAGTAGGGCCTCCACATCACTGGTATCTTTCCAGTCAAGTACCCAGCTCCTCTGGGGCCTTTTAGCATTGTAGCTTCGGGCACAACTTAAAAAAAAAATAAATTACTGAATCCACACCAAGTGAAAAAACAGGACATACAGCACAGAAAACAAAAATGAGACAGGGAAAAAATAAACGAGGAGAATGATAGTCCCATTTCATTCTGAAGCGGGGCTTACATAAAATAAATAGTGATGAGATCGCTTTCCAAGTGGAATATGAGAGAGACGGCGAAAGAAAGAGCACTTATACATCAAATATCTGGAGTTAGCACTTTCAGTTATGATGGAAACTCCAAAGTTTCCAAGGCATCTTGCAGTAGACTGTACAAATGCCTAAGAAAGAGTAAAGGTGTCTTGGATCAGGCAGCACCCAATATGTTTAGGCAGCCTTGATGGGAAGGGACGTGTTTATTCAAGCTGCTAGCCAAAATTATATGTGCTAGAGGTTGTTAAGGAAGGGAAAGAATTTATTATTTGTAACAGTGCAATGTTATATATATGAAAAAATCCCATCTAAGAAAAATGGATCATAAGAAATTTCAAGCAGGGCTTTCACAAACTGGAGAAGGAATAGGGGAGAAGAAGAACAGGGTGGGGGGTAGGAAAATACTTAGAGTCGGACCCTTTCTTCAGCGAAACTCAAGAGTGATTCAGTGTGACCCGGCAATTGGGCACTACAGTGGGGTGTGCTCCCACGGAGGCTATGCTGCCATCCCGCCATCCCTTTCTTTCCAGCTCTACCGGTGCCTCCGTCCTTGCACGCCTGTGGTCATGCTGTGCCACAGGAATCACAGACCCAACCTAGCTAAATGCCAAATATTTTTTTCTTATGAGTTAGACTTCACGCAGGTGAATTCCCTGAATCAATTGACAGCAAGTTTGCAGGTATTTTGGAAAATAATATCTATAGAATCACAGAATGGTTCGGGTTGGAAGGGACCTTAAAGATCATCTCGTTCCACCCCCTGCCCTGGGCAGGGACACCTCCCACCAGACCAGGCTGCTCCAAGCCCCGTCCAGCCTGGCCTTGGACACCCCCAGGGATGGGGCAGCCACAGCTGCTCTGGGCAACATGGGCCAGGGGCTCACCGCCCTCACAGCAAAGAATTTCTTCCTAATATCCAATCTAAATCTCCCCTCCTTCAGTTTGAAATCATTATCCCGTGTCCTATCATTACACTCCCTGATAAAGAGTCCCTCCCCTTTAGGTACTGGAAGGGGCTATAAGGTCTCCTCGGAGCCTTCTCTTCTCCAGGCTGAACAACTCCAGCTCCCTCATTCCTCTAAGAATGTGGCGTCTCATTGTTAACCCCAAAAATATAGAACTGAAAACTCCATGCTCTTGTGTGTTTGAAAAGTTGCAGAGTAATACTGCTGGCTTCTGCAGTGACTCAGAAAGGCGCATTTTCCAGCCAGAGCCTACTGCCTCTAAACATTGGAGCTGCATCTCCTCGCTAGACTGAGCTCCATTTCGCTATTGAAGTGCAACTCATGTGTAAAGGGCTCATAAAATCTGCCTCGAGGAATTATTACTGTACTTAAAACAAATTCTTTCGCAGGCATTGCTCTGGGCTTTTAGTTTTGTAATAAATCTAGAGTTTCTTTGTCTTGCTTTATTTTGTTTCAGTGCATAACATCCACGCACTGGCTTTTCTTCCCCAGATATTTGATTATTTAGTATTTTCAAAGCAAGAGGTTTTGTTTGCTTAAGTATAAATGCACTTGTATAAATTTACATACCTCAAAAAGGAAGAGGGGGAGGTGAGAGTGCAAAGAGAAAATGAGGGGAGCAAACTAAAAGAGAAACAAACAGAAAAGACAAGCTCTCCCTGTTTGAGCTGCTCTTTGACTTACATTTGTAATATTTTCAAGGGAGCTTGGGGCCATGCTTTGCACATAATACTTGGGAAGATTCAGCTATCTAGCAGATGACTTTGCGGACGTCGTGATCTAGTCCCAGAGCCCATCTCCCTCTGTCTCCCCGACCTGGCCACAGCCTGGGTCTTCCAGAGCATAGGTTGGCTGAGTCTGGGTTTTTTTACAGTAAATAAATGTGGAAATTCCCTTGGATATTGTTTCAACATAAAGGAAAAGCCAAGCTTTTAACAAGAGTATTTTGTCACTTTCTTGTCAAGCCAAACAAGGAAGGGGGATGCCCTTCTGCTGCCCTTTTTTCTAGAAATTCTCTCGCAGGCTGGTCCTAAACAATTTGCCCATATGGTCCTAAACCAAATTTGCCCATTTTGCCAGGGACTGGGTTCTTACCAGCCCCGTCCAGCCCCATGGGAGTGTAACAGTCATACAGGCAAAAGAGTTTTGGTTGATCTTACTCTGATGGAGGCTATAGGTACCATAAGAAACTAAATGGCTATACAGCAGATACCAGCAACGTGAAGAAGAAAGGATTTTTGATGCAGGCTGTGTTTAGAAGTTTAGCTGTGGTGGGGGGAATATGTTGCCTCACACAGCAGTTCACACCCTATATCATGTGGAAGCTGAATTCTTTGGGTTTCTCTTAGGAAAACAAAACTCGCTGTACTATTCTTAAGACAGCAGTTCCTCCCACTGGAAAAGCCCAGACACCTCAGCTTTAATTCTTGTGATCTAACCACTTGGCTTCCCCAAGCAAGCAATTTATTTGTTTGATCTTGTAACTCAGTTTTAAAACAGAAATTACAAGAAAATCTTCAAACCATTTAGTAGAGTGGACTTTGAAGTTTTATAGATGGAGATCTTGGGAGCCCTTTACCCTGTAGCTTCAGTGAAATGCTTTGCATCTGAACAAATTTAGAAATAAATCTAAAAAAGATTTTGTTTTCCTTGATTTAAGCATAGTTTTAAAGAACATTTAGCACCTACTGGTTTTGTGCTTTGTGTGAAGCAGCTGTTGCCACTATTGTTTAATCTGTATCTGTATTACCTTGTATTTACCATCTGTTCCTTGAATGGAACCTCTGTAATAGATTATGTTTAACGTTAATCTAATGAAGAAAAATGGACCTGTAATTATGTCTTCTAGTAAACTCTTGTGTCAGCTCTACCTTTAGTGTCATTTACAGCAGGTGGGAAATGGCCAGGGATTTTGTGATGGTGCCTCAGCAGGCAAAGTGGGTCATGCTTAGGCCCTCTGGAAGGTCACTCTGAACCTGTCAGGACTATCTAGTGCTCTGCTGGGGTAAGCTAGTCCTGCTTCCAACGCAAGGAAAAATTCAGTAGAAGAGGGCATATTGGTATTCCTGAGTGGTGCCAAATAATGAATTGCTAATAATTCAGTTAAATAGGCTACACTTACAATGAACACATCTGTTAATTTGGAGGGTTCTACTTGATAAATTCAGTCATACATGGGTGAGTTTAAACCTGTTTGCAGCCCAGTGAGTATACAGCAACTGAGCCTCTGTACACCAAGCCAGATCAGATGGTGAGCTGAGACTGGTTTCACTTGTGCCTGACTCTGCCATGCTGTCCCACACACCTTAAAAAGACACTCAACCCTATTCACTTGGTAGACAGCAATACCAGGGAAAACAGGAGGTCGCGTTATACCTGGAACCGAATGTCACGAACCAGGCTGCTGTGTCTGTGGTCCCCCATCGCAGGCTCTTCTGCTTTCATCTTCCTGAACACCTGTAGACTCCAGCACTCTCACTCTTCCATTTCTCTGGCACGCACTTGCAGTCATACTCCTTTGCAACCATCCTCCTCTCTTCAGTATCCTTTCCTCAGACATCTCACTCCGATCTTGTAGGGCTTCAGGACTGTGGGGAAAAGAAAAAAAAATAAATAACCAAAGCCAAGATGCCGCTATTACATCAAAGAACCTTCTCCCATATTTCTTCCTATTGGGTTGTCCTCTTTGACAGCTCTAGTTCAGCCCTTCAGAGACACCAGCTGTGGGAAGGCTCCACAGCCGACTACATTCTACTTACATCCACATAAGAGTTGTATAGATATAGCAAAACAGTGGCACAGTCAAGTTCCTTCTACCCAAATTCTGCTTTTCACTTTGGGGCTGTGTCCTTCCAGGATCCTTTGTCCACATCCCCTTTCCAGTGTACAGTACCCTTCCATTTTACCACCTAAGAGTTTGGTCTTTTAAAAAAACAACAGTAAGAGATACCCACCCTCTCTTTTCCACAAATAATTTCTAGTTTCCTTTGCCAGCTGACAATTAGCAAGTCAGTGTGGAATAAAATGGAACAGAAATCCCTGCTACACTGCAATAACGACATCGGTCCTAAACACAACAGTAAGGCACTGATTAAGAACAACCGTTTTTCTAGACTGAATAAAGTCCTTGCTATTCTCCTGCTACTGCTGCCACAAATCCAGACTGAATTTAGTCTCTGAAACCTAGAAAAAAGGTTTCTTTAAGCTCTGCTGTCTGGCTGATATTATTTCCAGGAATTAACGAGGCCCATCCATGCTCTGCAGCTGAGAAGTGTGCAGCGAGACCTAAGGTAATGCTCACTCGAGACATGAAGCCTTAGACACCAGATGAAAGGGTCAATCTGACTAGTATCAGCTCAGGTAACTCTGCACCAGAATCTCTGGTTCTGCCTTGTTAAATTACGTCTCTGTGTGTAGGGATACCTGACGTGGTACAAAGCTAGAGCTGGGCTCTCCCGAAGTCTGCCGGTTTGCTCACAAATCAGGATTTATAATTGCTAGAACCTCTTTCGTTAAGCCCTGGACGATCATCAGTCACGCTGATGGATGATTCCATTACACACAGGCATAATGCTGGAAAAGCTGAATTGACTGTTATTATTTCATAAAAGAGGAATTCTGTTTCAAAAAAATTAAACTGGGTTAAATGTCATGGATCTTAATGGGCTTCCAAAGTTTTAATATGTTACATTCGACTTGGTATGGCATATGTTATAACTTATAAGGATTAGCTCATCTAATTTCTGTCCAAAATCTTTGTTTAAAAAAGAATTTGGGGGGAACATTTACATCCACAGTCAAAGTTGAACTGCTTTACAAAACCCGTCAGTGGCTGCCTGTGAGAAAGGATCCGAATCCCTTCCATACCACTGTAGGACACTTACGGTGAGCTGGGAGCCTCGGGAAGAACTTCCTTATCATGTTGCTACCCCATGCACTGCTATGAAATGCTGTACTTGAATCATTGTATTCAAGAACAAACAGAGCAATCACTAGGGCTCCCTTGCCAGGCTTTTTTCTGAATGTGTAGAAAAGCTTCTGACAGTTTTACACCATAAGCCCTCACCGGAATACAAAAATACAGAACTGCCATGAGAACATGTCAAAATAACTAAAAAATCACTCACCTTTGAGACAATATAGCATATTGCAGCTGGAAAGGACAAAACTATACCGGTAAGTCAGTAGGGTCATAGAATGTGTTGGGTTGGAAAGGACCTTTAAAGGTCAACTGGTCCAACCCCCCTGCAGTGAGCAGGGACATCTTCAACTAGATGAGATTGCTCAGAGCCTCATCAAGCCTGGCCTTGAATGTCTCCAGGGATGGGGCCTCCACCACCTCTCTGGGCAGCCTGTGCCGGTGTCTCACCACCCTCAGCGTAAAGAACTTCTTCCTAATGTCTCATCTAAACCTGCCCTGCTCTAGTATTTTCAAGTGATGCGTTTATTAAGACTTTTCAATTTGAAATAGTTGTCTTCAGAAGGTTTTAGCAAAGAAAATGCTAAGGATGTGAATAGTCGCTGTATCATCTGAAAACCCAAGCCTTTTGTCTCAAATGGGACACCCCAAAACTCACCAGCCCTGAATCTGTGGCTGCTTCCAGAGAATTCTAGCTTAACAGTAGAGTCCCAAGTGCATGTACATGAGTGTCCTTTGAAGACTAGCATGTCACATTGAGAAGGAAAATCCTGGTTCATACATTGTTTTAAATTTCTTCTGTGCCTCCTAGAGAACAGACAAACAAAAAGAAAGTCAAAATATACAAATGAATCTCCCAAGAAAATGTTGCAATGAAAGAAAATGACAAAGAATTTCCTTTGTTTGGAATAGTAAATACAAAGAAAATCTCTACAAACAAACTTCTTTCAGTAATGATATGAGTTGAGTTCACAGCGCAGGGCATGAGATCCTGAACCATTACTTCCATTTTGGGAGGAATTACTGGAAGAAATTCCTCATAACCCTGGTGAAGTCTGTTGTATTTGTCAGTACGGCAAGGTCTCCAGCTGACTATAGGATTAATACGCCACCACTGCATCTGTTTATTGTAGTTTCTTCAGGAGAAAACAAGCTCAGCATGGAAAGCTGTAACTCTTCACAGATAAATAGGAAGTCTGTTATTTTAGATGTTGGTCGTGCAACATGGAGGCTGCCATCTTCAGGTCACTAGTTAAACTATTATAAGACAAGAGCATCAGCTGGATCTGATGGCCGTTGTGAAATCAACTGAGGGTCATCACCCCGTTTCTAACGTGTCCAGCAGCCTGCCTCAGCAGGAGGTTCAGCACACAGCTGTGAAGGTCAAGTCCATCTGGCAGCTTGCTTTATGCCCATGGTATTTTTTCCTACGCTTCAATATCCTCTAGTTCACTGATTTAATCCTGGTACTTTATCCAAGAGCACGTAATTATTAAACACTGTACTCTTGAATTTGTCCTAGCAGGATCTTGCAAAAAGCCAGAGTTTTCTACCAGCCTTTCATCTGTGATGAGTAAAGTTGATATCTATATGGATGATGTATGTGAAAAGGAGCTTCTATAAGACGCCAGTCACTGCCGCAGTGCCAGTGCCAACACTGTAGGCTGGGCTCTGTGTCAACGCAGCACACCTATTAAAATGTAGAGGAGATTTTTGTTTCCTCTGAAATACCTGCAGAGGAAGAATGTCTTCACTGTTATTCTGTATTTATTTGTTTAGCTGAAAAATGCAAAAAAGACATTTAAAACCTGAATTTAACAAAAAGGACTCAAGCAGTGTCTTTCAGTGCCTTCTGTGTAAACCTCCGGACGTTTCCATACAAAGTGTCTGAAAAATTATTTGGTTTTTTCACCTATTTAGTTGAAAGCTTTGCTTTTTCCAGCCATTTCTTCAAGTCAGATAGCTGTGACCACACTAATGACTTATTTCTTCTGTATAGCTGGTATTTCACTACAGCGCTCCAAAACAGTAGACTGTAAATCCAGGGAGTACATAGCAAATGTCAAAAGAGGGGATCAGAACTGCCCAGAACTGCTCCCTTTCTTTTTTTTTTCTCTTGCCTTTTTTTCTTTTCTTTTCTTTTCTTTTTTTTTTTTTGAAAGTCAATTAGGGAAGATCCAAAAAGTGGCCGGAGCCAGCAAAAAAACCCCAACACTATTAAAAGGAACATGCAAAGGGCCCTTTAAACATGGAGCTTTTTAAATCTTCATATTTTATTATATAAAATGAAATGTTTGAATGCTTACTTTCTTACCTGTTTTTGTTTGGTTGGTTGGTTTTGTGGTTTGTTTTTTTTTTTTTAAATTTATTTAAAATCAGTTGTCACTGTGTTTTTTCCCTTGATTTTCCATGTGGGGAACTGGTACCACCAGCATTGTGAGCTCTTGCTCCTGAACAGAAGACATGGGAATAGTAAACTGCACAAAAAGTTGCTTTAGAAACAGTTTCTAATGGTTAGCTTCAAATTCTGGGCCTGCTCGCCAAGAACATGGATGCTTTTTGAATACAGTGGAAATATCTAATTTTAACAGATGAAATAAATGGAACTAAGCATGTAATAAGGGTACTATTCAGTATAAATACAGTGGAGATGGTCCAATAAAATTACCTAATGAGCATTAGATTGCCTCCTCTGGTTACAAAGTAAAAACAAATAGCTCCTAACGTTATGCATTAGTAACAGGCCCTCAGGAAATGCCCAAACCCAAACTTTGAAACATCAATCTCCAGTGTAGAAAATTTAATCTTTTATTTACCAGCAATGATGCTACTAGGTACTCCTTGACTGAATATCAAGAAATCCTACAGCCTAGTTTTTCACTGTCTTGAAAGCAAGTGAAGACAGCCATGAGAGTACTTCCAGATGTCAAACGAACCCGCCACATTTCACAGATTCAGGCTTTTCTTTTTAAGACCATTTATAGAGCTTTGGAAAGAGCACAGGGTATCATGTTATGAAAAGGTAGGGAGGAGCGTTTTATTTTTACAACAAATTAAAGACATGACTTAGTTTTTTGCAATCACTATTAACATCTGTAGTCCAAAAAGGAAATAGCTCTACATACCTATAACTAAGTAAGTTCCTGCCATTATATCAATGGATTTGCACCAAAGAACATGTCCTAAACTTGGATGTAGCAAGTTGTAAGGCATCCAAACATTCAACTGGGTCTGATGTTATTGTGAAGTTCACAGAATTTTTAACTAGGCTGCCATCGTCAGCATTTACTGTCTCAAGAAGAATGGAAGAGTATATACAAACGATAAGAAGGAAGACAGGAAGATTAGGAATACCCACACATTAAAACAGGAGTATTGCTATTTAAGATGAAGTTGAATTAACTCCTTTACTCTAAAGTTGGGTTTAGTGTAATGAGAACTGGAAAGAATGATCAGCATATTTAACAATTAACGTGGTCTGCATTTTACATTAACAGGCTGTCGATAAGCCAAGTCAGTTTGGTAGCCTTGAGCTTTCCTAGTTCTGATTAACTTACATCTTTTATCCAAACACTAACTCATTCCTGGCATGTACTATTCCTGCAAATACTAATCATGGCACAGATTAGATGAACATGAAACAGATTTAGCATATCAAGTTCTACCAAAGAGTGTAGGTGTGCAGTCAACAGCAATGTGCTTGCCAGAGGCAACAAAACAGGGAAAATAATACAGAAGGCAAATCTTGGTCTGATTAGTTACACAGCACCATCATCCTACTGTGTGACAAAGAACTTTTATGGCACCTGGCAAGATACCAGGAGTTTTAATGAGCGCTCTGTGAGATGTCTCCATGGAACAACCATGGTTATTCAAAGCAGGTTCTACTTCATGAAGCTGGTGACTATAACAAAGTCCTCTACAGGTCCTAATCTATAAATTATTCTTGTTAGATGGTGAAAGTAGCTGCATTGTTTATGCACATATTAGTTCTGCTATACAGGAGCAAAAGTTAGTGCAGGTTCTTACAATGAGATCAGTAAATCATACTTTTCAAGGCCTCACACGCAGCAGATTGAAGATACATCTGAAGCTGAGCTTCAGTTCTCTTTCTTCTCTTTTACCTATGACAACTTTAAAAAAAAATAAAAATAGCCATCTGGCATCCCATCTGGCTACAAGGCCAATCTTACAGTTTCTAGAGTTGCTTTTACACGTCTCCAGCACTGCCTTCGTGGAAGAGACAAGAGTCCCTCCTGAAACTTTACATAATGTGGGACCTTTTGGAAGCTCTGAAACAAAGCAGAACACAAGGATGGAAATCTACCACTCTAGTTATTAATAACTCTGAAAAGATTAAATTGTGCTGAAGAAAAATGACAATACCTGTTCTTGCCTTCCAGGTGCTTGAAACAACATTGTTGCTGAGCTTCGGGGATTAAGGGAAGAAATTGTATTTGCCTGCTGCAGTTAGGTACGGCGTCTTTAGGGATTCCAACAACTGCATGAAAACACGGAGGAGAGAGGAAATAAATAACTTTTACGGAAAGAAAATCAGTCAGACCATCTTTATAGCTTTCCACTCAAACAAGAGAGCATACATGTAAGCCCAGTTGGTTTTTGACAAAGAATATTAGTAACAGAGGTGATGTTTCGGCCAAGTATTAGGCGTGTTTTAGGAGACAGAAATCAATATGATTTACAAGATATAGCCCATGGACATTTATGGTATACCTTCTTACATACAGAATGGCAGCTGGCTAGGATGGGCACTACAGGACTCCAAGGAATCTATCATTCCTCTCAAAAGTTGTAAATCAAGCCATTCCTCACATACTGATTTTAATGAAAGGAATTTTATCACCTGTTTTTATCCCATTCACCCGTGAGAGCGGCATCTGATCAGTAACCACTGCCTGTAAATATGTCAATAGTCTCTGTACTGGAAAGTTTTTAGCTAGTGTGAGTGAAATCCTTCGGCTGAGACACAAGAACCTGTTTTGAATGGGAAAGGTTACTTTCTCATCAGTGTGGTGGGAATTTGGCAACATACTCCCTTAAACAGTATGAAAAAATCTCATCCTGAAATGAACTTAGATATAAATCTAACAGCACCCAAATATATCACATGATGGAAAGCTTTTAAGGTCACAGCATGAACAGTAGTAGATAAAGCAGATGGACCAACAGCATAACCAGTCAATGACATGGGTCTTGCATTTATGCAGTGCTTTAATCAAAAGAAGTTTTACACCACAAAGTGGTGCACAAAGAAAGGCTGTGTGCTTTCCTTTTGCAAAAAGGGAAAATAGCTCTGGAATTAAATAGATGGGTTTAGGCTTGTTGCCACAGTAAATCTCTCCTAAATCCTTTCACCCCACTCCAAGGGTGGGAGTGGGAGGTGAAGGACACAGTAACATTAGCCGAGACTTCCATTTCTCCCAAGAGGACTGGGATTGCTTCAGCTGCTAGGACAAGGAGCATGTTTGGAATAGCACTTGTGTTAAGTAATATATGTTACTTAAATTATAGATTTTTTTTTTTTCTCTATCATATGTGACCTGGCTATACTATTTCTGGAATAAGGAAAAAACCCCACACTTTGAATTGTTTAAGATAAAGTCACTCAAAATTTCTGCATAGCCTGTATGATGCTGCCCCACTGAAGTTACAGGGACCTGGTTGTGTCTGAGGATCCCGGCTGATCTCTTGTTGTTTACCCTTTTGATAACGATGCCAGCTACTTCCTACAGTTACCCTGCATAAAGGAAGGAGTCAATGGAGTTTTGCTGATTCGCACTAGTTGTAAATTCATGCAGGCATTTAGTGGCAATATCACATGCTTCTCGCAGTGGAACAAATAAACTCAGCATTGAAACCACTCTCTGTGTTATTCAGGTAGTCTGTATGTACACAGAGTAACATGATGTCCTGTTGCTCTTTACAGTTCCAAGAAATTAACAGGTGTCTTCAAGGACAAAAATTCCCTTCTGTCCCTCCAAGAAAAATCATGGGTAGTCAGCTACTATGTTTTTCCCTAGAAACATTTTTAGAATAACGGATGAAGTGACACAGAATCTGTAGGTGAATTCAAGTTAAAAATTATAGCTGTCTTTATGTATGTCGGGTTATTTATATCAAGTTTAATATAGCAACAGTTTCAATCACTGTTATTTTAACTTATTTATTAAAAAATTAAAGAATGCCTTAGGTTGCCCGCCAGCTGTATCACAGCCACACAGGCTATCGTGCAAGAGATCAGTCTTTTAAAATCAGTGCATGACAAAGTGTAGGAAAAAGAAATATTCCCACAAATGCAAACATTATGAGGGAAGTGTTTTCTATGTTGTAAGCCACATAGTCAGCTGGCTGTTTTAACTGAGACATTCACTTCTCTCTCCATGTTTATAAATAGCATTTTGAAGGGTGTGTTATATGCTCGCAACTACCCCAAGAACATAATTTTAATATTCCACAATTCGTATGTTCATTTACAGATGGTGAGAGAGTATAATGTTAACATTCAGATTTGGAAGCCTCTAAAATCCATATTGTCCTGATGGAAATAATTATGATGAAAGCAAAGCGACAGCAAAACTGGCTTCCAAAACGCTGGGTGACACAGGAAGTCACTGAGCTCCACCATGCACCAAAGCACAAACTTTCACCTCATCCGCTTAACTTCTTCAGCAAGGTCTCTAGCGTAAAAACATGAACTCGTGCCTTGGTTTCTGTGACAGGCCTGTTCGGTTTTAGTTTAATACTGCTGGGCAGTTACCTTTCAGGCTGATCAGAAGAGACAGAAAAAATTAGTGAGAGAGAGAATAACTAGACACAATCCAATGAGTCAGTTGGGAGGTGATGTCAAAGGCAAATTTCAATTACAGCACGATTGTTAACTGTGGTCATGTTAGCCTAAGATAAATACACTCAGTCTAACACTAGACATGCAAATTTAAGCCTTTCTTGAGGAGTCACTATAACAAAGTGTTAGGCACAAAATGCCCAGAGGAAGCAATCAGAGCGGCTGGCTGTGGCTGAGGTGCTCATGGTGAAGATCACAATAAAGCCAGCTCAGTTTTGGCCTGTTTCAGCAGCCCTTGAGGGGATCACACCAGGGATGAGCCAGGACCTGACCAGCCCCTTTGACCCTGGCAATGGTCCCTGTGCATAAAACAGGGGAGGAGTGGACACAAGGTCATGGTCTGCCTAGAAATATCATTATACCAAAGTGACCAGGCCTGGGGACACCAGCTCAGCCAGGCTTTTCTGGAGCCAACCAGCAGAAGAGGCTTGCTCTTCCAGCCCTGATGTGTTTTTCTATCCCCAGGATAAATTTCTGCTCCAAAGCACAATTTTCTGTTCCTCATGTAAGGGACAGCGATGCAGTGCCCAGGTAAGAGGTCCCAAGCTTTGAGCAAATTCAAGTGCCAAGGGAGGTTCACAGATGGAGAACTCTGGGAAAACATGAATGAAGTGGGAAAGGTTTGGGAGTGGCACCTCATTTTTAGTGTTCAGAGAGGAAAGAAGGTCCTAATGTGCTCTGTTTATTGAACGTGGGAAAGCTGATAATAAGAAGACAAGAGAAAATCTACTGGGATCACAGGAAAGGGAAGACTCTTCCAAACAAATGAAGGTGGGTTAATGGGCAGGATGGCTTATGCTGCATGAGTACAGACCTGAGCCTCTGACATCCAAAAGAGCGGCCTCTTTGGAGAACAATGCCATGTACATAAGCCATGCATGAGGAATTTAGCATCCAAATAACTGTAAAACGTAGTGATTTAAGGACAGCTGAAGATTTACATTTCCCAATGAGTCAATGGAATCGCACTTTGAGAGTCAGCCGCTCCGTCTATCGAGATCTGAGCAGCCCCAGAGGGGGAGGAATCTGGTATTGCCCTCAGAGGAGCTGAAATGAGCTGATTACTGCTAATTGTTCCACTTCCCACCATATTATCTCCATATGTTTTTGACAGAAGGCTGTGTGAGGCTTTTCGACTTGGAGTGTGCAATGGACCCGAAACAGCTGAATCAGAGTCCTGGATTATTTAAGTGTGACTTAGAACATACGAAAGTTTTAAATTCTTTTCTAGGAAAATTCAAGGTAACTAAGCGTCCAAAGAAACTTCAGCACCTGCTTTCATGTGTAATCAATCACATGAAAACACACACAAAGGTTGAACTAGAGGAATACAGAAAGCAGAAAATGCCAGCCAACAAAACCAGATCCACTGAGACAAACAATGGGCATCTCTTTTTCTAATTACTCCTCAAAACTTTTTTCTCCTCTATTTGACAAAATTAAATCATCTCAGCAAACCATCATCAAGCAACCATCTAATTATTTTCTGAAGACCCCATGATTCTGCCTTTTTGCTGATCTCTAAAAATTCCATTTCTGCTGCACAGGACTTGAACCTGGAAGTCTGTAATTCTTGGTGTTTTCCAGAACTAATTATTACAAATAAGAATGGTCATTTGAGAAATACAAAGTGTTTGAGGATTATTTCAGAAATGCTGAGTTTCTCAAGGCACAAAGAGTTACTTAGAGGAATAAGGTTCCCCTTGTATGTTATGCTGGTCTTGTTTTACAAAATTACATGTAAAAGCAACCGAACATCTAATGCACTTACAAAACCAGCTTTGGTAAATTGGTGTTGAAAAGGACATTTGTGAGACTGAGACACACAAATCATTTTGAGATCGTCCAACTGAAACATGTCACTTACCTTCTGTCTAAAACCTAAAAGTTTTCCTGGCGTAATTTTATTCATTAGGAAGACAGAAAAGAAATCCCTGCCTAGCCAGCAAAGCCTATCTGACTAACAACCTAAAATCAGTGTAATCATTGCAGCAAACCCCACGCTTTTGGCAGTTTAATTTATTTCCTTTGAGGATCCAGGATAGAGGGATATTATTTTGCCATTTTAAGTTCCATTCTTCCCAATAATGCTGCTGCTAAGTTTAATTGATATATCCTTTCTCATTTATTGTTATGCAAAGGCACAGCAGTGAACAGTCCTTCCAATCAAAAAAATCTCATACAGTGTTAATCTAAATAACAGCTCCTTAATCTGAACAGTTACAATAGATTTATTTGGCAATCATGGCCTAGAAGAGATGTAACAATTGGCCTGCTTTACTGGGATAAAGTTTTATAACTCCCATAAAATGACCTTGAGAAATGGCAAATGATAAACCTTACCCACGGCTTCTCCACCAGACTGACTGTAAATCCAGCTGTGGTGACGCTAGGTAGGTGAAAAAACAGCTCCTTTGGTCCTATTAAATGACACTGAGTAAGCAAAAATGAATTAATTTCGGGAATGCAGGCACGTTCCTATATAATGACTGCACAGGGATAGCAAGAGAAACAGCCACTGGTGCAACCAACGACAACTTGTGTCTGTTAGAGAGGAGGATCATTTAAATCTAAAGACTAAGCTGGAAGTTCCTACACACCACCGGCAGAAATCCATTTCATGGTGAAGTTCAACCCTGTTACACCATCTTCTTCCATTGTCACCATTCTGTAATGTTATACTTAAATTAGGTTCTAGAGAAGTGCTGCTGGGCCTGTCACAAGCTTGGATCCCGCTACCTGCTACGCAAATGAGCATTTTAGTTTGATCAGCAATGAGAGTTAACAAGATTGAGCTTTGAGTGAGTTGTCGTCAATGTACCTTCTGTACCTCTCAAAAATGGACACAGCTGCCTATCCTAAGGTTTGGCAGGTTGCAGGGAAATATAGAACGGAAGTTTTTAAGTGATGTCTTTAATTCCGTTAATGTTGTTATGGGTTGGAGCATTAAAATTGATTGATGATTTTTGTGTTGTGTGGTCAATAAATGATGCATCTTTTGCTTGTGAAAACATACTCTTTTTAATAAAAAAAAATTATTAATGAAATCTAATAGTACAGAGATGTTTTAGATCATGTCATGTCTTTGCACGGAGTTTTATGCTTTGTATTTGTGATGTAAAACCAAAAAAAGATACCAAAAATCTGTTCCTGGGTTCCATTTTCTCTTTAAAAACCAGTATAACACAAAGTGAACCCTTTCCTCTTTACAGTTTCTTTTCACGAATGTGATTTCCTTGGAGAACACAGAAAGATTACTTTCCAGTTCTTATTAACAGAGGTTCTCTTTGTTTCAGTGATGCCTCCATTTTACTATTTATATCTATTTTAAAGTTTTAACAAATATCAGCACATCACATAAATTAAGAAGATTAAATAGGGGCAGAACTAAAAGAAGCAAGCCAGGCTTAACCCTGGTGTAAAGGGTGAATTAAGCACAATGACATCAAACAGGGACAGGAAACTTTGAAAAGCAGCAGGTGATTACTGTCTCTTAATTTATGAGAAGGATTAGAGAGTAAATGCTTGAAGAGAGTACACAGACTAGAATAGGTGCTTTTCACAACAGAATAATTATGCAGTGTAAGACAAGGACATCCTCTGCCCACTCATCTTACTGCAAAGCACTCATCTCTAGCCATAGAAAGCCTAAAAACTTCCAGTGTTTTAAAGATCTTTTCTCCATCACAGAGTAATGAGAAATTCAGCCCTGCCAATAAATCACTTCAACCTGCCCCTTTTGTTCAACACTGTGTTCCCTTGTTCTTCTCTTTATTATTAACTTCAACTCCAAGGGGCATTACCGTATTTAACACCCAGGACTTAGAACCTGTACTCCATCACCCGCGGAGCTGACAAAGGTGCGACGAAAACCGCGCGTTGCTGATGTTGTGCCTTAGTGATTTTCCTCTCTATGGTTAAAGCTGTAACTAGTGATCGATGTGGCCCAGCCTGACCTCTTCCCAACCTGTCTTAGCAGGTCCCCTCTTTGTATGGCCCCTCTGACATTTCTTGATTTAAAGGCATAATGCACAGCCAGACTGTTTTCTCTTCCAAAAAGATTAAAGCATGAATGAGGGGAGCATGAGCGTTTACAGGCAGGGCATATCTGTGGTATTTCGAAACACACCAGAACATTAGAAAATCACCAGGAATTTGAGATTGTCATTATGGAGCTTGCTACATTCAAGAATTTCAAAAGAACTCACCACAAGAACTGTTGCAAGCAGCAGCCACAGCTGTATCACTGAGAAGACATCCGTGCATCCTTTTTTTTAATCTTTTTTTTTTTAATAAATAAATATCCAACTTGGACACACGAGCCGTCTCCTGAAACTGCTCAAAGGATCTTGCAGGTCCTAAACTTTCTCGTAACTGTTAGCAGAAAGTTCTAATGGCAGAAGGTACCAGGTCTTGACATCTCTGCGGTTGTAGTCGTCTCCAAAATAAAAATAATAATTCATATGAGAAAATGAAAAGCATCACAGAAATTCCTTGCCTTGATCAAAAATGAGTATGATAGCTGCTTTACTTTTGTTCTGGCAATTATTACCTTGTATTAAAACCACATTTCTATCCATTAACTGCAAAGTGACATTCTTATTTTCTTTTTTGGACTGTCCTTATTGAGGCTTCTGGGAATACTTCAAGAAACAAAGGAATGTTGATTTTTCCATTTATTCATATCATCCTTCAGTTTTCAACAACACATTCAGACCACTAACTGAAATGTTTTGTTTGACCACGTCAAATTCACGCATTCTGATGAACTACTGCAAATACCTCACTCTTGTCTCAGCATGCCTGAAGCAGTATATGTAAAAATGTCCTTAAAAAAGGAAAATCACAGCACGAGGTGAAAAAAAAAAAAAGAAGGGAAAATAGAAATTACATATTAGCAATGAAAAAATGCTACTAAGAAGAAATATATTTTTGCTTGGCACAAATAAGCAGCTTCTTTTTCATTGCCAAAGTAAAGTCAGATTACTTTTCAGAGTTATGCAAACCTCAAAGTTTTGCCTGGAGGAGATCCTGAAAGAGAATTTGAGGAAGGTTCATTCCAATTCCTGCTATTTGATCCACAAAGGAGAAATACTGCTGGCATTAGCTCAGCACGCCCTGGGATGCTATTGGCCTGTCAGCCTTGAAAGAAGTATTGCTGGTAGGGAAAAAGGCAAGTGCTCTCCATGCGTGACTTCCAACGAGCCCCAGACACAGGTTTTTAGAAAACTAGACCTTCACCAAGCAGGATTCAAAACCCGGTGGGAAGTTAGTTGGCTATTCTACACCCGTGCCGCTGTCATCTTCAGTATTTTCTTTTCTATTTCAGCACCAGTTACGGATCAGGATCCATTCATGCATTTGATAAACACGACCAAAACATCAGTTTCTGTGCAAAGAGCTAGAAATGACCTTTCCTTTTATAGCTCCAGTTTTTAGTAGCAGTATGGCAGGCTTTTGATAGCAACGGGACATGTTTTGTTTGTTTGGCATTCCAGTACTTTACTGCGTGACACCAAGAAAGATGAAAAAGATGCTTTTGGCACTTGCATACTTGTATCATGCTATAACTCGCCAGCAGGAAAGGAACAGAACCTGAGCCTGCAGGGACAGCCTGTCTTAACGGTCCATTAATCCAAAAAAAGTAATCAGTAAACTGTCAGATGAAAAGGATTTTGAAAACATTTTAAATAGCTTCTCTGCTTATCAATAGCATAATGAGCACAAATCTGCCATTTCCTGCAGTCTTCTAAACCGAAGTAAGGCCACTGCATTTAAAGCAGGAGAGCAGCCATTAAACTTTCAGGGTTTTTGTAATGAAACATCAGTGCTCCTCAAGCAAAACAACATTTCCCCAGGGCACTGTCCCCTGTAACTCTTTCTTCTCCCTGACAGAGTGGATCGTTATCGTGTCACTGACTACAATTTGAGAACAATCTGCCGAAAGTAAAGAGACAAAGAACCTGTTGAATCCTCTTATTTCCTTTTCATCACTCTTTTAGAATTATTATTCTTTTCTGATTTGTCTTTGTTGTGGCGTACGACGCCAACTGTAACATTGCCTATGGTCACATCATCCCAGGAGCAAGAGCAAGACAAGATCCATTACTGCTGGGACATTTAACTCCTCTCCGCCGTCTGAGCGATTAGTCTCTGGACTGCAAATTCAGTAGTGTTTTACGGGACACAGATGCCTAGCGCTGCGCATCTCTTCTTTCTGCAATATAACAGAAGTGGGAAGGCTACCTGAGGGAGAACACTTTGAGAAGAAAAATTCTCTGACTCCTGTAGAACAATGAAAATATTTGAACAAATCACAGTCTATGACTTGAACCCATGTCCTAGCATGGGAGACAGACATATACTCTGTCTTCTCTCTTCTTTCTTACAATGAAACATCAATATAGAGCCATATGTGACTTTTCCCTATGAAAACAACCCATAGACGAAAACTTCAAATGGTTAGACATTTAATCTCTTTTTTTTTTTAAACCTATCAAAATCCCAGGGTTTGTAAATGTTGCCTGAGCCTCAGATGTTCTCTGTAGGTTTTTCAATTCCGTTTTTTTTTTCCATATTATTCCAATAAAGGGAGGTGATCTTTCTGTTGCTGAGAAAACAAATGTAAAACAGTAGAAGTTCAATGATGTGTGTTACCGTGCGCGCCTGTGAAAAGCAGACTTGTAAAAATTGCATCCTGGCATTCCCTATTTATTACCTTGCAATTATTTCTCGTTCAAACCTATCCAGTTTAGCACCGAAAGGATGGGTTTGCTACTGCCTGTCACTGAGAGCTCAACAAAGGTAAAGACTGCTATTTTTCTGGGTCGTACTCTCTGAAAAGATCTTAGAATGAGAATGTTGAAAAATCTCCTTCGCAATATGTGAGCCAGAACCCCGGGTACCTTCCACTTCTACAGGACTGAGAAAACTCCCTAAAGCGGAGCAATAGGTTATTTAAAGACCAAAGTAAATAGATCTGAGTCTAAGTAGATGCAGGGAAGAGATCAGTGTCTCATGACGGCAAAATCTATACAGTAAGTTTTTGAAAAGAGCCCCAAGCTGGGTCCCATCCAACAAGAGTCTCTCCACGGGCTGTTGGTTTAAGCCTATAAAGATGTAGATTAGCTTCAGCCAACACAGGACTATCACGTATTTTTGTATACCCTAGAATCTTATTGTTGGGGAGGCATGACTACATAGTGGGGTTTTTAGGCAAATATAACCCAATTCAAGCCCTATCCCCGTCTCTCTGTGGGTTTTTTCCCTTAGAATTACTCCCATACCAATCGTGGCTACACAACCGCCAGTTTGCTTGGATCAGGGGGAGAGAGAGGCCATGCACGCTAGTAAAACATGATGCAAATAAATGCTAGAGCCTGCAAATAGAGTCCAGGAAAAGGCTTTTGACAAAAAAAACCACACCATGTGGTCCAAGACCTCCATAGCTCCAAGCTGTATTACTGCCACCACTTCAGACTGCTGCTGTGAGGGGTTTTATAGGGACGCAATGACATTAACTAGGTTTGTACATAACCGTGGTATTTTCCTAAGTTGTTACAGATGTAGATGAGTTAAGTTAAACCTTTTCATAGCACCGGACCTGCTTTGTGGGCACAGGGGTCTTTCGGTGTGATCCCATTTATTCTAATTTACTGTACTTTTGTCTGTGTTCATGAGGATTGGGACACCCAGGGGCTCAGGGAGAAGGGGCTGCCCCGTTTTCCGTAAATTTCTCCTTGAAGCTGGGGCTGCGGCAGAATCTGCTCTGCCTCACCACACGTGGTGCTCCTCATGGCAGCTCACCAGCCGGGAAGGCATCAACCATGTTATGACCAAGGGGCAAGTTTATAAAGAAATGTAGAGGGAATAAGAAATTAAAAGACCTAATCTGGAAGAACTGTGTGTATTCACAGAATCACAGAATGGTAGGGTTGGAAGGGACCTCTGGAGCTCATCTAGTCCAACCCCCCTGCCAGAGCAGGGTCACCCAGAGCAGGTTGCACAGGAACGCGTCCAGGCGGGTTTGAATGTCTCCAGAGACGGAGACTCCACCACCACTCTGGGCAGCCTGTGCCAGGGCTCTGCCACCCTCAAAGGAAAGAAGTTCCTCCTCATGTTGAGCTGGAACTTCCTATGTTCAAGTTTGTGCCCGTTACCTCTTGTCCTGTCTCTGGGCACCACTGAAAAGAGCCTGGCCCCATCCTCCTGACACCCACCCTTTACGTATTTATAAGCGTTGATAAGATCCCCACTCAGCCGTCTTCTTTCCAGACTGAAGAGACCCAAATCCCTCAGCCTTTTTTCATAAGAGAGGTGTTCCAGTCCCCTAATCATCTTGGTAGCCCTTTGCTGTCCCCTGTCCAGGAGGAGTGCTGCTGTTATGGAAATTCTGGAGACAGGTTAAAAGACAGATAAAAGAATAACACAACCTCTGCAAAATTTGGAATAATTTTAGAAGCTAGATCTATTTAAACTTCCAAAGGTGACCTGCCACTATCTAGACCCCAATCTAGAGTGAAATGGTTAAAAAAATATAAATCTGATATTAGAGGATATTTTTAAAAAAATGCCAGACAAAGCCATACTAACATTGAGAGACTGGAAGCTGAAGCTACACAAATTCAAACTGGAAAAAAGGTGACAATTTTTACTTGGTATCAGTCAATCACTGCAAGAACTTCTCATGCATGGTTTCCCCATCACTTATATTTTTTAAACAAAAGTGGATGTCTTTCTAAAAATATATCCTTTTGTGCAATAATGCTGTCTGCCCTGTACTATGTAGGACATCAAGTATTTCCTTCTGGCCTTAATCTACAAATGATTATAAACTTGTGATATAAATTTACATGTTCCTATATGCTTGCCTCCTCCCTATGCAAGGTGACGATATTTTCAAGACATCAAATGAGACGAGCAGAGACAAGGTGGCGTTTGATGAAAATGTGCTGTTAGCTTGACATCTGTGAATCACAGCTGTACCTCTGGGGATGTTATTAAGTAAATCTTGAGGCTGAGATCCTAAAACACACTAGCTAATGAGCCAGTGCTGTGTCACACAACTGGCTGCAGGTGTGTCATCCTGGGCTGGGCTGGGCTGGGCTGGAGGGGACAACAACGCCCTTCGGCCCTTTCTCTACCCCGCCAATAACAGGGGGGCAATTTGCATTCACGTTTACAGTGACAATCGTGTGCACCCATGCTCATTTTCACAAACAAAACATGCCCGATCAATAGGTGCATTTTTTTCCCCCTGCCTTGCAGATGTTGTTGCAACATCTTTGCAGAGAAGGTCCAGGTGGGTTTTGCACTCCCATCGGGTCCCGCTGTAGAGAGTCCCGTACAACAAAGCCTCGCAGGTGTTTCCCATCTCTTTGTGGTTATTCCTTTTGAAACGCATCTGTTGAAATGCATCTTGCCTACTGCTTACAAAAATATTGCTTGGCAACGCGGGTTGTTTACCTTAGCTTTAACTGCCCACCCACACTGAACCAGAACGCGTTTTATGTTATTTAGAAAGGCCACGGGTACAATGCGAGCCTTTGAAGAGCGCGGCTTCCCTTCAGAGTGGGAGGCTCGGAGGGGAAAGGTGACCCAGAGATGTGGTAACATTTTTCACCTCGACTTCACTTTCCAGAAGGGCAGCGCTGGAATAGTTGGCACCGGCTGCTTTACCACCTGCCGCCTCCTCCACGTCCCAGCAGAAAACCGCACAAAACCCAGCTTGTCTTTAGGTAATTGCACTTGTAAAGTAGAAGCAGGTCACTTCAGCATTACACACGGCATCTTATTAAGCACCTCATGATACCTAAAATTAAGACAAATGAAAGAAAATTTCCTAAAACACTTCTGCGGTCACAGACTGTATAGTTGACTTCAATTTAGTAAGATTTCCTGGGCTATGAGTCCATGCTTCCCCTAACCTTTTGGAAAAAACTTGGATTTAATTTCATTTTGCTTCCATAATAATTACTGATATCCTGTGAAGCAATCAAAATAAAACAGGAGATCAAAGCAGGGCAGAGGAAAACAGGGCAGACCCAAAATACATCTAGGCTAATGCAGATGGAGGCTGTACACAATTTGCTTCTGAATTCTTAACGTGAGCTAAGCTGGACTTGCAAAGTGGTCTGGAAGGGACCTGGAAGTCAGGAGGTTATATTGGACCGTAATAATCTACTTTGTTCTGTTGATTTTATTATAAGAGCAGCATAAGATTTTTTTTCTTCAAGATACAGTTTAGAAACCACTGGGAGTTATTTGGATGCTGCCTTCCAAACTCGATGCTTTTATTTTTTAATATCGTCATTCACTGGATAGGCCAGAACTTGCCAAATTCTAGCCAGTTCTTTTAGAAGCAGTGCCCAAAAGAGGCAGGACCTCACTCGCACCTAATTGCTTTTGGAAAATAAACATTTTACCTCATATTTCCAGTGTTCTGCCTAACAACATGGTAGGTCCTCTGCTCCTCATGCATGAAGAAAGATTAATGAGGACTTCAGTACCCACCTCCTCATCAGTCAGCCATCTACAACTAGGTGGGAGGAGCTGCTACCTGGTGGCTACACCTTTCCTTTGCCTAAACTAGATGGTTAGTTTGGTATAGGATCCTAACGTTTGAACAATTAATGGCTAGTGCAATAAATCCCATCTCTACTGTGAAGTTTAAAAAGTTTTTTCCCAGAAAAGTTTTGCAGAGAAAACAGCACTTGTAACCATAGAAGCCTACCAGCATGCTCCTGACCTGGAAGAGCAATTCTCTAAAGTTTCCATAGCACAGTAATCTACGCTTCTTTTTTCCCTCATTGCCTGCTAAAAAAAGGAAACTCTTTATATTTTTAGTACAATAGATTCCTTGAAGTGCACATCTTTGTAGCCAAATGCTCTGCAGAGCACATTCCTGCTATTCTGTGCAAAAATTATATTTCTTTGCTTGCAGTTTGGTTAATTCTAAGCAGCAGTAAGGCTTAAGAATGATGACTTTTAACGTACTGCTATGTTGTGCCTTGGAGTCCTAAATTCCCTAAGTCTTGTATGCTTTCCAGTGTCCTAGTGGTAACAATAGAAGTTTCAGAAGAGCTGCATATGAGCAATTCTAAGCCAAAAAAATTCTTCTGGTTGTCTTAAATTGGTGCAGGCAGCTACCACAGACTAGTGGGTCTAGTCCACATTCCTGAAACTAGGCTGCTAACTAAATGTATTTCTTTATATTACATGCCTGAAATGCAAACTTTCTTAAGTATTTTAGTACTTTTTGTATCCTGCTATATAATTTCTCTTAAGAAAGCTCAAAACACTTGATGTATGGCAGTAGATTAATGAATGACACTAATTTCCAATCTTTCTTCTTCATCATTTCCCCCTGGATACTTTGGTCTTCGTGCCACCAGCAACCAAGCAGTTTTCTTCTTTCTTCTATTTTCTTACCTTGGACACCGTAAGTGTTCATGTGGTAAGATACACTGTCCTGGTCCCTTATTTAGAAGCTTATTTAAATGTCCTTTTCCCCACAAAGTACAGGTCAACTGCATTTGACATACTTGCTCTTAAACAAATCCAGCACGTTCTACTTGCTTAACAAAGTCGTTCTGTGTCATTGTTAATGAAATTTTGGATGGGCAGGGAGAAATAACACGCTGCATAAAATTTCGGTTTACAGAACGACACACTTGACACCTCCATCCGTAAACACGTTACCTCATTTCCAACAACCGGTGACACAAGGCTGTACCAAGCGTTATGCAGGGCCGTGTGATTACCTATTTAAGAAAATGAAAGGTAGCGTTCATAACCAAAGGCTCTTGACCTGATGATGACCCACTTGCTCCCTTTCTTAAGGGACTTCTATGAGGAAAGAAAACACTAGAGTTCTTGTTTGGGTACTTCTCTGAGGAGAGGCAGAGGGAATCTCGTTAACCTTGAAAGAGATTTTCCTGAATCTAAGAAAGGCTCTTTCATATTTTTCAGATTCATTATACTGGTCTAGTTAAATTAACCAGAATAGCTTTCAGATGCCTGTGCAGTCATTTATGAACAATACCGGTCATTCTGTTCTAAGATGTACTGAAAACGTGGAATGGCTTTTTCTTTAGCATGAAAGCAAACGTAATACTGAAGCGGTCTGGACGAACAGAGAAACACGTGGAACAATATAACCCAGGGGTTACCTCAGTCGTTTTAAATACTGCAAAATCTCTTTTGGATGTCTGTAATTGGAAAAAGAGCGGAAGACAAAGAAACTGAAGACCTATCGGTGGGGAGGCTAACCCAGGTAAAACCAAATCTAATAGGAGAAGATGGAATTGACTTCACTGTAAAGCCAGATGATTTAAATCTTCTGCTTTAAACTCCACAGATCTCACTGGTGGAACAACAATTAAAAGACATGAAAAAAAATTGAATGGGAAATATACAAGCTAATGCTGTTTGAATACAAAGTGAAATCAGGCGTCCAAAGGTGGTGGTGTCATTGAAAAGAGCATTTTTACGCACGTGTCACCTCAGAGGACATCCTATTGCTATTTCTGAGTGACTCACCCAGGACTCATTTCACAGAATGAGCACGTACCTTACAGAAACACTTGCCAGTGAAATGCAATGAAAATAGAGCAACGTGCTCCACCAAAGGAGGGCTGATGGACGCCAACTGAGGACCACCCTGCACAAGGCAGCTTCAGCTTCAGCTCCGGGCTGCTGCCACCCAGCTCCACCTGCAACCAGGAGCTGCCCACACTGATTATTTTTGTCTGGGATTTTTGATTGATGGGTGCTAGGAACCAGAGGGCTGCATTAAGGAAAGTGGGAGAGAGAAAATGAATGAAGCAAAAATGTAAGAACATTAGAGGCTTACGGTAAAGATTTGGTAGACAAGGTTGGGGGGTGGGGGGACGGGACAGGGAAACACATAAAGACAAGAAAACTCCTCAATATGTCAAAACAAAAGATCTATATAAAAGGATATAGAGCCATCAGATGGTTCAAGTTGGCACCTTTGTTCAAACTTTGGTAAGAACTGTATCACTTAAACAATATAGAAAGTATATTGTCTAATGCTGTTGAAATCAGTCCAGCTGAAGCTCCGTGCTCAGGGTTGAGAAACCGTGAATATAGTTTTTGACAAATACTGATAGAAAGAAAACCCAAACCTGAAATCTACGTTGATGTTTATCATTAGTGGAGAGTAACATCACTCAGAGGTCATCAGCATGAAATAAAAATAGTCCACCTAGTGTTACCTCAGACAACTGAGTTCACTTATATTTGCGCTTAAAATTCACCTAAGTCTTTGGTATAGACACCAAATTTGGTTCCCCAGATGCCAAAAATATAAGTGAAATATTTTCAAAACACTATTTGAAACAGTTGGGACAGAAGAAGGTGATAGTACAAAAGAAGAAGAGATAGTACAAAACCAAATAGAATTGTTTTCACAGGTAGCACCACCCCCCCTTTTCTCAAAGAGTTTTTAATTTGTTCTCACTATAGCATTACTGCCTAGTCACCCAACCATCAGCCTTGAAAAGCAAGTAATTAATAAGTCCATTGGTCTTTCAAAGCCTTTAACTTTGTGAAGAATACATTAAGTCCTCTGCAGAATGACGTTACACTTATGTTGTATTGGAACTGGAGCAACACTTTGCTTTTTCCCCATTTCTGAGCTTTATGAAAATAATGGCTGGGTCTGCAGGCTCTTACCCTCCCACGAGTGCTGGCCTCTTCAGCAAATTCTTGTTGGTATCTTGTCTTCAGGGAAAGCCTTAGATGTACAGGCTTATCTTAGTGATTTAAACACGGCTACCTAAGGATGTGATGGATTTCCTTTATTTGCAGTCTTCCAGTCAAGACTAGATGGATATCTCAGAGACATGTTATAGCTCAAACAGAGAGAGAGGTGCCTGATGCAGAAATTACAGGGTCAGATTCAAAGGCCTGTGTTATGGGGGAGGTCAGGCAAGGTGAGCTTGTACTTCAAACCGGTGCATCTACACTATAAATTTCAAAGATGGCTGTAAAAGTATGAAATGCACAAGGAATTTAATGCAAGGCGTTTACCTTTTTCTTTTATCTGAGCTGTAACCCAAGGCTTTGCCTTTCCACCACATCGTTTTGCAAGGAAATGAATTTCCCTGGTCACTAGTTTTACTGAAATTATTTAGAGCAAAGTCACAGCTACCACTTACTTGAGCATAGAAACTTTCTTAACCCCAAAGCTCTCTCATTTCAACACTTCCCTCCAACAAGAGCCCCACCTGAAACAAAAACAATTTCTCTCCCCAACCTTTCAACCCAGAATTCCCTGTTCAGCTTTAAATGTAACCCTAGGGAAGAGGATTTCGCTCTCCTTTTTCTTCATGTTAGATATTTACTCACTTACCTGTTTTCATCTAGTCTTTCCTTAGACCCTGATCCTGAAAGGATCTGGTTCACAGGACAGTCATGGAGCAGCACTGAAAGAGAGGAGGGTCTACCTGCGGGGAAGCTCCTTTAAGGGTAGGTCTACAGTTGGGAACTCTTCAAAGAAACAATGGAGTGGATACACACACATATAGCACACTGGTGTTATGGAGCTTCTGCCTGTCCAGCCCTTCTTGCTGCTATAAGAATATAAAATTTTAAACTTGTTATATAGTGTTTAATACATGGCTGTGGGGCAGAAGTCCTCACTAACTGCTCAGGCTCCCCTAAACTTCTCGGTTCTCTATAGCTTTGTGGCTTTTTCTGCCTCTTTGGGGAGGGGTTGGAGAGAAGAGAAGGGGGCAATAGAAAGTGGGTCCACACAATCAGACTACAGCTGTTCAAAGGTGATAACAAAAGGCTGAATGAACTCAGCTTTTACTGTCCCCACGTAGAGCCAAAAGCTGCATTTGGTTACCACTTTCTTCACCTAAAGCCCGTCTTTTCTCTATAGCCAAGAGTGTCAGCTTAGAGGAAAAACTGACCATGTACTATTAGAATCATCATAGAACAGTTTGGGTTGGAAGGGACCTTAAAGATCATCTCATTCCAACCCCCTGCCCTGGGCAGGGACACCTCCCACCAGCCCAGGTTGCTCCAAGCCCCGTCCAGCCTGGCCTTGGACCCCTCCAGGGATGGGGCAGCCACAGCTTCTCTGGGCAACCTGGGCCAGGGGCTCACCACCCTCACAGCAAAGAATTTCTTCCTAATGTCCAATCTAAATCTCCCCTCTTCCAGTTTTAAACTGTTTCCCCTCATCCTATCACTACAGTCCCTGACAAAGAGTCCCTCCCCGTCTTTCCTTTAGGCCCCGTTCAGGTACTGGAAGGGGCTCTAAGGTCTCCCTGGAGCCTTCTCTTCTCCAGGCTGAACAACCCCAGCTCTCTCAGCCTGTCCTCACAGCAGAGGTGCTCCACCCCTCTGACCATCTTTGTGGCCTCCTCTGGACTCGCTCCAACAGGTCCATGTCTTTCTTATGTTGGGGGCTCCAGAGCTGGATGCAGTACATTAGTTTCTTAGGTCCTAACATCTGAAGATCAGGCGAGGAGAGTGTGTGCCACATGTAACTTCTGTACAACTGAGAAGAAAGAGTAGGCACACAGCATGCTAGGTCTGCCTGTAGGGTCATTTCTGGAACTTGAGGAAGCACAAAAAGGGAAGGAAATAACACTAAAAAAACCAAGTTTCCTGCTCTGTAAGAAAACAAGCTGAGGAAGTGCCAGGTTATCGTGAAACGGAAGCAGCTGAAAAAGAGTAATAGAACTGATATTTGCGGTATCGAGAAAAGAGCTCATTCAAAATACAGTGTTAAGGGGGAAACTGGAAACTGAAGTCATGTAACTCTAAATAGAAATGCGATCATGTTGGCTACCTGCAAAAAACACAACTGTAATGCAAATCTCGGCAAGCGAGAGCTGCGAGCTGAGCAAGCCCCCGTGGGGGTGGTGGCAGCTGCCCAGATTTCTTCGCACTGGGCCTTTATGAGCTGAGCACTTCACTGAGCATGTTTTCTTTAATATTTATTTTCACAGGGTCAGCCTGATCTCATGTTCCAAGAATGAAACACTGGCATGGAGGTGGCATATCTGCTAGTTAATGTCAACATTTGATGTGCAATCAGAGAGCAAACAGGATTTCATATTGTGGTAAAAACCGAGTTACTATTTGCTTTAATTCTATTTTCTTTGTGTCAGATGCATTAAGAACCTCATAAAATAGCAAAAGAATTTCATTCTTACTTGGAAAAACAAAACAAAACAAAACAAAAAAAATACCTACTTCTACAAGTTCAAGCAAAATGTAGTATCTAGCGAGTAATGAATAGCTTGAAACATCCTTTGCAGAAAATACCATAATGAAAGACCGCAGTGATTTGCACAGTACTAAACTATTAAGGAAGGGAAGAGCACACACAGCTGTGAATGAACTACCTTGTAGCGAAAGGAAATTCCTCCCTAACTTAAAAATAGGCAAGACCGGGCTAAGGTATCCCACTGAGCGGGTACAGCTAGCTGTCTGACTCTCACCAGCTGTAGAAACTCTGCCCTGCATGAATAGCCCAGTTCATCCGTGTGTTTTATTGTCCTCTACTCTTCTGGACAAAAGATCACAAGAGATCATGTTTCAAACCGTGATCTCCCAAGTCTGGGAAGAACTGAGCTATTGGGACTCCCACTTGCTGTAAGGTGGTGGCTCAGAACCACCAGGATTTAGTCTTGGGATCACAACTACAGTAATTAACGACAACCACCACTGGCACAGCACTTCTGTAAGTCTTAGAGCAGAAACACCTGCGGCATATCCCACCCTGGCAGGGAAATGGAGCTGGTGACCTAACAGTCTTTTCCACCTCTAACTTCTGGGGTTTTATGAACTGTCAGTCACACCTAAGTTTGATATCGCTATAAAATCCCAGCCACGTAAGAAAGCTGGCAGAAGTCTTTGGCTGAGCAGCTCTGTGGTTTCATGCTTAGCTGTGTCCGAAAGGCTGAAAGGAGGTAGAAGACTTTTAAGGATCAGTGTTGACAGTTGCCTTCAGATATATTCAGAGACAGAAAATCCGGTTACATAGACAACAAACTCACCTGCAGTTTGGGCTGTAGGACAGATGCAACTTCGAAAAAACAACAAAGGAAAAAGAAAAATAAAGCAAACTCCCTCTAAACACCACCTGTATGGAGGAGAGACTGATACTGATTTGGGGTTCAAAAGGTTGGCAAGGAGTTCTCTGTGTTGCAGGAAGCCCCCAGAGCAAGGCAAAGGAGCTAACACAGACACCATACCCTCTGCTGGCTCTCTGCTGAGAGGCGGCCATGTAAGTCAATGGCAGTGATTGAACATGGGCTATCCACGACACATACCTGGCCATCGCTACCCTAACACAAGGTCAGATCTCATTTTAAGTGAGTTTTTCTGCATAATATGCTGCAGTAGGAAAGCTTCTTTGTTTCACGCACAAGGACAGTTTAATAAAGCAATGAAAATACGTATGGCAACAAATATGTATGTAAAAATATGAGAGGCGGAACTTATTTCTTCTCCCCCTCAAAAATCCTGCAACAGGAAAAGAAAATGCTGAAAACCAGGACTTCAAATCATACACCAGTACTCTAAACCTGGGACTGTCCTTCATCTCACTGTGTAATCATCAAACAGATTTGGTTGTATATTGTATATATGTATACGGCACCTGTATTTTTCTGGGATTTGGAAGCGGTAGTATGATTTAAATCATGCAATAGAAAAGGGTCACTCAAAATGTAGAGCTGGAAAGTAGAACTGCTGAGCCCTCTGAGGTATTTGTAACGAGATTTCGCTCCAGGTCCCTCTCCACTATGTCCTCATGTTGGGAAAGTATATTCAGAGCTGACATGGCTTTCCCAGGTGTTTTCTACTGGGACAGAGTGCCGAGTGTGCAGTTAATCATGAGTGCATTCAAGTGTCCTAAGGTCTTTGGGTGAAAGCTGTTACAGACATTGAAAAAGTGTTTAATAATCAGAGCCCCATGTCCTGCGTGCAGGCTGGGTTCACGAAAGTTCACACACCTCTTAAGAAGTTTAGGCCAAAAAGTAAGCAGGCCAGAGTCAAGCTGGGATTTCAGTTGGCAGCAGGGACTGCACATTGCCGGGACTCCCTCCCAGGAAAATCACTGCAACTGTGTCCAAACTGCCCTTTGGGGTGACCCATGCAATGCACTTGAGGTGGGAGCAGATCCCAGAAGATGCACAATGCCCTCAAACCCAAGCAACACCCATTTAAATCACCACCAAGCGATCTCGAGGTTTTTGTTTTGTTTTGAAAGGAGCATGCTGAATTTCCAGGGTCATGACTACATTGTAAGGTGTACGCGGAGTATTGCTGCCATTACAAACTGCAGGCACCAAGTTACTGTGTGCCGTTGCTTACAGTTGACAAAAAATACTTTCTGTCACAACTACCTCACTTTTAAATAATTTCAGTTGAAAATACATATAATGACCACCCTCATGAGAAACCAGCACAAGGTCTTAGAACTAACTGGAAATGCCTTGGCAAGTCAAAATACCCAAAATCCTCATTTGCAATATGTTCTCATAAAAAGAAACTAGACATACGAAGGCATTTTTCCTCTGGAAGAGGAGGCATGAAGGTGAAGACTTTCTCGCTCTCTCTCTCTTAAGCTGAGGGTGGAACAAATTCAGCAAGTTCTTCTCACAAATCCAGACAAATGCAGTGCTCTTGTCCAGTGGGACAGTAATGAAAGGGACACCATATTCCATGCTATTACACTATATGGAATGTTATGGCATAGCAATCAAGCTGTGAAACTCATTTAAAAAAAAAAAAGAAAAAGAAAAAGGAAACATTTCTGCCAAAATAAAGGAAAAGATTATTTCTATTTGTATTTTATGTAAATAGAGGCAATGGGAGAGATGCCTTGTGTAAACTTTTATTCTTAGAAGAAGAAAAGGATAAATCATCATCAATAAAAGTCACATCCACTGTAACAATTTTCTAGGCTTTTTTTCCCTAGTTTTGTCTAATGTACGTTAAGACTATATCAGCAAAATGTTTTTGTATTATGTAAAAATCTTGGACAGGATTTTTTTACCTCTTATTAGACAGGAATTACCCAAACCACGCTTAAATGGCTGAAGATGGGTTTAGCCGCAACTTCTATAGCAGTTAGAGAGAAGAAAAATAAACTCAGTTCTCCAGGAAGTAGGCACAGAAAGACACTATTACCCTCTACAAATCAACATACATGCAAGGAAGTGTCTGAAGTAAGGCTGGCTTAGAGACTCATGTTGAAAAAGTATGGAATTCCCATCATATTCTCAAGTTGGAAGTTCCCCACACAGGTGGAGCCTCATGCCACTGGGGCAGGGGTAAAAGCAGTCCTTTTCCTTTCCCAAACGGGTGGCAGCTGCCTGATTCTCCCTAGTCTGCCGAGCAGGAGCTCTCCCATGGGTCTGCAGCGGGGCTGGGACAAGTGGGACACCGGCCTTGGGACATGCCGAGGAGGTGGCACGGTCTGGTGCAACCATCTCGGGTGCACAAGGGCATCATGGTCTGCATCCACTGCTCTCTGCTGCAGGGTGGAGGCTCGCTGGCACCCTCCTCATCCTCCTGTTCTAAATGCTTTTGAGTATTGCTGGCATGTGGTTTTTTGAAATATTTACTTGTATGTATTTATTTCAATCATATACTCCTGTACACCAGCTGTATAAAGTTTTTGTATCACTTTAGACAGTGCAGCAAATTCCTTAACACGATGGCGAACCAGGCCATGGCACCGGGGTTTTTTTCTACCATAAACCGATTAAGTATTAAGAGAAGTTAATCATTAGACAGCCAGTTGTACATTAAGACAGACTCCCTTCTTTGTCTTTCAGCGTTATTAAATGCCTTCTTCTTTGAAATGCCACATAAAAGTGATAGAGGCCCTTCCTTTAAAAAGCCAGGCATCTAGTCGAGTTATGTTTTATATTAGTTCAGCGACAAAGAGCCCTCCTTGTTTAAATATAGAAGCGTAAAGCAGATAAGGCTGAGTAATCTGGCTGCTGGGAGCGCGCCGGGGCTGCTCTCTGCGCCGATAAGCGGCTGGAGGGGCTGGGGGGGTTCACGCTCTGCAAGATTGCGCCCGGCGAGCTCCGGCCTGGAGACAAGGGTACGAGGCGAAAACAAATTAAGCTGAGGCCAAAGATGCCAATGGTCAAATGTATTCGTGATAACATGGTGGAAGGCTGCTGGCATCTCCTAAAGCCTTCTAAAACCAGCTTCAGAAACAGAGCGACCTCTCCCCATGAACACTGAAGAGGGGGTGTGCGTGTGCGTGCCTGCTTGCACGTGTGGGGGTTTATCCTTCTAGTTAACTTTTGTTAACTTTTCTAGTTAACTTTTGTGTTTAGAGAACTTGAGGAGTGCTTTCTGCAGGAACGCCATCTCCTCAAAAACACACCCCTACAGTGCCAAACAAGAGATGAACGACCAGGGAGGCAGAAAAGCAGGACTGAGCGAGAGAACAAGCAAATCCCCCTCCCGAATCACTAGGAAAAAAAAAGGTTTCTCCTTAGAGGAATGATAAACTATATTTTTGCTTACCAGTTTTTACAAGGCAAAACTGTTGAGAATAAACACCTGCTTTGTTTGCCCCCCGTGGAACCATGGGGCAGTCAAGTCAGGGCTCAGCTAATGCATAATCTATATTTACGTGTCAAAAAAAAAAAAACCCTTATTTACGTTCTTGATTTACAATCCCTAGTTTTCATAAAAGTCAGTCATTCCCAGTGAAAGAATGCAGAGTAGATTTATAGGATCTACATTATGCCTTAAATCTTAATAGCATTTTTAAAGCACTTTTATGAGTCATCCTAAGCCGTGCTTTCCCTCTTTTTTCAAGACATTTCTGTGTAAAAACAGATCTAAGCCTTTACCTTAAAAACAAGACCATTTTAGCCAACCATGCCGGCGTCAACCCTACTGCAACGCTAAACTTTGTCAGCAATGTCCTTATAAGCCTCTGTTTTCAAGGGTTCAGACCATGAACGTAAAATGTGCTTTGTAGTAAGGTTTGCCTGATAAGATCTCAACCTGCATGAGCGGTGAATTTGTTTTCACCATCACAGTCAAAATAAAATAAATCTCTGAAAGCTTCTATAAGTGAGATGAAGATAAAGGGTGCTGTGCCTTCTCCCCCATGCTCTTTTCTTTGAGAACTCTGCTTGAAAGATATGTCAGGTCAGGTTCAGTCTAGTTAAGAGTGGAAAAATCCCATGCACGTTAATTACATGTATACATACATACAAAAATGCTGGCTGGGCACATGTGTTTGCATCCATGCATGGACGCAGCGATGCGGTGCCAGTTATTAAGCAGCTCTCAAGAACTAATGCCCTTTAGACAGAAATTAAAATACAACGGAAGAAGCAAATAGTTAAGTGAAAGGTTCTAAAATGTATTTGTAAAGATTGAGTTTCTTAAACATTTTTTTAAGAAACCAAGCAGCAAATAGGTCCTGCTAATATGCTATTAGAAATATATATACGTTATATATATATATGTTATACTCACTAGTAAGATCTTTCAGTGGAATAGCAAGCACATTTAGGAGATATACATGCAGAAATTAGGTCCTTAGTTAATGATGGATTGCACAGCACAGAGATCTCCGTATCATATCTAAACTGCTGTTGCCAAAATCACCTAACTCACAATGATTGCATCTTTTGGAAGACTCCTAAGAGAGTTGACTCCACCTGACAGAAACAACAACGATGGGGACCAAATGAGCATCCCCCAAATCTCCTTGGCACCAGCCTCACTGCTTCTCCCTCTCCCTTTAGCTCCATGAGATTTGTATTCCTGGCTGCACAATAATTCAGCTGCAACAAGAGAGATGGATGATAGAAGACTCAGCACTGAATAGTCAAGAGCTTGGAGCGATTCGCACAATTTTGGGAGAACTAGGAACTGTGGTGGCAAGAAAGGTCAGTTCACCTACCTCTCAGCTGATGCAGTGTCGTGAGCAGCCACGGAAAAGGTGAGCCTTAGTGACACTGTCCACAGCTACAGCAGACGCGGTGCCATCCCGGGAGGCGGCAAGATGTCCATGAAGGCAGCTTGGCCAGGGGCTGGGCACTTCATTTTCAAAACCTGGCCAAGACACAAGAGAGAAAAACAAACTGTCCAGATCACTTTCTTGGGATTAGGTCTCTAAATTCTGGCAAAATGACATATAAAGTATGTAAAATTTTCCCCTAGATTTTGCCATGAGGGTCTTCAAAATTTCTTTTTGGAAATCCAGACGTAAACATCTCAGAAACCATTTCATGGCTCAGACTAAACTTCAGTGTTTTTATTTTACTTTTTATCTTTAGATCTTAGCTGTTTCTTCATGATGAAAGAAATTGAAAAGGTTTGGGGTTTGTTTTGATTTTTTAAAAAAAGAGAATGTGTTCAGACCTATGGTTACTTAACCCGAAATTGTTCAAAATGATTGGAAAATGTCTGTTATACAGTGGGCTATTACAAGCTAGAGTGAGTATACATCAAATACTACCAACAGAGAAAGAAAAATAAGTTGGGAACAGCAAACATTTCCAGTAAATTATAAATATGCTTTAAAGTATCCTGAATAACATTTCAAAGCACTCAGAATATTACCCCACCAAATCAAGTATTTAATCTGGATCCAGTCTTGCAACCTTCCGTCATACGAGTAGTCTCATCCACAGTAATAGGTTGCGAAGGTAAAGACCACTCACTTGAATACATGCTTTTGAGAGCCTGCTGTTATTCCCTTAAAAGCTTTAAAATTAAAATTTTCCATTTACAATAGCATTTAATATTGAAAACAGTTTTTAAAACATCAGGCTCCACTCAAAGCTGGTCAAACTTTGCAGCTAAAATCAGTCGTAAACACAGCTATTACCTTGGTAAAGATTTAGATTTGTCAATACTCTTCCTTCAAGTGTCAGATAATAAAGCAATTAATTTAATTTTTACATGTAAACAATAATAAAAATCTGTATCTACAACGAACAGAAAAGAGCATCAAAATATACCACCCCCATTATGGCTCTTTATATTAAAAATGTCTCCTCCTCAAAGAATTTATTTATCAATATTCACAAAGCCTATTGACTGGTAGATGTTAAGAAGCAAATCGTATTTTGGATACGTGCATGCCATTTCTAAAGCCACAAAAGAACTCAGTTTCAAAAAGCAAATAAACTCAAAATTCCTACCTCCTACATTCCCACCAACAAATAAGCACTGATATTTGTGTACAATCTACTAAGCTAAATTCTAAAGGAAGAAGAAATAAATAAATAAATAAATAAAACCCTGGGGGCTTATCAACAGAGCTCAGATTACTTCCAGACATCCAGTATCGATAATACACACATACTTTAACAGGTATCAACAGGAGATGTGATTATACAATAGTCAGAGTTCTTGGCTTTGGTCAGCCAAATAGTTAAACAGATGCTTAAGCTGGAGAGTGAAAGGAGTCCTACTGAAACATCACGGAACCGGTGCCAAACACTTCAGCTCCATGGACTGCTGCTCCGGAGCAGGCTTTTGCTGCTCTTCAGCTATTTTCAGTCTTTGAAGTTAAAACTTAATTTGAGTGCAATTTCTGTCCTTTGCTGCATCTTTGCAGCCTGGGAGGTGAAAAAATTCGCAAAACTCCTCTCTGCCGTCCCCGGTGCAGACCAGAGAGTGAGGTCCACAACCTGGCCTGAAGAGTCACAGCTGGTAGCTCATGGAAAGCACAGGCTTAAAGCCTCTGAAACCCTCATCAACTGTTCAGTGATGGTGAAGGCACCTGGAACCCCTAGGAAAGCTCCTTGAGTCTAGACAGTGTCTAGACTCTACATGGGTTTTTGACTCCAGACTGCAAAACCTCCACCTGGCACTATCAATCAGCTTCTCTTTTCTTGGAGTGGGACTCCTCTTGGAGTTCCATCAGGGAAGGGACCTTGATGACCTTTAAAGGTCCCTTCCAACCCAACACATTCTATGAGTCTTCCTGCCCTACCTGATGGACTCCATTTAACAGGTGGCAGCAGAGCAGCCCTACCAGGTGAGACTGCAAGGAAAATATTGCAAAGCAAAACATCAGCGAGAATTCCAGTCTGCTCTCTTCAACATGGGTCCAACCAACAGACTCCTACTTGCTTTACCTCCCAGAAATATCTTATATTAGTTGGAATAGCTCCATCAGGACAGATTGGATAATTCGTCTCCCAAAACAGACTGTTCTAGTGACCGAGCTCTGCCTCCAAAGACCAATGGCGTACATTCCCATCTTCTCACAGAAAGAGAAGTGTCTTACAGGCTACTAGTGGTCACATTTCTCTTATAATTTCAAATATCTAGAGTCAAGGGGCTTCACATGCTGATAGAAAAGCTTTCCCTCATAAGGCCGGTGGAGCAGGTTGCTCCAAGAGGCTGTGAGGTCTCCATCCTTAGAGGTTTCCAAGACCAGACTGCAGGATCCCAGAGCTGACCCTGCCCAGAGCAGGAGGTTGGACCAGAGCTCTCCCGAGGGCCCTTCCAGCCTGAATTACCCTGGACTGCTAAGAATTCATTCTCCCTCTCTCCTTCATCCTCCCCGGGCCCCCAGATTTAAGCTTTCTCTAGGAATATTTACACTTGTGCCTGAACATTTTCTTCAGAAAGCCTGCTGACACCAACGGAAAGGCCAGTTTAGAACAGAATTACACCTTTATGAACACTGTTAGCTATCTATCTCATACATACACTGTTATTTTGCTACTGTCAAAGACACAACCATTTCCCCCCTCTCCAAAGTGAGAGCTGCCAGCTGCAGCTTCCAAATGGCCGTTGTAATGAAATGCTTTATTTTCAAATGTGTCATTTGTAGAAGCAGGAAATGTTTTTCACCTCCTGAACTTTCCAATAGCTCAGGAGTACACTTTTTTCCCACTTCACAAAAGCTTTTAATAGTTCAGATGTGTAATCTCTGTGGAGGAGTTATGGGTGGACACGCTGGAATACCTGGATGATAATTGAAACTCAAACGGCAACATCTTTTAGGCTAAACTAGAGCATGTATTTTATATAGACGGCAATATATTTTATGCAGACAGAAAACTAGAGAGCAAGAGACGATGAGAAGCCAGTCACTTAATCTTCTGCCCTTGGAAAATCAACCTGTGCTGTTCCTAGCATATGTGTGCCTTGGTTTCCTTACAAGCAAACCTTCTCTGGAATAGATTCCAAAATCTCCCCTAGCTATTTTTATTTCAAGATGCTAAATGACAAGGATATTATAACATGCTCTGATGGTCTTGGCTTTCGTTGTTAAGTGAAACACGTCTTGTTTTCAGTCTGATTTTTTTTTTCCTTTGTCATGCATATATCATCCTACCGGAGCTTGTACACCAACTGACCTTGTGCTAAACAAACACATTTAGGTGCTACCTTACTAACCCATACAGGTGAGGAAACCTATTCTCTGACAACTTAGGAGTTGTTCATTTAGGCATTGAATCTCTTGACCACTAAGAGCTGAACATTCATTTAGCAGGAGATAATTAGCATTGACAAGTGGGGGCAAGTTATCAGCCACAGACACAAAAATGCATACAACTTGTTGAAGCATGAGTTACTCTTGCTCTAGGATTGCATTAGCTCATACGTTCCTCTCTTGAAAGCCTCCTTTTATTAAATATACACTCTGCATGCCTTAAAGCTAGCGCTCCCTTTTTGGCTTTATCCAATTTGGAATATGGATAAACCACTTCAGAGAAAACTTTTCTGGAGATGATGAGAATAGTACTGGCTAATGCCTTGTAGTCCCTACTTTAACTTCATGTCCCAGTGCTGGCTCAAAGTCTGTTGATCGGGTTTCCTTGTCGCATGACCATAAGCATACGTTGAGAAGGTTTTTTGTGAGATAATGAGTCAGAAGAAATGTAGCAGGGTTTAAGCCTGAGTCTCCACCCCAGATACGGAGATGCTGTTGAAGGAAACTGGGGGGAGAGAGAGGTCAGGGAGCGGGTTTTGAATTAGGAGTGACAACAGGAATTCGTTCTGCAATGGTTTGCAAAAACAAAAGGTTATCCATGGACTTCGCCCTAAAAAAGTGCAATGGGAAAGAAAATACTCCTGGGTATTTAATAGCTTTGTGGCCAGCTACTCACTTCATGGTCAGGTGTTCACAGGTACGTACGACCTCCAAGCTGCTGCCTTGACTCTGATGTCCTCATTTGACCGAGTTCCATCCTAGTCATGACAATATTAGCCGTAAGAGCTGCTTTTGGAATCAGATGCATTGCTACGAAAATTTCAGCCCAAACAAATTACAGTTTCTAGTGAAAATGAAACCTTTTATGCAGCTTTCACCTTTTAACCAGCTCCTGGTGAAGCCTGGTTACAGGAAAGATGACTTCTTTATCCAGGCCACAGGATCAAACAAACAGCTGTCAACAGAAATGCAGGCTTATGGACCGATCAGAAGTTATGATTACTCTCCAGGGCATAACGTAAAAGGTAATAACTTGTTTTTAGAAGATGGCAAAAACATACGTGAGACTTTAGCAAACAGAAATGGAAGAGTCACTTTTTGAAAAACCAGACCTCTACAAAACTCTCGGTGTGCTGTGGGCCAGAAGCTGGCTGAAGGTCATGCAGCTTCTGTCCTACCTAAACTTAGAAGAGGAAGTATAAAACAGCCCTGTAAATCAAACACCTGTGGATGACAGACATCGTTCCTCAATATTGCAGCTACCATAATAAATGGGAAACCTCAGAGTACAGTATGGACATCCCTGATAGGAGAGAGTATTTCTATTTCCTCATGTGGTAAGGTAAGATACTGGAGTGAAGGCTTAGTAAAGAGCAGCTCTTACAATTTCTTTCCCTGCCGTCATACAATGAAGTTTCATAGACTTTAGCTGAGATTGACAAATTCCTGAAATAAGGACAAATTCATTTATTTATGCCGATTAATTTTTTGATACTGCTTCTGTATATCCAAATGGACTTATAAGGGAAAAAAATAGTAGCATGGCTTCTTCCCCCCCCCCCTTTTTTTTTTTTTAATTGAGATTCTGATTTGTTACCTTTTTAGAAAAAAAAAATAAAAATGTATGAAAAGATTTTCTAAATTAGGCCTGGACCTTCAGCAGGATCAAAGAAAATCTAAAGCTGTTGTCAAGTAGTTCATGGTTTTGTTCGCAGTTGGTATAAGCAGTAACTCCCAATAAAGTCAAATCTATAAAGTCCATCCATGACAATCGTGGTATATTGCACTCACGCTTTGTTTGTATGAATAAATTGTCATAGAAAATCTATTTTTCACAGGGAAAAAAAAAAATCACTAACCTGTTGTGCATTTGTGTTCATCAGAATTAATGATGATGAATACAGGTCAACTGATTGCATTTCAACTAAAGCCTCAAAGGCTTGAGAGGGGTAGATAACCTCTGAACTGCAAAATACAGAAAAAGTATTCAGCATGATTCAAAATCATATGTACCAAAAATCTCACCAGGCCCCACTACCTTGTCTATGTGAAAGTTTTTACCGGGAAAAATGTCTTGCTGCTTTTACTGCACAGTTACTTTTGGTGAATTTTGTGTATTTTTTTTCATAAAAGTTGAGCCAGACAACACTGGAAGAGTAAGGGCAAGGACGGTTTTATGCGTACAAGTTCTTCCAATTACTTCATTTGCCTTGCCCTAAGATGATCCCTGTTTATTCTTAGTGAAATTTTCCTGTTTTTCCAGAAGCCAACCTGCTTTATGTCTGTTTGGAAGAACCTGACCAGTCTTCTCAGAAGACCTGTCCTGCTTTGGAAAACTCATCTGAGCAGCTTTGGGCGGCTCAGTCACAAGAATGCGTCTCTGCCACTAACGGGTCGGGAACAGCTCGTACATTTGGAGGCTGTTGACATTGCTTTCTTATGTTACTAGTTTGTTATGGAACCTTAATTTCTTCACCTTGGGATGTTTATGTAGCATTTAGGCTTCTGCGCCACAACCTGTGTGTGAATCAACGGTGGCAAACACGTCATGTTCACACGAGATGTCCACTGCAGGGTACAGTAAAGGTTCAGTAAATACGACCACTGCAGTATTTTATCATCTCATGATTTTGTAACAGTAACAACCATTTATACAATAAAGTACATTATATGGTTTTCCATCTACTTTGTTTGTCTTTTGAGTGCTGAACCTGCCTCTAGGCTCCTGTAAACTCCCAGTCTGTTACGTAGCATTTTTTTTAACCTACAGATTTCAGAGAACTTGCTGTAGGAAGACAGAAATCACCCTCACTTTACAGACAGGTAAACACAAGACAAAAAAAAAGAAAAAAACAGTGATTTGCCCCCACACAGGCTGCTCAGGGGCAGAGCAAGGTGTAGAATCCAAACCTCCGCTTCCTCCTGCTCCTCCCAGGAAAGGCTGGGGCATTGCTTTTCAGATTGTGCAGTCAACAGTCATAAGGAGAAACCTTCCTATGGTGAATTGGTTATTGATATTTGCTCGACTTTACCTTACTTAAACTTCTCTCCTGTCATACATCATAACCTAGATAAGTTAGTCCAGCCCTTCAGCCAAAACTGCTCTGTGCTGCAGGCAGAAACTAAGAGCCACGCCAGGAGCGCTCCTCCAGCCTCTTCCCTCAGCTTCGCGTCTGACTGACTTAAAACATTTGTTACAATTTTCCTGGAAACTTAAAGTTTAATTTGGAAGACAGTCACGGTAAAAGGATTCTGCTGGGTACCTAATGTGAAAATATGATAGGTAATAAAAGATGCTGATTTACCAGCAAGAAGAGATGACATCTTCTGCTTTAAGGAAAAACCAAAAGAAACAACAAAATCCATCAACAAACATTAACGATTCCAATGTGTTTCCATTCAATTTGAATTCAGGCTCTGGATTTCACTTGATAGCACGGGATAAAGCCAGTCCTTGCAACATGCAAGTGATTTGCTGCCCCATAGAAGGGCGCAGTGAAGGTTTCCAGCTTCTGACCATTGTGCCAGGAGACCATGCAGAAACGGGGAGCAACATTATGGACATGAATTTAGCTTTCGTTTTAACCACTGATCCCCTTTAAAAAAAAAAAACAACAAACAGATGAAGCTACTATTTAAGTCTAAAAATGTCACCAGAATGTGCAACTAAGGACACATTAGAGGCATCACTCTCTATCAATTAGCAGCATGGGAAATATTTTGAGTGCATCCATGTCTGGATTTTTCTGCTTTGGGTGGGTAACTTGCCTGGTATTACAAAAGACTGCTTGATGAAAGTCTTTACTGCAGGAATCACTACTGCTGGGAAGTTCAGAAATGATTTTCCGAAACTGAAATCCGATCACAATAAAAATCTGCGTTCAGCTCTCAGACAGACAGCGGGAAAAACATTTGGCAAAACTCACGTGCAGTGTTTCAGTGGGGGGTCTTCGAAAGAAACAGGATAACTCCGTTACACAAAAGGCACCAGAAATGCTGAATTTCACTGTGTGCATTGTCTTAAAAACCAGCCCTTTGTATTTTGAAATGAAGTGTAGTGGACAATGCCTAAACTGTGTCAGCCAGGGGAGACTGCGGCAAAACCCCTGGGGTATGTGTACATCCAGAACCCAATCCCGCTCCGCGTCGGGCGCTGGGGGACACTGGCAGTGCGACACGATGTCTGAAGAAGGAGATCGGAGCCGGCTGGCATCCCGCCGCTCTCCCGCTTTGACATACAGAAACGCCCTCTTCGTGATGAATGGCGAGAAGCTGGAGCTAGACTCATTCAATCTGGAAACACAGCACACAGGTTTGTTGTTTTTTTTTGTTTTTTTTTTTAGCAGAAGCTGTAGTTTTAAATGAGACTCCAAATCTGGAGTGAGCATCCAAGGGATGACCTCCTGCCTAACCAGCAACTGTGGGGCAGCTACAGAATCAGGTGGCACCCTGGGAAACAAGCTGGCTTTTCTACCTCAAGAATTCATGTATTTCAAATATGAACTTCATTTTTATCCTTTCCCACTGTCCAGAGATGTCAGAAATCAGTTTAATTGCATAGACTGTCAAGACTCCCTGGGAATTATGTGTATTTTCTCTTTCTCTCTCTCTCACACAAAATCCATCTTCGCTCTGAATAATTACTGCCAGAGCTGAATCAGAACCTGCCAAAGTTGCAGAAAAGAACCCAACCCCTTTCTACAAACTTTCAAAGCAAACATAAATTTGCTTTGCTGGTCTTTTTCTTTCTTTTTTTTTT
>VYZM01006108.1:797690-828973 GCA_013398915.1 Dromas ardeola
AAAGAGTTTCTTTTAGCCCAGATTATTAATTTTATGAAAACTTGCAAACCTACAGTGCAATGGAAGCGTGGAACTTGACTGATGGAGTAAGTCAATGTGTTTCAAGAAGTATTGTATTTTATAGCTGGAGGGCAGAGTCCTCAACCACCCTCTCTTGGATGTACGAAATTAAACACTGTGGTAAGGGCAGAGCAGCTTCCTCACAATAAACAAAGAAGCCTGTGGTGCTCCTGGGCAGATCCAGGTTTGCATCGCCTCCCCCTCCTCTTCCCCTTCATTTCCCCAGCATAAGACTGGAGCTTGTATTGTCATAGCACCGTGCCACCACTCCAACTTGGCTTAGAAGGTGGTTGCTTTGTTCCATTTACTTCTGACATTTCTGTGCTTCTCTGTTATGGCTTAGTAATAGGAAAGCAAGCAAAAACAGGAGGGGAGCACAGAGGCAGAGCTAAGACAGAACAGCCGGTTCCCAGGGTCATTTTGCTGCCGTTCATCTGTCCATAACCAAACACAGGAAAACAACATCAAAACCCACAAAAATCGAAACAAGTGTTCAGAGGTGGAGTCCTGAGAACTGAGACTGGACTTTTTGGCACGGTGAATAAGGAGTACAAGAGCACAGTGAAGCGATCAAAGCTGTGGTCTTGGAAAGCGACACCTGCAGCAGCAATCTTGCTCTTTTTCCTTAACACAAGATAGCTCTAGGGCTGAAGCGAGAGGAAAGAATTACCCGGTAAACGCAGACAAGAGATACAGAACCTGGAGAAGATGCATTATGTGGAAACCATCAACAAATGACACAGCTTGGATACAAAGACTAGATACTAGTCCTGCAAATAACATAAAACACCGGATTAATTTACTGCTTGTATAAAGCTTTACTGCAGAGAGAAACCAAAAAGGGTGAAATGAGATGTGTCGAAATAAGCGGCAGATGTAGAAACTTAGAAAAAGAGAACATGGGTACTTGAGAATCACTGTAATCTGGCATCTTAAAAAAATTAATCTCAGTTGTAGAAGAACCTGAGTATTTGGAAATGTGCTGAAATGAGTTAATATTTTACTTCTGTTTAAGTATTATGCCTCCAAACCTGCACATGTTGTCCTGCACTTTGCAGTGAAACTCGTTCTGAGTCCCAGCCGATGCAGCGATCATGTTATACGGATTCTCCGAGAGATCCAGTCGATGTGCTGGAGAGACATCTCCCACCTTCTGTACTGGCTGCGATTTGAGGTGCCATACCGGGATGAAGAAGAGAATCCCGAAGTCTTAATAGCCCAGTGTACTGGGACAACCGCGAAGACAGCAACTGAAAAACACACTCCGAAGAGACAGGTATGTAGAAACATGGGAACCTTTGCCTTTATGTCAGTGATCCTGCAATCACCAGTGACGAGGGAGTATCGCTGGGAAAAGGCGAGCATCTTCACCAGGAGGGGATTATGGATATTGTGCATTATACGACCAACAAACAGTGATCCGTGAAGACATACGCTGTGCGCGTTTTATTGAGTCAAGATGTGTGACTGCTTCTTACAGGCTACTGTAAAATTTCGTTCGCAAACAACAAAAAATATTTTCAAAGGACATCAAAATAGTGTTATTTCTGAGCCTGTGGTTGGATTCCAAAAGCAGGCCTCACAGCAATGAGGGATTGACTCAATAGGACCATAACTATGAAACGAATGCTGGAAAAAAAATGACCACTCACAAAACAAGCACAAAGATGACCTTCTTTTTGCAAGTGAAATATGTTGCCTGTAGCTTTTTATTAGCTACAGCAAGTGAAATAGGAGCCAGACAAGTCTAATATAACTCTATTATCTCCTGCTACTGCAAGGTGAAAAGTAATGACAAAACACCGCCTTTTTTTTAAAGCATCTGTTGGCATCAGGTTTGAACAATATATAAAGCTATCACTCAATAACCCTCTGGAAAGCAGTCACCGAAATGGGGTTTGTCAGTGGGAGCTGCACAGAACTACAGTCATCGTTTGCCAAATGAAGTAGTGGTGACAATGACATGGGAAAAAAAAATAAAAAATTCAATTTAGGGACCTGAATCCCAGAAAGAAAACCATTAAATTGGGCCAATACAGGCACTCTGAAGAAGTATTTCAATGGCCTTGCCTTGCCCACCTGCAGAGTTTGGAGTCTAACAGACAAGCCTTGCTTTACCTCTGGCACCTGCCGCCCTGCTCCGGAGCCGCTCGTACCGCGGGGGGTTACACTCCCCTCCCGTCACCCACCGCCCCTCCTCCTGCTCCTGCCTTAGCAGGTACGGGGGAAAAGTTAGGTTAAACTTCCCCCACCACCTTCCTATGAAAGGGGGACAAACAATTTCAATGCCTACCATGGGAATAAACCTAGTATCGTGTAACAGCTTATGGAAAATTTTCAAGCCTGAAATCAAATTTAACCTCCCCTTCCTCCAGCAGGCATAGGGGGGCACCACTTACCTTCTGCAATTGCATTCTGAATATGTTAGTTAGTTCCCTTCTCTGAGCGTGCACGTTTTGCCTTTTCTTCCAGAATCCTTATGTCCAAGCTAGAAAGCCATTTAAATCTTTAAAAAAACCAAATCAGTTAATAGCAAGTTAAACAAAAAGAAATTCTAGATTTTTTTCTAAAATTGAAGAAGTCTAGATGCTCTAATTCAGACATATTAGCGTCTTTTCTATTATTATTCTGCCAGACCCGACGGAATCAGAAGGATTATGAGTTGTAATCCCTCATAAGGCATACCTACAACCTACACCAACGCGTTACATTTTACCCTTTTCAGTATTTCACATTTCAGCTGTCTGGTCGTTCCACTCCCAACTCATTCCACCTTAATTTGTTCAGATGGACTGAGGAGACAGCAAAATAACCGAGAGAGCTCTGAAAAGGTCACTGTTCTTTATTATAGGAGGTTGGGAGCCTTGTGATTCTCTAACACACACCATTATCTATGCATTTATAGTCTCTCTTCATTGTTTGTTATTGTTAAAATTTGCAGGAAGCAAATGAGCGTCTTCCATTTAATTTGTTGGCATGTACTTTCATAGGAACCCTTAATTCACTACACATAATAAATACTTGTCGGGAGCCAGGCATTTTTAAAAAGGTCGACCTTGTCTTTTGAGCAAAGGGCAAAAATACAGTATTTTGCACATGGAGGGCAAAGTTTAACTGTATGTACTGCCAACACCTGCCCGTCCTTCAGGGGAGGCAGCTTTCAGACTTGCAAAGGAAGTTTGTATGTGGGTTCCACAGAAAATACCTTCAGCGTGCACAAATCCACCCGTCTGCTTAAAATAAAAAAATAATTTCAGATCTTATCGTGGTCCCTCTTCTCCCTTTGAATCAACAGGTGTGGACAAAACACATTTTGCCCGTGCGGTAACTTACTGTTTCTACAAATACACATTTCTACACCTACACAAAGCAACGTAGGACATGCCAGCAACTCCTGCAAGTGGGTATGAAGTTGGAAAAGATTCGGAATTATTTTTGCAGCTTCCTTTGGTAAATGAGCACGTACTGATTTGCTATTTGTTTTTTTTAGTACTGCAGCCTTTGGAGAGGTGAGCACACAACCCCGCCAAATCCCCTTATGAATAATCCTGTATTAAATCTGTCACTTTTAAGCAAAATGTTTATGCCTTGCATATCTGCAAATACATCACCCCCGATTTTGTTTTGCCATTCTCCTATTCCTACATTTTAATAGACGACTTTAAAAACAGTCTTTTCCCCAGACATTAAGCAAAAGGACTTTCAAAGACTTTTCCTCTCCAGTTCAATTTAAGAACTGTCAAGTTCTCCTCCCTTCCCAGTTTCCGTTTCTTTTTCTCATTATTCTTGGAAATTTACGCTGAGTTTTGACATCTGTCGCCACCTGCCTTTATTGAGCAAGGAGGCAGAGACTGTTCTTTCGTCCCTGCACAGTAAATTGCAGTGATATTCTCTCACTTATGAGTACAGCTCAATATGTGAAAAATTTTGATAAGGCCTAAGCACAACCAATTCAAGCCTATTTCTTTTTCTCCTCTGATTTTTTCTGACTGAATACAGAAATTTTAAGTGCCAGTTTTCCCTAGTCCTCATACAGAATAATGATGAAACAGTAAGCCATGCCACCTTAAGGAAGCTACAGTACACATCAACACTTCCTCAATCTTAGCGCTTTCCTTTTTAATTCTGCTTAACATTGCTGCCTTCCAACAGAACCAGGTGAGATACTTAGAAACAAGCACAGATTTGTCTCGTATCTTCAGTGTTTAAGTAGAAACTGAACAACTTACTATCAAGAAGTACCAATTCAAAAGTAGTAATGGGTCAGTATCAGCCTCATAAAGCTCAAAAAGGCTCATTTATGCCACTACTTAGATGTATGGATACAAAGCTTTTACCCTGAACTCATTAATTTATTCTTTTACCAGGTTCACATTAATATCAGAGTTGTGCTGAATTCTTCTGAGAAAGTAATGAATAAAAGAATTATTAAAAAAAGAAAGAAAGAAAGAAAGAAAGAAAAGAGCCCTTACTCTTTGCCAAGCTGTTGCTATTCTACTGCTCACCAGCAATTAGATTTTTAGTGGAGCTTTTAGAATACAATTTTGGGCAGCTAATGATCACCCAAACCAAACCCATTTCCCATTAAAGAATCTGTGATCGTCCTTGTTTTCTCTCTCTAGGGCCAACTGCTGCAAAACATCATCTCTCAGATTATTTACTCAGACACTGAGCACATCGACATTCTGGACCAGGTTTCCTTGATGTATAATATATGCCTCTCTTCGGCTGCGAAGTCTCTACGTTGGCAGACTGTTTGCATTTTAATGAAAGTAAATGATAAATGATTTGCAATACAGTACTAATCATTTTTACACCGCAATAAAATACTTCATTTTGTCATTTTCCATAGATTATTCCCCCTGAATCAAATATATGCGTATGTGTATACATATAGGCAATGTGTGTGTGTATATGTACACACACACAATATATAACTACATTTTTGGAGAAGTACTTCAGAAACTGATCCAAATTAGGCAATTTTATACACTGTCAATCAATATGACTAATTTACAGAGACTGTCTTTACTGTGAGGCACACCATGCTCCAATTAAAACTCTAATTAGGGCTTTCTTATACTGAAACTAAGCTGCTAGACTATTTTCTAGACTTTATTTACAGCTAGAACAAGTGCATCCATTATCATAAAGCTGAAATAATTTGGACTTACTTTAACAATCTCATCAGGAATTGAAAAAAGTAACCCCATTTTTCTAATTAAGTACTACCACAAGAGTCCCGTGATAATATTTCCCATAAGCTTCTCTCAGGTTGTAAAACCATGAGCTGAGCGCGCAGATCTAGCAAGAAAACGTGTGCAGGACTGAATGAGCTCCACACGGCAAACGTACAACTTTCAGAATGCTTCACTGAAATGAAGACAACTTACACATCCCTGTAGACTCAGTCTATCCATGGCTTTCTGTTCGTCAGACAAGTCCAAAATGATACATATGTTATGACATGGGTAGCCATCACTAGTTATGCTAAGAGATGTTCTCCATCTAGAAGTTCTCCATCTAGACAACCCAAATGTCCCAAACCTACCTTATTTATGGAGAAAGGTCCTGGCCTTTTGCAAACGAATCTTAAAATACTGAATAATCTCCTCTGATAATCAAACATCACGCTTAATTAATATAAGACACCTGTTCAAAGATAGATGAATTAAGAATCTCTATACATTGGGTTGTGAACCCAATTCCTCTACTGTTTCTGCATTGCCAGGCGTGGACAAACACAGGCTCCAGAATTACGGCTGCGTTACAGGCGTCGCTGTCGACAGAAGCTTCAAAACGCATAACCTGGAAAATACAGATTATACATTTCAGCTGCTACTTGAACTATTCATAGTGGTTTGAGGAAGGAATTCTCAAAGGGATTTAAAGGAGTTAAAATCATATTTATCGGAAACTTTTAAAAATTCGTTCCGTTCGCCTTCTTTGTATGTTCCAAACTCTCAGGCTTGTCCTTCAAACACGCAAGTGAGAAACTTCTCACCTTTCATTCTGTACGAGCCAATTTTACATCAGATGTTTATCTGTGTTTCTTTAAACAACTTCTAAGCCAATATAACTAAAGCATCCTAAGAGCCAAGAGGAAAGGTATGTGAACTAGGAAGGAGACAACAAGACTTCACTGACACGGGTCTCAGCACTGCTGAACGCATTTCATATTTTGAGAAGTTGATTATCTGCATTGACATAAGTGGACCTGCCTCTTAGACAAACCCAAGATGTGCAATGCTCACTGGCAGCAGCTGAGAAGCAAGGAAGAGTCAAAAAAGTCTTCTATCAGCAGTCTGCGGGTAGCACAACAACAGAAAGGAAGTGGTTTTCTTTTATCACCTGTTTCCATGCTTTTAAAAATCAGAAAGCGCAGGCAACATCCTGCTCTAATTTAACCTGTACAAATTTTATGCTTGCTAGTAAAGGCTGGGAATTAATATTACTCAAACCCAACACTTCATTAGTAATACTATGGCAAATGTGACTAATCTATGCAAAGGATAACCTCTACTAAAACCAGCCCTAAGCATTGTGCCAAAAAACCAACAACAAATACACAACCAGCATTCAACCCCAGTGCTACAGATGACATTTTTGTACTAAATAAAGACACACAGAGATTTTTAAAAGTTTGTTTTTATTATTGTAGTGTGACTGCATTCTTATCTAAATAAACTTTTCAATCACTTCTACACTCTATTTTCATCATAAAGGTTTCAACAGGGAATGCCACACAGTATTCTGCAACCTTCACACTTAGAAGTATATAGAAACATTCAGTATTAAAAGGCCTTTGCAATGCGTTTCTTTTAAAAACATTAGGTTTATAAATCCAAGTGTATATTAAAGCAGACTTTTTTTTTCTCCAGACACCCACTGACAAACAATTCTATGTGATCTGACAAAGAACAAGTTTGCGTGTGCGTACGTTAACTCTGTAGTAACCTCATTTGTGAGTACCGCGACCAAAACCAGGAGTGTTGAGGAGTGTTGCAGTCGTCAACGTGAGCCAGAATTTAGCCCACCAGTAATGACCGTTAATTTTGCTCAACTCTGTTGCTCACCAGTTAATACTTAAGGCAAATTCCATTGTATACTTATTTTCCCAAGCTCAAGTAACTATATAAGCATTGATCGTAACACAATGAACAGAAAGTATTTTATGGTGTATGTAAGATGTGGCCAGAAGAAATAAGATACTTTGCAGTTAAACGCTTATTTTTCTATTCAGAGCAGTGAAACTCACATTTGCAATTTGTATAAAAAACATCATTATTGAAAAGACTAACCTTTCAAATTTTATCATAAATGCTACTTTAGATTTGAACTAAACGGCTTATGGAGTTAAAGAGATGTCCAGAAGCCGGGGCTCCTTTAGGAAGGAGTGTGGAATACGTATCTACAAATACTTGAACATAAGGAGAATCCAATGCACTATTACTTGAAGTAAACAAGCCACGACTTACATTCAAATAAGAGACCTTTTACAAAATACGATTCTTTTCGCTACTGCGTACTGAACTTCAGTAGCTCCAACAACTTGGTAAAAAGAATTTTATTTTTTAGTCTAAACTAAACTAAACATGCCACAGTCTTCAATTTGCAAGGGCAATTTAACATTGACATCCACTCCTCAGCTGTGAAATTTCTCAATCAGTAATAAATAGAAAAGATATAACTGATATAAGAAACAGTAATGAAAACAAGTACTTAAATACTGAAATACTGGCACAAAAATGAGAAAAGATGTTATCGGTGGCATCCTTAATTATCTGGCCCGTAAGATGTGTTAGCATAAAAACTATCTATTTAAAAAGCCAGCATTTTGGCTTTGCACAATGCTTTTTTTACCTATTTTTAATCACAAATTCAAATAACAAAGAAAACAATAACTGGAGACAGTGTTAGCAGTCTCCTGAGTATTCTGCAGGGGCCTACCTTGCTGCTTTTGAGGTAGGATCTTCTCCCCTCCTTTGATCCCACGAACCAGCCAACAAAAGGCAGAATTTAGTCCCTAAAGTGTCCACTCCCTGCACACCTAAGAATAACACGGAGTATAACAATACCTTAATTGAAAAAAAAAAAAAAAAAGGACGTTTCGTGGGTTTTTGGAATGTCAGGAGACTTTTGTAAGTAAACCTGTTAAAGATTCCGTTCCAGACAGCTATGAAAATAACAATACAGTAAACCGAGTTAAAATAACAGTAATTTTAAACAGAAAAATTGGATTGAGAAAACATGATGTTCCAGGAAAGAACTGTGTGTTTTGTCATCTATATTTATTCTTTAAATATATTTATATTTTTATAGTACAGATTGAATCATTTATACATATAAATACAACAGTAGTGAAGAACTATAAAGATCTGATTTTTAGAAGTAAATGGAGTAGACTTTTACACAGGTATAGAACTCTTTCAGCACATTTTTAAACTTGATTTCTGCTATAGTTGAAAAAGGTGGAAATATTCTTGTATAATTTTATCATAGGCTTCTTTCCCCTCTCGTGAAAGTGAAGACAATTTTAACATAAAAACAAACATAAACCAGTTCTTAAATCTTGCCTCCACACACACATTTAACAACATTTGCTCAAATCACACATATCAGCTATTACAGTGATTCAAGAGAAAAATGTGTTTTCGCACAGTGGAATCTCAGTCTGAAAGACAACCCAAATCTCCTCATAAACACAAAATTCTTATTCTTGGGTCACTTCCTCTTTAGGCTGTTTGAGCTCCATCAGTAACTCTTTACCAGTTTCTCCCGCTTTTGAGGCAAAGAGAATAGCTCCCTGTTTAAAGCCCAGCAGCTTCAAGCTTCTGGCGTAATCTGCATATACAGCATGGATCAGTTTATGTAAATGAAGCATTAAGGAAAACACAAATGAATAGCAAAATGAAAAATCTCAGGCTTTTTTTTTTCCCCTCTCCTCACCCCTTAGCTCTCCCAAGCTGAAAATGCTGAACACTGCTGTCAATTGTGCTAATCCAGTATTTTTCAGCATAAATAAAGATAGAAAAAGTTGCTTTAAATTCTACTACTGAATGCGCATTAGCATTTCTCAGGCAATATGCAGAGTGCTATAAACTAAACCAGATAGATTTTGTATAAGCGTAAGTACCTACCATAACACCATGTCATAAACTTGCAAAAGAAATTAAGAAACTGTAAGGTCATACTACAGGATTTGGTAGTTAATTAAATGTATCTGAGTTATCTATAGGACTTATTAGTGGCTTTTTTTAATTTACAAACTGACATCAGTGATGACTCCATAAAAAACAATCAGGTATTATTTAAATATGCATTATTACTTATTGCAGATACCTAAATACAAATGTTAGAGCAACTATTCAGAGTTTCCAGAACAGCAGGTCAGATGTGCAGTCCGCACCGCCCAATACTTTAGATAGCTTTTAAAACACTTACTGCATTTTCAGCTCATCTGATCTTGACCTTTAATTTTCTTTGTTTCCACTGTCTCAGAACTGACTCCTTCATAATGGACTTCAATCACTAAAACGGTATGTTGATGGATAGAGAGGTTCAATGCAGGGATTTTTTTTTCCCCGAGATACAGTTTTTAAAAGATTACTGAACCACAGATTTCATTACACAGTCTGCAGTAATAATTTCCAAGTTCTGCAAAGAACATTTTATCATCTGTTCTTTTCTCTCCTATGTTTATTTTTTTTTTCCACTTTTAGTTTGTTTTCCAGTTCCGCTGGCCTCACAGAGATCAGGAGGAGGTAATGTTACGGATTTATGCAAATGGCTCCTTTTCACTTGTTTCCTCATACTTCCTTCAAACTATACAACCTGGAAAATAAAAATAGGAACTCTATTCCTGTGCAGGCTGGTTCATCTAACATTAGCTCACTGTATATGAGCACACAGATGCAAAACCAGGATTTCAGGAAAAGGATATTTGTATCATCATTAACTTCAAATGCCCCGTACTTCAGACAAGCTTCAACAAATAAAGCCGCTCTATCGAAGTACCTCATGCTGTTAAATGGGGAAAGAAAAAAAAAAAAAAAAAAAAGGAATAATTTGTTAGGACAGGAAAACAGAAGAGTATGGCAGGACATTGCACCAAAACACTTGCAGGTAAGCTTTCTAAAATTTTGCACCTAGGTCTGGAGGGGCAAATCTCTTCTGCACGGAGGGCTGAACAAGGCTTCTGATCATCACCAAGGTTGAACAGTGCCACCGCGGCACATATGCACGGCCCCACATCACACACTGCTCTCAGTTTCCAGTGTTGCTCTGCCTTGCTCTCTGGGCCTCCATGCTTCGTAGGCCTTGAGGATTCACTACATCAGGACAGGGCTGCTTTCCTGATGGCAGTGAACGCTGTACCCTGCTCCCGGGCAGGATGGAGAATGGGTCTTACCCATCCCACGTACTGCCTCCTGCTCCTCTGGCCCCTGTTACTCTGGCACTGCCCTCTCCCCAAGTTTCTCACATCCCCCCTTCCTCTTTGCGCTCAAGGAACGGACATTTGATGCAAAATTTTTGAAGGATCAAGGCTCCACTTCCTCAGAAATAATCACAGCTACTGTAAATTGTCACTGCTTGGTCAATGGGTGCTAACAATCTTAAAGCCTGCAGTATATTTAAATACCAGTATATTTCTTGAAATTGCAACAAAAACATCAATTCCAGCACACAGAAATGACACATTGTTGAGGTTAATTACAGAAAAAATGCTAAAATAAAAACAAATGTCATAAATCAAACTGCAGGCCCCCTCCCACACCCTTGAATTCTGAGTCACAAATGCTTAAATAACAATTTTGGACAAGAGAAAATACAGATTGCGCCGTTTCTTCTTTACCTGTGCAACATCTCTGCAACTTTCGTAAAGCATCCAAGTGACAGGAGGACAAGAATGGCTTTGGACTTCTGGTTGACTTGTGGAGAGCATAGGTGGTCTACCCAACGCTTTAACACATCAGTACACTCCTCTGAGTTCAAGCGAACCTTTAAGAGATGGGAAAGTCAGCTATGAATTCTCAGCTGCTAACTAAAGACAGAATTCTGCTTCTGGTTCTTCTTTTCAGTGAAACACTTTGGGCAGAAGTAAAAGCATCTCAGATTACCAATTTCCTTACAAAAAGTACACCAATCCCTTGAATGAATACAATATAAAGAAAAAGAAGAAATATATAGACATTAAAACCTCCACTCTGGACACTTGATATTTACATCTGATTAACATTATTTTTACCATATGGCTTTATTAAAACCTTAAGTATCAAGTTAAAAATCTTTACCCTTTACTGAAAACTTCAGGACAAAACATCTTTATTTTTCTTAAGAGTGGGATTCACCCATTTAGAAAATCCCAGTATGACTTTTTCCATACTTTCTGCAGGAAGCATAACAGAATCTTTACTCAGAGACACTGAAAGATCACCCTTACTGACTCCTGTCCATTATAATTTGGAGAATTAATGCTTTGCTTTTACTGTAATTACGTCTGCATACCAAACCAGAAGTTGATGCAAATTTATGTGGCTGGTGATAACTTTAAAATCAGCATGCATGCTGCATGGAGCTCAGCACAAAGTCACTGCCTAATTATTTATCCACTTCCAGGAGTGGTTTTTTGTAGTTTATTATGAACTCTATACTGCTGCAGCTATATGTAACTTCACAAACCACTGCTCAAAAATTAAAAAATTGATGATTCCAACCATTTTTAGGCCGCAGTCTTGTCTTTTGATGACCAGAGCAGACTTCTGTAGTTCAAAAGGCTGAAGAAGAACCTGTCAACACTGATCGAATGGATTGGCTTATTATAGCTGAACACATGCAAAGAACTGATGATGATATTTCAAATTGACGTTTCAGGTTTTTAACATTGGAGAACTTCAGCACCCTCATCAGCCTTCATACCTACATGTACTAAGTAGGTCATTTATGTTAGCAAACTGAAAACTGAGAAATTACGTACCTTTGCAAGCCATGCTGCACGATTCCATTCGCCATAAGTTTGCAAGTAGCGACAGGCATCAGCAGCCTTATCGATCAGACACAGTAACTGTACACCCTCTGGAAAATAAAAGGCATGCTATATAATAAATTAAGGGAAAAAAAGAATTGCTACATAAGTGTGCACAGATCGTTCATCCACAGAGAAAAGATCTCTCTCATATCCTTCTTAGCATATCAAGATGTTGAAAAACCCTAATTTCTACCACCTGGCTCTCCACATAACCTGGGTGTCAGTTGTCATATCTTTTTCTTGGGCTACAGAGCTTAGAAGGACCTAACAAAGCTCTCATTTATCTTTGCCCTAACGATAAATGACAAGGAGTTCACTTGACTTCTCATCATAAAGAGATAATGATCTTTGTAGGTCAAATAAACAGATTTCATATATTACTTTAATTTAATGCTGTCCATAGTGTAATTATGAACAGTGAAGCGGTAATTGTCCACAGAGTGGAAAGTATTTTTCCCAGGCAAGCACAGACATCTGTACTTCCTCTGCACGTCTTCAGTCACTCATCCTATTGTGAACATCTCTTGCATTAAGCAAAATTAACCTGTACATGTAAGAAAACACAGTTTCTGAAACAAGTTCTGAACTGAAAAGGAAACTAAGTCCATATTTCAGCTTTGGTAACAAGAAACAATTTTTTAATTAATTCTGTAGTTAGGAAAGTGGGAAATACGTAGCGTTATGGGCTCAGCCTCTTCTCATGCAAACAACTGCTAAGAGAATTACTCCAGAAATACGTTTTCCAATGAAAATGTGTCAAAACAAGTTGAACTTTTTAACTGAGTTACTGATAATTTTTGTGATAACTACTCTAGGTAGTGCACACTATAACATACACGACACGTAAGATCTGTTACACCAAGACTTTCCCCTCTCCCATCTCCATCAGCAGCCTTAATAATGATTAGAATTACTAGTTTATAAGCAAAGAGAAAATTCAAGTCACTTTTTACCTGCCAGCTTTCCATTGGCTATCATGTTGGTTGCTACCAGTTTAATGGTACTTTGAGATGGACCTGATGAGGTGACAGTTGTGACCAAGCAAGCTTTGAGCGAATCGCAGTAATAATGTGCATTCTCTGAACTTGTTTCTAACAATAGCTGCACTGCTCTGTCAGTCTGGCCAGAGAAAAAAAGTACAACTTTGACCACAACATACTCACTTTTAAACAAAAGTCTTTATATTTTTACCCTTTTTAAGACATGGAACAAATAACAATGAAAGTTATTCTAAAACAGACCACAAAAATATTTACCAGTGTATTAACAGTTAAGAGTCTATTTCAATAAAGCATCTTTAGTAAGGATAGCACTTAAACACCCATCATGAATATAATGCCTAATCACAGACTAACATTTCTAGAAGAGGCCAAAGAAAAATTTAATTCAGAGTATTTAGTTCCTTGTGTACATAATCTTTTGTAGAGTTATAAAATTGAAGAGAAGCATTTTTATGATTCTACGATGATTTAAGCAGAGAAGAAACAAAATTGTAAAGATGCAGAAACTGGCCAGGATGTCAAGGACTGATTTAATACTTGATATTTTAAAACAAAGGCAGAATTCATCCATTTAAAATGTTAGCTACAGCTGAGCACCTAACTAGTGGGGCTCATTACACTGGCTGCAGACACCTGTCTCCAAATTGAATGAATCGCTGCAGGCATGTCATCCCTGCCTGTTACTAAAATGAGGTGCCTAGCTTTCAGAGAGGTCAATTTAGTGAGGTCAATCAAGCTGATGGCTTGGATAATTACTGAAAATAATGAAAAGCCACATTAAATACATATTAAAATAAATACAGTGATTCAATAAACTAGGTTTTTTTAACTTCTATAAACTGGCATTTTAATCAGACCATCTTGAGACTAAATATTTCTGGCATCTTTTACTGGTAACATTTGTTGACATGCTCAAATGCACAGTGGCATAGAAATCACTGAAGTTTGAGCTAGTAACACCAAAGCTATTTTTGGAAATGCAGCACAACCGCATTAGTACGGAACTGCTCATGATGTGTACTGTACAAATGCAACAACATTCTTATCAGGGTCTCAGTGAGCAGCTTTGTACAGTGCCTCACTGCTCAGAACAGATCTGCCAGAAGCTCAGGTACATCCTTTGTTATCTAAAAAGAGAGCACTAGCTGCAGAATGAGTTATCCCAAAGATGTTAAGTTTTAGTTATTTCTGTGAAACTCAAAATGTAATTTTTCTTTTCTAGTCACAAGATAGAAAGATTTTTATAGGGTTCCTACAAAAATGAAATATTCTGAAGCAGGTAATACCAAACATTACCATATACCATGTCATTACACGGAGCCTGCAGTGTAATAACATACAAACACCGCAAAAACTATCCACTGGGTGAATAAAAGTATGAAACAACACATATGAGTTAGGCAAAACTTTACTTGACTAGGATATATACAGAGAACAGACAGGGAAGAAGAATAAAAAATTCAAATATTACCCACAAACCTGGCCCAAGAGAAGCAGCTGATCAGCACATTTCCTGGTATGATCATACGTTGATCTCTTCACTTCCTGGAGATTTACCCTTTCAAGTTGGAATTTCTGCACGAAGAAGGAAAAATATTTTAAATGTAAGAGTACCACAAGAAATAAATCCAAGCCTTTAAAAGATACGGAAGTATTTTGAGAGTTTTTGGAACACTCCCTATTTTTAAATAATAGGGAGTGATTTAATCCAGAGTGGTAGATTACTAATAAAAGTGAAATATGTATAGTGAAAATCTATATGATAGGAAAAAGGTTACAATGCTGAGCGTTTATTGTGCTGAGGACATTCTTACTAAATACAATTTTGAACTCCTTGAAATACCTGGAAGTAATAATTTTCGCACAGTATGTCATAGCATATATCCAAGGGATTAACCAGCTGTTCTTGAAGGATAGCTGTGTCCGTTGGTTTTGCAGGCTTTTCCTGGGATAAGCTGTGCAAATAGTGGGCAGCAATAGTCCAGAAATGCAGTTCCGATTCATCCCCGTACAGTCTGAGAAGACACAAAGCGGGATGTGAAATATGTTTGTGTTTTTTCATGTCACATAAAAATACTACACATTTAAAGTATCTTTTTACAAAGACCACACCTTATTGCGGGCACCACACGTACTTTCGATTATCAGTGGGACAAACTACAAGAAAAGACTAAGGAATGGCAATAAGCAAGCTAAATAAACTGGCCAGAAGACTGTAACAATAGCAATTAAAAACAGTGACTGTTTGACATATAAATATGTGGAAATTGATATTTTACTATTATTTTACACTTAACCACTAAGATCCTCTTTCAACTACAAGAAAGTTACAAAGTTTGAAAAACTCCTCTGAATATAGACAGACTAAAATTAGCTACAGCTTAGGTAGAAGAACACCACAGAACAAATAAGTTTGAAATAAAAAACAGGCCTTCCCTTGTTTGCATATAACCTATTGTGTGCTGTGAAGTTCTGAATTCCATTTTTGGGCATTGAGCAACCAAATGCACTGTAGTTAGCAGAACTGCATTTATGAAAAGTACCACCAAGACTGAAGAAAGTTCTCTACACCCAGCAAGCAAATAAGTAGGTAACTGTTTCAGTAAGGTAACATTTCCATTCTCAGTCCTGAAAACGCTCTAATACATGGGTAACAAAGCACTTTAGGAATTGTGCTGAGTTAAAGGACAATTAGTTGAGTACTTAAACTCCAACACATTCAAATGCATTAATAGGATCAAGATTTTATTAGGAAACCTTTGATATAGTTATCTGAATCTCTACTACCTGGCAACCAGGAGACATCTTTGCAAAAGAGTAAAATCCGGATCAAGCAAAAGTTTCTTTATGTCACTGCAAAAAAAGAGAGCCATAAATAATTTGTAAAATACTTTGCGAATTTTTTTTGTTTGTCTTTGAACACAAACAGGATATATCACCTACAAATTAAAAGAAAATCAAAACAAGACAGACACAATTTCTCTTCTGAAAGGAAAAAAATGCATCTATCAAAACAATTACAACAGGAAGTATACGTAATTTCAAATATAATTGATCTCAAGGAGCAAGTCACTCTACCAGTTTAAATACAAAGAGTGAGTCTGTCAGAAGCCCCTTCTGGTAATAAAGGGAACAACCACAAGGGTGTAGACGAAGCTATAAATTAGTCTGTAGTGATTCTACAAATTACAAGATTAATTCAATTACAAATAATTTTGCCACTATGTAGTGTCACAGGAAAGAGATCCACATGCATGAATTTAGGTTTTCTACATATGTTTCAGACTGGATAAAAATACTCTGTTATCTCTTCCATCCTACTAAATGGAAGAGGGAAAATGGAAAAACTTCTGTTTACTAGCTTCAAATATAATTTTCACAGTTTAAATGGAATGTCAAAATCTCTTTTCTGTGTAAGCAGAGCAATGTGCATGCACGTTACTCTGGAAGTATATCTTCAATAAAAGATTCTTAGAATTGTTTGCCTTGTCTTCCTCAGAGCTTAAATAACTTAACAAACCTTGGAGTATGTAAATAGCAGTGTCCAATACAGCCTGGGCGAACATCAAAGAACCCTACATCACCGAGAAGCATTGCCCCAAAAAATTACGAATGCTAACTGGTCCGTTACAAATCATATACTAACCCTAATCAGTATCTTTAAATCTCTAGTTGTTAGTCACTATTAAGTCCATGTTAAAAATTCAGTACTGACTTCCATCAGACTTTATATAGTCAGAACAGTATATTTTGACTGAAGAGTCAGTATTTAACAAACTACTTTGAGATAGTTTGCTTATTTAAAAAAATATTTTTGAGATTGTATTATGGTTAAGTTTTAATTACAAAAAAATAGAAATAAGGATGTAAAAATCTTCAATAAAATGAATAAAGCATCACCCTTAGGAATTACATAAAAATGAAAGTTAACTGTGTTTAAAATAAAAGCTGTCACTACCCAAACTTATCTTTAGAGAGGCAAAAAACATCCTTTCTTCATTAAGTTGTGAACTGACACAAATTTCAGGTTTTATGCCTTCTCTGAATTCTCTAGCTTACTCAAACATTAGTAGGAAAATTCTTACTTGGATAATGAATTCAACTGCTCTTGAAGAAGGGTTTTAATATTTTCATTCTCTGGATAATCACTGGATTTGAAAAAAAAAAAGAAAAAAAAGGAAATGGTTTTGCATATTACCAAAATGACAGAATTACCTGAAATGGAAGAGTATTACTGGTAGCAGAAAAACACAAGAACATATATAGAAACAATCTTTCTTATGGTAAGCCACTCATACAAAATTCTTGTCTAAATACTAGTTCCAAAATAGTAATGAAAGATTGGTTTTGTTTTCTCTCAACCTCAGTCAGTGCCACAAATCCTCCTTCTCCCATTTTTCTTTTATTCATTAATCTTGAAATTAATAAAAAATGACAATGCCTAGCCCGTTACTATGTGACCACCAAGAGTACACGAACACAATAAAGGATACAGAAAGGTGCTCCCAGTGTGAAATATGGCTCACTAGAAATAAGGACAAGCCCATTAGGCTATCGTTAGATCAATTTCAATTAAACTTTAGGAACCAACTCCGACTATTCTTACTTTAACTTCTTGAACAAAGAGAACACACAGAGTTGTTCTCTGAAGTAATATAACCTCTGAAGTCATATAACCTGTAAATGACATAAAAATATTGCCAGTACCATAAAGTAAACAGGGGTTTTCAATAGCCAAGAGCTACTTCACCTTAAAGCCTTTTCTATTTATTACTTTTAGTAATAAATAGTGAAGCTATTATCTTTTTGACTGTCCCAAAGACTGAGGAAACTCATATGTCTAACAGTCACTTGCACAGACTAATAAAAGGCACAGGATTTAACAAATAATAATTTTATATAAAGGTATATATTTCTCCTTACGTGTTTATAATATCTAGAGAATATTTCTCATTCCACGGCTGATGCAACAAGAACGCTTTTAAAGCTAATGAAGCCCTTGGAACAAGCAGATAGGGACACCATGCAGGTTCTGAAACAAAAGGAAAAGATTCATTGTGAGTAGCTAATGTGCAATAATACTCTGTTCAGTAACCATAAAATGTATCACCTTGTTTGCAAGCACCAGAAGAAAAATCATAAATCACGGTCTTCTCATATACACAGCATGGGTTACTAGACATAAAAGCTTATCTTTACACTCAAGCAAAAACATTTCATAGAAGGTACAGGGTTATCAACCATGCTCAAATGAGAATTTCAGGACATTCTATACTGAATTTAGCCATAGGCTCCTGGAATACACTACAGTGGCATTAAGTAGAGCTGTATATGATGATTATTGCTACTACAAGGACATACTGGAAAATAGGTACAGCTATACCAAACTGTACCACAATGTATGTTTTAGTTTTCCTTTGCAATCGTAGTTTCTACAGTATAATACATGGATTAATATCCATCACCCCAAAAGGATGAGGTGAAGTTTAATACATGCCTATACTGGCAAAGAAATAAGATGAAAAGTATAGTACTATCTGTTGTCATACAAATTTAAAAGTCAGTAAGTCCGCATTCAGTACAAGCTCTGGATGACATGCAGTAAATGCTACCCGCTGGCTTAGGAGTAAAACAAGCACCAGCCAGCTACATCATTAAATATTCAGCCAATTCCCTGTGCTTCATATGCACTGAATGATGTAGGAATCTTGTAAATGTGATTTTGTAATTACAAGATTATCACAGTGTAGAGGCAGAAGGACAGCTAAATCACAGGCACCTTAACCCTGGCGTACCCTGATTTCAATGTGCCTGAGTTTAGAACATTCATTTGATCCTAAAAATAGCTGCGATAAAATATGTTTTTCCTTAAACAGCCCACACCACAGTTCCTGACATCCCAATGTCGTTTATTAAATATGTCATAGTCAGAATCTACATTTTTTTAAGGAAATTGTATGAGTAAAGGCAGGATTGACCAAGGAGATCAAAACAAAAGCAGTTACTTGGAACACTGGTAATGAAATTAAAAAAAAAAAAAAAAAGCTTAGTTAACTATGGAAATAGTTAAATATATAAATTCCCTTCTTAAACATACAGCAAAAAAAAGTCAAGGAACACTAACATTGCTATTTTAGAGTTCAGTGGGAAACCTACTTTGAAAAGCAATGAATCAGTCTACAAACTGCCTTTGATATCTGGAAATATCAGAAAAGACATTTTCATCCATTAATAAATGTTTCAAAAATCATGTAATGAATTTCAATGATATCGGCACTGATACCCAACTGATGTACTGATGCGTTTTAGGCCAACTTGTTAGACATCTGCACAAAAAGCTCTTATTTTGTTAATTTATATTCCAATCAAGATAGTAAAAAGTATAGTTTATTTAGGAAGTTAAATTTGTATAAAAAAACCCCACCCATATACCCTAAGCCTAGAAAATTTATCTGCATCTGTGAAAACCACTACAGGGACACCAAATCCTCTACATACGACAATTCTCCGTTCTAATAGAAGTGCTGAACGTTTTTATGGTCCACTTTCAAAACGAAATATCTGGCAGTCGATGGCAAAAAGGAAATCAACATACCTATCAAGTCCTGTTCATCCATTCTAAAACACAATGGTTTCATGGACAAGTCTAGAACTCTAATGCACCCATCATCCGATGCCAAGACCACTTTGTCTGAAGTGCACCAGTCCACATCCAGGATTCGGAAGTTGACATTTCTTCCACTTCTTAAACTGCTCACCATTTGTACCTTGAAAAGTTGAGTTATTTTTCATTTTTAGTAGGCTCTCCATCACACGGTGTAAGACACTGTCACATGCCCATGAGGCATACCAGAAAATTTGCAATAAAAGGTGAAGGTAATCATAAATCATTTTAATGATGGTCTTTTTGGAGAGTAAGGATTTTAGAAACCTTGGAGTAGGGCACGTGGTTGCCCTGAAACAATACTTCTTCCCCACTGAGAGCTGAGAAAAGATCCTTTTGAGCACAGCTGTACAGCTGCCTTTTCTTATCTTTTCTGACATAAAATTTTCATAGTAAACTGGTGGCAATTTACATTCCCTCTTTAATTCCAATCCCTGATCTATCAGACGAGCCTCAAGGTAGAAGGGAGGTTCTCATTAACTAACTCATGCTCTTCATAAACACATACTATCTCAATAAATACTGAACTTGTCTAGAAATACATTTAGACACACTATTACCATAATATTATGAGACACGCAGATAAACAAACCCTTCTGAACCGCACATTTAACCACAGGTCAGTAGTCAGACATTTTGTAACCCTTCTGTAGCATCAAAGAACATTACAATTGTTAATATAAGGAAATATTAACAAAGCCTCCATTGCAGTCAACATTCCACTGTTTCCTTTCACTTGTTCTAGAGCAAAGCATGGAGTTAGAGAGATGTAAGATGCAACAGCTCTAGAGCACGATTACTCTTAGCACTGAATTACAGAAAAATGTGGAAATACTGGATAACTGGTTGTAGGCAAAGGTGAAGTTCCAAGGAATGGATTATACAGATAACAGCATTCATGGGATAATATTCTACTCTGCCTACATAATTCATGGTTGTTGGTCTGGTGTCCAACTCTTAACATCAACGAAGAGTTTCATATTGCTCAAATTAACTGTCTGAGTTTGGAACTGGTGCTCACTACAAACTAAACAGAAAAAAATTAGAATTCCTGTTCCATACCCTCATAACCTGAACTTCCTCCGGGGGCTAAGTTACAACAGTACAATTATCTTTCTTTCCCCGTGGTACTATAATCCCCTGAAAGACCTATGAAGCAAACTCCAGAAGATTTGTGAACATTACTACAGAATTTTTGAATAAGATGAGAAGCCAGACAACGTTAATTAACAAGTGTCTAGATTTCGGGTATTGCCTAACAAATCAAATCCATGCACTGAAGAATACATACTCTTGAATATGCACAGATGTTAAGAAACTTGTAGTAAAAATAGTCTCTTGTCCACAGATTAAACTCTAAGATTGAAGACTCACCCTTAAATTTTCAACACCTGCCTCAAAAACATTACAAGAAAATGACAAAGAGCATCTCAGAGTCACTGTCAGCTTTATGAGTGAAAAGTACTTCTCATTGATGACAGCTTAAAAATGCTTTATAGGAACTAAAAGTCTTCTGAGAAAAGGCATATAACTTTATTATACAACTGTCAGGAAGAAATTATGACTAAGTAAAACTTAATGCCTGACTCGTCCTGATTTTCAGAAGTAATATGTGTATTCTGCAAAGAAGAACATATCAAAACAACAGACACTTAACCTCTTTTGAATCCCAAATTTCTGCTCCATCATTGTACATTGCAAGAAGTTTTTGATTTCCTTTCCCTGGGGCAAAACGTATCTTTTTCACCCAGCTTCGGTGTGTAGGAATCCCCCTAAGAAAAGAAAACCACAAGACTAGTATCAATCCTTCTATATTTAATACTGTGGGTAGTTAAATCCTGTCCATGAACGTTGCAGATCCTGATGTACAGATTGAGGAGGAGAACAATATATATATATATACACACATACATATACACACACACAAATGGCTACCCAAATTATCGTGAAAACTAAAAAGATTAAATGCTTGAAATAAATACTACAACACTTAACGTTTTATTGAAGTCATTGCAGATTTAACGTAAGAAAAATATCTGTTTTAAAAACCTTGACCAAACGTTACTCCATCTGAAAACACAAAAGATGAAACGTAGAGGACTGTAACACAGCAGGCATTTTCTGAAATTTTATTTCAACATACTTGCATTTTTCCCCCCCAAACTCCACAGATGACCTCCTACAAACATGAACAAAAATGAAGGGGGAAAAAAACATTCTTAATGCTCGTTATCTCCGACTTCATTTGCATTCATACCTGGATACTCTAGCTTTCAAATCCCAGAAGTTTAAGTTTCCATCAACGTCTCCAAGAACCAGGATATCTCCTTTCCAGGCAATACATGTAATGCTACCCATACTTCCCTGGAAATATTTAAGAGGCAGAATAAAGTCTTGTGATTAATAGAGCCAAACATAGGAGCAAAGATTTCAACATTAATATTTCATTTTTTTAACTATTATACGACATGATAGACCAAATTCTGCTCAGTTAAAACAAAATCAATTCTATTGAATATAGGCATTTATCAAGTCAGTCATATTTGCTTCAATATGCTTCAAAAGAAATCTCCTTGTAAGAAATTCTGGGTTTAAAGCAACGGAAATCACTTCTCTGTCTCTTGTTGCAAGGAAACACCAACATGCCACACCTCATTAAACGCAATACTACCATATACTAAAGTAGGAAACAAAAATAAAAGAATTCCTGCCTGTAAGTTCAATTTATCAAAGCCTTCAAGAATAACTAAAAAAAGAATGATTGCTCTTCCGAGTAACTGGAAAACAAACAAACCTAAAACTTACAAAAGAGTGCTCTGGCCCACTCAAGTCCTCCTTATGATGTAAGATAAAATCCATTAACAGTGCATAAACTTGTTTCAATAACACCCTCTCTGTCATTCAAGCTTTTTGTATAAGCTTTACTAAAATTCTTAAAAATGTGTCATGGAATTTATTCAGAAAGCAAGTCAGGACCTATGAAGATTCTAACTTGTAAAAAGATCATTTATTTCAACACTGTTTTCAGTAGAAAAACTATAAGAACGTGAAAAGAAAATTGCTACCGTTTTTGAAGTTGGAACCTTTATTTCATATTTCAAACCACCACAATGCATATCCCTGATTTATTTTTCTCTGGCAATCATAGCTTAGAAAAAAAATTAAAGCATCAATGATATAGAAAATTGGAACTCACATCAGGAGGAATTCTTGCACTGTCTTTTACTGAGTTTCCTTCTACTGTGAGATGATAAACCTGCCCATCAGCACCTGTAAACACAAAGTGCTCTCTGGCAGAAATGTTCTGGCTCAACTCTGATTTGCTTTCGGCTTCCTGTAACAAGCTTTAAAGAGAACACAGTGAGACACAAGCATTTCTTTCTTGAAATTAGAATCGCGAGGCAAATTCTCCCTAACTAATGCACAGAGGCAGCACGGAAATGTGTATTTCCTTCAAAGCAATTTACCAGAAACAACATTTAAATCATTTATACAGTTGTGGAAACGTTCGGGGGCAAATAAGAGTTCTACTTCAAGAAGCAGGTAACTAATGGACTGCTACAGACACACCTGAGAGAAAGAGGCACACTGTGTCTTTCCTTCAGCAGTAAATCAAAGATCCACATCTAAAAGCTAAAGGGAAGTCCAGAAAGTTGTTTTCCTGGTATACACTCAAGAATCAGGTCCAAAATATCCTGTTCTATAGAACAAAATGGCACATGGTGGAAAAACATCAGCTGATGCAGAATAGCATTAAATCAGAATGAGAAATACCTGATAACAGAAGATTCTACGCTGCTGACTTCAGTATCTGACGCAACCGTCTGTCGGGCCATGGCCTCCCGGGCTGCCAACTGCTTCTTCCTCAGGCTTTTTAAGTTATGAGAAGGTGACCACTCCTGTGAAAAATTGTCCAGGAAAAATGGAAGAGACAAATGTTTACTCCCTGAATTTACTGGGGACTTTCCTGTTAGTTATAATGATTTCAATGAAGATTGCTTTCTATGACACCTCCCTCCATCACCCAAGGAGCAGACCAGATTTTTCCACCAGTACCTCCTTTTTTCTTGCCTCTATTTGATGACAGGTGAAAACAGAAGAGTGAAAGCACTTATCTGTACCCTACAGATACAGTAACATTTTGCTGCAAAGTTGTTCATAGATTTTTGTACTATCTCAACATATTACATTTAATAAACAGTAAGTAATAAATTTTATTCCTTACCAAAGCAGTCGCTGTAGGGAAGTTTTTAGACATTTCTCGGAGCAGAGTGCATGTTCTGACATCCCAGATCTCCAGTGGTTTGTCTTTAAATACTACAGCTAGATACTGCCTAAAACAAGTAAGAATTTACTACATCAAAAGTAATCATTCCATTTTAATTTGAGAATTTTACATCACACGCGTTGTTCGTATCAGCACTCTGGAAACCCTCAAAAACTAAGAGGAGGCAGAGTAAATTGATCTGGCTCAGATCCCACTCTGAAGCTTGTGATTTCCTTGAGTTACTGAGGTGCAACAGAGTCTGAAAAAGAGTCCTCCTTCAAAGCTAAAAGAATTAGAAATTTCTGCCAGGTGGTACTGCTCAATTAGTGTAAAGGAGACAAGGGACGGAATTCAGAGAAAGCAGCAGCACCTCTAATTTAGCCATATTCAGCCCATGTCGATGACTGCACAAGATAGCAGAAAGATACACCAAGACTGTAGGTTGGATACATTTTTTTTTCTTTACTCCAGACGCATGCCACTTCCCTAATCCAGTGATAAACGAACGTAAAATCCTCTTGCACTAAAGCACTTGTCACTCATGTCTTCGGACCCTTCATCTGTGGAGCTAGATGAGTAAAACACCTTCAGTCCATCACTTTTCACAAGTTACTTGCAAATACAGAGAGGCTCTGCAGCTCTACGCGCTCTTCAACTGCGTTAATCTCTATTCAAATGAACTATCCATTCTTGTTCTCACTTAACATTCTAGTCTATTCATCCAAGCCTACGGCTGTTCTTAATTTTTAATGTATTAATAAGACCATTATGTGGTTGAAGTCTTCCAAATTCTCTGGAACACATACATAGTTCCGAAAATATTCCTATGCGAGCTAGAGAACATTAACTTTTATCTTCCGCTGTAAAGAAAAAAAACTTTTAAAATTTAAAGACAATGCCTTATTAAGTTCAACACTACATTAATTTCATTTACACAGGAAAGCAAAGTGATCTCACAGGGTACTACTGTTATTATTCTTGATACTATGAAGACCAGGGTCTCCTGTCACAGGCCTGATCTCAAAATAAGCAGGATTTGATGGTAAACAATTTGGTCGTTTATCAGACGACTTCTTATAGCCCCTTCCAGTATTTAACAGGAGCCTACAGGAAAGATGGGTAGGGACTCTGTACGGGGAGTGGTGCGATCGGATGAGGGGTAATGGTTTTAAACTGAAAGAGGGGAGATTCAGATTAGATATTAGGAAGAAATTCTTTACTCTGAGGGTGTTCAAGGCCAGCCTGGGTGGGGCTTTGAGCAACCTGGTCTAGTGGGAGGCGTCTCCTGCCCATGGCAGGGGTCTGGAACTAGATGATACTTTTAAGGTCCCTTCCAACTCTAACCATTCTATGATTCTCAAACTATACCTCACATGCGGTTTTCCAGTAGATAATTATTACAAAAGTGTGAAATACACACTTAGAAAATTAATAAACATGTGAAAAATCATCCCACTTTTAATGCCAATCTTCTAGTTTTAAGTAAGGTTTAAGTTTCAGAAAAGGGAATTAACTCATAACATAATCAAAGTTGACAAAAATTGTTCAGCACTTTTATTCTCTCTAATATTATCAAAATGTCCATTCAGTGAACACAATTCTTAAAAGAACTAAAATATTAATGACTGACCTTGCAATGTGGTTGGATCCTGAAGTGACAAAGTCAACGACAAAACATTCACAGCTTTTGTACTTTGAACTAATATTCTAGAGTATTTTTTCCCTGATGCTGTTGCACATTTTTCTATACTCTCTGGAGTGTTTTTTCCTGCAATTTCTGTTATTTTTATTAAGTCATGAGGATCTTCACGCAGTACAGTAAAATTTATAAACTTCACGAGGATAATCTACTCACTTCAAATGAGACACCTTTATCATTTCAATAGCTGGCTCGTCATTGCCTCGCTCCCCACGAAATGCGATGCTCCTGCCTGCAACACAAAAACAACGGGGGGAAAACAGAAATAGTTACTATAATAAATACAAAGATAGAAACAGAAACTATTTCTGTTTATAAACACAAATAGTTTATAACAGTTCTGTTTATAAAGAGAAATAAATTACAAACTAAACTAGAACATCTCCAAGTAATCTGGCCTATCTTACGTTACTCTTATCATTGTCGCAGTTTTAATGTGTTTCAAAGGACTAAATATAATGTAAACTTTACCGTCTAATGTAATACCTGACTGTCTTCCAGAGCACAACTACTGAAATTGATGCATAATCAGCATTATGTAAATATACAGAGAGAGTTCAAAGAGTTATTATTTTCCACTGAAAGCCAATGAGATATACTCGATTCCCCAAGGAAGAAATTCCTGAGTAGATTTCAGGTTTTGTAAGATAAATTAACTCTGCCAGAAACTGTAAGTATTTCCATGCTGAAGGACTAACTCATTCTACACTTAGCAGAGCCATTCTTTCTCTTTGTCTAAAAGAATGGACACTGCTGAAAAGTCGTAAGAATTTATAATCTTATCCCCAACAAAATTTTAACTCGCCTGTAGGACGTGTTGCAGAATTAAAGGCGTTATACATATCACTCAAATAAATAATGATCAACAACCATCAAGGTATCATAGCATCTCCTATGCAAGTTTCATTCTCCTTAGCTTTCAAGGAAAATTCAAAGTTTGCAGACTTCTAAATTACTTATCTTATGCCAATTATGTGAATAAATCTAGTTATCAACAATACTATTTAGAGCTCTCATGTCAGAGGCCAGCCTGCAGGAAACCTTCCAGCTCTGTTTTCTTCGTTAGTGATCAAACACCATAAGAATTTTCTTTCTTCTTGTTGTTCAGAAACATAAATGAGAATTTTGTCAAAGTGTTCATGAAGTAAATACAAATCAGCACAGCCTTCCTAAAACTAAGATAAAAAGTTGGGCTAATTAGTGATGGAAGACCCAACGATCAAAGAAGTAGCTGTGCCTTTCTTGTAAGTTTTAAAAGAGGAAAAGTAACATTTTTTTAAGCAAAACATATGCTAAGGTGTCAAGTACTCACATTTACTTGGAACGCGGCTGGCTGCAGGAATACTAAACCTCTTATCACTTACATTTATAAGTGTTTCAATGCTGATTTACAAGCTGAGTGAAAAATCAAAATACTACTTTACATGAAATTGATTTTACAAAGTATGTATCTTCTGTTTTGATTTTAAACAAGTGAACAAAAGACATTATCAGAAAAAAATTAAAGTCTTTTTATGTTAAAAGAATAGCCTCTTTATGCAGCACCTGTAAATACAAAAACTGAGTCCTTTCCATAAGCTTAAAAAAAATAACTAAAGAAAATGTCACTTTATGCTACATAAAGCAATTCAGAATTAGCCACGTGTTAAAAGATTTAGGCTCTTCAATTAGAAACTAAATGGCTCCAGGTTTCCCCATTCTAAAATAATTTAAAATTATTGAAGTGCTTCCTATTTTGGGCTGTCTAGTCTTCCGAATTATACCTCCTGGTACTGTGCAAATATAGAACTCAATCACAAATATATTTATCATCCATTATAAGGCTGGAGCGGTTGAAAAAGACAATCTGACTGTTTTGCTATCAACTGAATCTTTTAAAAAGTTATTTATTTTTTAACCCTTCCAATTCTTCATAAAAATATCCTATTTTACTAAAATATGCTTTTTACATTCATACACTCAAATTCTGGCCACGCACCTGGCCTACCTTGAAAAATTATCTGCTGCTGATAGAAACCACAATAAATGGTTCAACACTGTTTCAGGTGCACGTGAAACAATGGGTGTAGACTATGACAGAACACATTTGGAAATATATTCCTTTTGTGACCAAAATATACCACTACTACCCATGCTGCGTGAATGCTTCTAAACCTCCTGCTGACCCATATTCATTCTTTTAAGAAGTCCAAGCCACAGACATCTTTGCAAAGGTGGTGTTTCAAGTCTGTAGAGCATCCGATGGGAAACATGTGGCTTCACAAGGACAGAAGAGCAGAACCAGTTAAAATTCCTATTTATTATTTTATTTTATCATGACAGCAGAAGGAAAGAAAAGAGGTAGTAAGAACTTGAACTTATGTTTGTCACTCCCCAGCAAATCTGTCAGCCTCTCGTAGAGGTTTCTCGGGAAATACTAACCTGTAGGTAGGTCCACCAGCTGCAGCTCATTCCTTACCAGCCCCAGATTGTTAGGTGTTGATGTGGCAAAGGAAATAAACCCAGTCAAGCTTATCCACTCAATTCCCCTGTCATCAGAAGAGAGTACATGGAGCACATTAGGCTGAAATACTCAAATGGCTAGAAAATAGCCTGGACTGAAGCACAATAATTTTTTTTCATGCATATTCTTCAATTTGGAAAAAGCACAGAAGTAATTTTCTACATCTTACGGAAACGCTCTATTTAAGCATAAAAAGAAGCTACGCATTTACAACTATAACGTAAATATAAAGTTACCAAATTAAATTAAAGAACAGCTTTCTTTTCAGACTGCACCGGTTCTTGTTTGGTTAAAACAAAAATTTCAGTTAGAAACACTGGTAACTTCTGCGAAAATCCCTCACAGATATTCAGCACTAGAGTGGACTAAAGTCACTGCTCTCATTGAATCAGTGATTTACAAGATGGGAAGAGCAATCAAGTAACTCAAATTTGCCAGCGTAAAGAAAGAGAAAAATATTTGTATGGATAGCAAGGTGGTGAGACATGATTCTTTCAGCCCAGAGAGACGAGAAACAAAGATGATAAAATAAGAGAGGCCCTGAAGAGATTTCAAAACCTATGATAAAAGAACCAAAAACCTGATTTATTTATTTTTTGCTCTTTTAGATCACGCAGCCACAAACCAAATTATCTTGAAACGTTGCAAGGATGGAAAATTACACTGTATATAACATACAGTCAGCACCTGTGGATTCTAAGCAAATTCTTGAGCTACACCACAGGCCACAAAAGGACAGAAAGCGGCACTAGGTGGTACTGTTCCAAAATGAGATAAGTCTTCTCCATCCCCATTTCCCACCCCGATTTTGTGCCAGCAAAAATAGTGGTGTGATTTATCTGTGAAATAAATCTAAGAACTAATCTAAAACAAAATTGAGACTCTTCTAATACATACATATGCCCAAGATCATTTTAACACGGATAAAAGGATTTAGATTTTCCTCAAATCCTTCAAACACAGATTAGTTAAGAACCATTCCCAGCACAACTAAGTCTTCTGTTACATCAACTGTAAAATCATGGTCTGTCTTGCAAGGACATATGCGAAATATGAGAAAGATAAATAACAGCATTTATGATTTACTGTCAGTAAATCCAGCTCACATTGTATTAAGTACAAGTTTCCTAAATGCAACGTAGACGGGTGAATGCAAAAAGCGCTCCCATAGTATCTTGCATATACAAGTTATCACCATGTTTATTTTTTAGTTCAAGCTTTAAAAAAATTGGAAACTTTATTCCTAAGTCCTCAAGAAAAGTTAAAAATTTAGGATCCAGTCTTTTTCCCACAAGGACCTATGAAAGTTCAACCAATAACTTCAATCAAAATGCATAGTATTCAATTACTAATCGAAACATTACAGGAATGATTGAATAGAAATCTACAATTGCAATAATTTGTGACATTGCAAGTCTCTGAAGGGTCGTAAATACAGGGAGCTTTCTGAAATGGAAGAAATGCGAATTCTGACCCTTTCTAATTTTTATCTATTATTCTACTGTGGTTTTTGGAAAAAGTACAGGATTGTCATAATACATTGTTATTGCCAGTAGTTATTCACCATTCTCGTCCAAAGACCTGAGGCATTTCCTATACTTCTTTCATCAGCTCAGATTTAACAGGACAAGTCCTTTTTCTTCGCTGCCAGCTGGCCGTCTGTCAATACCAATAAAAATCTACAGAAGCCCAAGACACTCATAATCAAAAGGAAACCTTAGCTTACTAACTGCTTGCACCTGAAACAATGTAATTTTTGTTATTGTCATACATGTAAATTGAGACTCTGAAGACAGTGGTTCAAGATTTAATGAAGGAAACAAGTAATGTCTTCCCTACTGAAATACCTCCATTTGTAAAATTTCCTAATAAAAGACATCTTTCTCTACTAGAATGAAGGGTTATTCAGCTGTAAACTATTTCTCAGACTAGATCCGCACTTTTAAAATATGAAATTCAGGGATTCTATACATCCAACTTGTCTCAGGGGTGAGATTCAGTTGTTTTGATTAATGTTTCCAATGCAAACAAATTACAGAGAGTATTGAAGTGGAAAAAAAAAACAAATTACTTTTCCAGTTGGGAATGGATTGTTGTGACTTTATGACAAGGCAGCTGCTACTCAAACTAATTATAAGAATTATAAGAAAAGGAGAAATTGGAAATAAAACCATACCTTAAAGAAAACTATTACAATCTCAACCATATTATCAAAAATAAACTCAGCCTTAAATTTAAATATTTAAAAATAATTTTCCTTGTACTTCAAAAGTATTTGTATGGTCTACATGTCCAAAAGTGAACGTCAGCAATGGAACAAGTTTTTCCTTTTTAAGAGGAGAAAGGTTAAGAAAAAGAAATTAGAATTGAGTGCTGAACATGGGACATCTGAGATAATTGTACGTCCTGTAATGGAGACTTCAGAATTCAATTCCGAAGACAAAGGATTTCATTGCAAGACTGTTTACGCTTGTCAGGCAACACGTATTTACTAACGCACAGAAATAAATCTAGCACAGCAACACCTGCATGACAGAAGCAGTAGGTATTTTTCATTCATCTTTCCCTACGCGAGGAAAGTTTTTTTGAAGGAGGTGATGAATGTTTGCAAAGCAGCCTCCCAAAAGGGAGTCAGATTAAATTCAGCTGCTGAAACTTAGATATAATGCAATCATTTCCCAGTTTTGCCCGCAGGCCATACACATTCTTGTTACAGTCAGTAAGATTTTAATTTGAAAAATTAAAGCTGTTGCAACCTTGAACTTGCTGAACTTCAGCAAAAAAGAATGAGAAGCACTGCTCTAGTCATAGTTATCTATCAGAATAAGCAACAGTAGCAGTGAAAGGCATCGCACCACTTTCACTGAACTAGAAGTTACATCGCAGGCATTTTATTTACATGCCTCAAATATGTTCTCCTCTGCACTGAAGATGTATTATCATTTCCTATCTTACCACAACAGCTTAGACTGCTCCACTTAGAAGACTGAGCAGGTATCAGGCTTAGTTATTTCATGGTTCTTCTAATTCCTCTTAGTATAGAATCATAGAATTGTCCGGG
>VYZM01006109.1:340-14220 GCA_013398915.1 Dromas ardeola
GGGGGCGGCGGCGGCGCCTGGTCCCTGTGAGGGCTGGGGCGCGTGGAGCGTCGCCGTTCCCCTGCCGTGGTGTCTGTTGTCTCCGCTCGATTTTGGCAGCGTGCGCAGGTCGGGTCCCGCTCACGCACGGCAGAAATGTCGGCGCAGCTGGCACACGGGATCGGCTGGGAGAGCGGCGGCCCCGCTGTGGTGGATGCGGGCAGGAGGGTGGCATGGTGGCCCCGGCATGGTGGCCCCGCCGCAGTGGGCGCAGGCAGGAGGGTGGCATGGTGGCCCCGCCGCGGTGGCCCCACTGTGGTGGGCGCAGGCAGGAAGGTGGCATGGTGGCCCCAGCATGGTGGCCCCGCTGTGGTGGGTGCAGGCAGGAGGGCGGTGTGGTGGCCCTGCTGCGGTGGGCGCAGGCAGGAGGGTGGCATGGTGGCCCTAGCATGGTGGCCCCGCTGTGGTGGGCGCAGGCAGGAGGGCGGCACGGTACTGGCCTCCATGGTGATGCTGCACGGGGTGGTGGTCTGGGCCAGGCAGCTTCCCTTGGGCTCTTCTCGAGATGCCTGCATCCTCCTTCAGTCTTTTTGGCGTGGTTTCTTTGGAAATTAGTAAAAGGGACTGTAACAAAAGTCAAAAAGATTGTATGGTCCAAGGGATATAAATTCAAGAATTTGTTTTTTCTGTCTTCTGGCACAAGGACAAAGGATGCTCAATGGGATCAGAATGGGGCAAATGTAAGACCAACAAATAAGGGGGCTTTTTTCCATTTCTGTGATGTCTCCGGACACAGAACACTGTTGGATTAATGGAATTACTGAGGTGAAGAGGGAAGGGGTTGGCGCTGGAGGTGAGTGGGGGTACATGGGGCTGGCACAGGCTGTGGCAGTGCCTTGGGCGTCGGGGCTGCAGCCAGTCTCCAGTGGGGAGGTCAGGGTGGTCCTGACGGGGGGAGACCATCTCACGGCCGTTCCCAGGGGGCTCCTGCAGCTCTTCCTTTCGCCTCTGATGCCGGCTGCAGTGGAAGACCCCAGGGACCGGTAACGGTGATGACGTGGTCTGATCCTGCTTGTGATTCCCACATTGTGGGACAGAGAAACTACCAGCTGAAATACTGCTGTAGGGAACCTGCCTGTTACTCCCCCCCCTGCTCACGGGGCCACCTCTGCAGGCAGAGTGTGGGTGGCTGACCCTCCCGGGAGCCCCGTGTCCCTGCCCCTCGTGCCACAGGGTCTCCCTCCCTGCAGGGGTGCAGAGCAGCTCCCCGGGTGCTTGGTGCATGCATCCCTCCCCAGCTGCTCTCGTCCTCGCCTGCCGCTGCCCGCCCGCGCCCCGTCCCGCGCCGGGGGAACGTGTGTAAGCTGATGGTGAGCACGTTGGCGTGGAGGTGTGTCTCTTAGCAACTTCGCTCGCGGTGCGTTTTTTCTCCTGCTGCTCAAAGGAAGGTGTGAAAACAGAATGCTTTCACAGGCAGCTGCAAATGGTCCAGGCTTCCCGAAGCTGGCCGGCCGCAGTCCCATCCAGCCCAGGGGTGAGGCGTGAAGAGTGACCAGAGCACGAGCAGGCGTCCACGGCACGGCGTCACACAGGGCTGTGTGTGGAGCAGGAGGCTGCGTCTCCTCGGGGGCTCTGCCTGCTCCAACAACAGACCCGTCCTGTCTCTTCTGGTCCTTCCCCGCCTTTCTTTCCAGCTGCGGCTTTGGCGCAGCAGGAGTCCCACAGATTTCCTTATCTTGGCTGCATTCCCCGCTTACCTGCTAGACGCTGGGTTAAATCGTGATCCCGGTGACAAGCGCGCTGTGATTATGCAGTTCCATGCCATACGTTACCAAGTATGTGTGAGGGACTGGATTAATGGTGGGGGTAATTAACCACTGGAAGAATTTTGCTGGAGATGTTATCGTTTCTTTAAGTGCCTGAGTCTGGAAGGGAATATCCTTCTAAACTGTGTGTTTTGGGCTTGATACAGAAATTGCTCAAAGGGGTTTTTTGTTTGTTGGTTTGTTTATGTTCTTGATCTGATCAGACTCTGTGACCATAACAACTGCTTCTGGTCCTAAAATCTGTTACAGAAGTTGCCGGTGGAATCCCAAATCCCAGCTTCCTAAGGCTGAGTGCTGGATGCTGCAAGACTTGCTCACGTCCTCTTACCACATTCTCTTTCTGCAGGCAATCCCTTTGTTTTTAAAAGGTGAAAAGGCAGGGCCAGATCCTTTCGGCAGCGATGTGCCCGAGCTGCCCGGCTGGAGCCGGCGCTGCCGTTGCCCCAGTGCAGGTTTTCACCCCAGAGCGGTGCTGGCGGGCAGGAGGGGAGGCATCAGCGCAGGGTGTGTTGTACAGAAACCTCGTGGGTTTGGGGCCGTGCTGCGGGGGCATTGTCGAGGAGGGGGGTGACGTTGGGTAGGCTGGAGCCAGGAGCCCTGGTCGCCGGCTCCAGGGAAGGAGCCTTTTCCAGGGGAGGGGCAAGAAGAGTTTGGAGTCAACTATGGCACGAAAGCCACCTGCGGACGGAGCCTGGGGCTGCTCGCCGGTCACCTCCCGGGCCCATGGTGTTCAGAGTGTGGCTGAGGGAGGAAGGACCAAAACGGCTTTGTTTTGGTCTCCTTGTAGCCGGAGCCTGACTGGCAGGCCGTGGCAGGAGGGGGCTGTTGGGCACGCGGGGCCAGCGCTGGGTTTGGCTGGTCGCCGGCATCAGCTGAATCATAGGCAGGACCCGGTGCTTTTCAGTAGTTTCTAACCGCCAAATTTGGACAGATTTTCAGGGGGCTAGCAAGAAGCGTTTCCCTCATCCCAGGCTTGTTTCTTTGCCAAATTTCAGAGACTGCTGCAAGCTGCTGAGCTCTAGAAAGGGTTTGATGTATGCATAAAGCAAAATGATATGCAGCTTCAGTTCTGAGGTTGGTACAACCCCTGCTCGTAATAAATGTGACCTCTAACTACGTTACTCTGGAACAGGCTATAGACAGAATTATATTAATAGAATTTGTAATTAGAACAGTAATTACACAGTACTTAATTTCTTTCATAGAAGCGAATTTTCAGAAGCCGCCAAAACGCAGGTTCTAGGCAGGGAGAGGGACGCCGCGGGGGGCGACCCGAGGGACGCGTGGCATCGGGGCTGCAGGTGGTGCAGGGCGTTGGAGCTGGTGTGGATCTGCCAGCACATAGGAGGGAGCGAGCCGGGAAGATGGAGATATGGAAGGAGGATCACGGCGCGGGGCTGAGAAGATGGTTGCATCGAGGTCGTCTGTGGGCGTGAAGTAACGACGGCCAGGAGGGAGGAGGTGGAAGATAGATGAGGAGAAGTAGGTGAGATCCCTCAACAGAGCTTTTGCCAAGTGACAGGAATTTTTCCCTCACGCTGCTGTCAGGCACACGTCTTGCAGCCCACCTAAAGGCTCAGCTCCCAGGGAAAGCTTGGGAAAAGTTCTCAGCCGTGGTGAGAGGACTCGGTGGCCAGGTAGCAGGAGCAAGAGCCTCTCTGTTTGAATGAGCGCAGTCGGGGTTTTGCCCAGAGTGTGTGTTTTTCCCTTTATTGTCCTTTCACACCCCTCCAGCACACTTCTAAACTTGTTTTGGTTCCTTTCCGCATTTTAAGAAGCGGGATTAGTTTGGAGAAGCTTTCCTCTACATTACTCAGCTGTTGCTTCTCCGGCAGAGGATGAAAAAAGCCGTGGAGAAGGATCTGCGATAGCAGGCTGGCGCTGACCTGGGGCTCCGCATCTGCCTTTGCCTGGGCAGGAGTTGCCTTTGAGTGTCGTTTTGCATCGCTCCGGGTCCCAGCTGTTTTTCTGGGGTTAAGGCCGGAGTGAACTGTTGGGTCGCTTGGTGTGAACCTTTTCATCCCAGGTTTTCAGCCTTTTCCCACTCAGCCAATAGGAGGCAGCTGGTTAAGGCGTATCTTTGAGATACGCATACAGTCTAGGGCCTTGCTACTTTAGGAGCTTGTCTCCAATATTAGGCAACTTGCTGTTAATAATTGGAATCATTTTTTCAGTAGGCATCTCCAAGATCCCAAGATCCTGGATCTTTTTATTTTTTTTTACATTTCTCTCTACGAGTACGTAGTTCTTTGATACTGGATATTTTTGTGTTTAAAGCTGCTTGTACGAATTAATGAGGTCACTTTTCTGTCTCTTTTTTCTGATGGTTAAACTGACTGAACCTTGTCCTTTTCGTCAGTTCCAGCACAAGTTTTACAGCTCCATTCTGCATCCTTTTCCAATGTCTTTTGAAACCGGTTCCGGATGCTCTGATTCACAAAATGTGAGGCAGGAGTTGCCATTGATGCAGTATCTTCTTGAGGACGGTGACAGCGCAGCTCGCTGGAGCCCTCCCAGCGTCCTGCTTCGGCTCTGAGGAGCCCCGTGCTGCCAGGCTGGGGCTGGCCGGCGTGTCCTTGCTCAGCTGAATCAGCCGCAAGTAAATTACACCCTTTGGGAAGTAGAGTCTTCTGCTTAGCTGGCTTTTTCCTGCTAATTCCACGACCTCTGCAGAATTGCCCTGTTTGTGTGTGCCTGTGTGTTCCCCAAGGCTGGGAAACCGCAGGGAAGGGTGGCGGGGTGCGGCGGCAGGAGCTGTGCTCCGGCTCCTCCGGGAGCAGCAAACCGGAGAGCCGTCAGCGCACCTCTGCGCTGGGGCTGGAGCCGGGCATCCTGGGCGGCTGCGTGTCCTATGCCCCCTCTGCCTGCCAGGGCAGGGCTCCAAAGGTGCTGGGAGGGCTGGAGCCCCTCTGCTGGGAGGACAGGCTGAGAGAGCTGGGGGGGTTCAGCCTGGAGAAGAGAAGGCTCCGGGGAGACCTTGGAGCCCCTTCCAGTCCCTCAAGGGGCTCCAGGAAAGCTGGGGAGGGACTCTGGATCAGGGAGGGGAGCCATGGGATGAGGGGGAAGGGTTTTACACTGCAAGAGGGGAGGTTGAGCTGAGATGTGAGGCAGAAATTCTTGGCTGTGAGGGTGGTGAGCCCCTGGCCCAGGGTGCCCAGAGAAGCTGTGGCTGCCCCATCCCTGGAGGGGTTCAAGGCCAGGTTGGAGGGGGCTTGGAGCAACCTGGTCTGGTGGGAGGTGTCCCTGCCCAGGGCAGGGGATGGCACTGGGTGGGCTTTAAGGTTCCTTCCAACCCAAACCATTCCATGATTCTTCTCGCCATAGTCTCGAGCTTTGCTGTAAATGAAGAACACAAAAATGAGAGATCGGGCAAATGTTCTGATCACACGTTCTGTTCTGTTTGGCTGGGGTTGCTGAGGTCTCAGGGCAAAGACTCCCGGGAGAGACTCCCGAGGGGATGTGGAAGTGCTTCTCAAGCCATCTCATGTGCCAGCACGGGAGAGCCCTGGGTCCCCTAACATGGCGTGTGTCCTTGCCCAGCAGAGGAGCTGGCAGGGCTGATGCTGCTCAGCGTCTCCCAGAGCCGATGCCCGGCGTGAGTGGCACCAGCAGAAGGATCTGCATGGGGAGAGCCCTGGTGTGAGGGGAGGCCTTGGCCCCGTGGGAGTGATGGGCAGAGCAGAAGCAGGGCCGGAGGAGGCCTGTAGCACGCTTGGACAAGTACAGTCTATTTTTATGAATTTTTATACTGCGGCCCCGGTCATCTGGACCCACCTTTGCCAGATGCAGTTCTTACTTTGTAGCGCTTACAGTTCAAGGCCAAGCTCTTGTGGAAGAGTCAGACAAGCAGAAAAAGAAATTGCTTGATGCTGTGATTGACAGGTGCTGGGAGAGGTGATGGAGCCAGAGCAGGAAGGCTGGAGGATGATCTCGATAGCAGAAGAGTGAGTAGGGTGAAGTTGCAGGTGCTGTGGTGAGGGGAGAGAAGGTTTCTGGCGCTGCGGGGGCAAGAACTCTGACATTGTGGCTACAGAGGAAAAGATGGGGACGTGGAGGTAAGCCATAGGGAAATAACGGGGTTTGGATGTGGCCTTGGTGAGAGCATCGGAGATTTCTGTGGCTGCGGTTTCACAGTACCTCAATCCAACACAAGTGTGGCTGCTGCTAGAGGGGGCAGCTTCAGGGACAGTTCTGTGCCTGACCAGTGCTCCAAGCAGTGACATCCCGCTCACCCTGTCCCCAGGTCCTGCCTCCGCGTTCGGTGCAGGGCGAGACCTCGGTTTGTGGCCAGGACTGGTGCTTGCACTTTCCTTCTGTGCCTGGGCTGGAGCGCAGGGGCTTTGCCTGCTGAGGACCCAGCAGCAGAAATTCTGTGTGGTTGGGTTGTGGCCGTTGGTCTGTGAATAGTTGGTGTCGCCATCCCTGTTCAGGAGGTTTCCTAGAGCTCCTGGTGGAGTGCATCCACTTTCTGCGCAGGGACCTTCAAGTGTCGGGCAGCGCTGGGCTCTCGCCTCCTCTGGAGCGTCCCCAAAGTGCGGAGAAGAGGCGGTGGTGCATGCAGGCTGGCTACTCAAAGCTGGTGATAGGACTTTTGGTTGATTTGGGTGGCCAAACTAGGTTTAAATGGCGTTTCAAGATGGTCTGGCTGACGTGAAGTGGGTCCCACCTTCTTTCCTCATCAGAAGCAGGCCCCGGGGAAGGGTGGGTGTTCTGGTGGCCCTGGGCGGTGAGGTGTCAGCCCTTGAGCTGGAGTCCCAGTCACACTCTCAGCAAATGCGAGAGGGGTGCAGGCAATGGCCATGAGTTCCAGAGGAGCAGCAACGGGCTGACAGGCTGATACAAAAGCCTGACTACTAGAAACTGAGGGGTATGAGAGTTGCCCCAGCAATGCGCCTGTCATCAGAGCTTTGAACCTTGACGCGCACCTCCGTAATACTGTTGTGTTTCTACTGCATCCCTTGCTGGGCAGGAGGAGTCCTTTTTCTCTTCGTGATCCACCTTGCTACTTTGGCATCTGATTTTTTGAAACTTCCTCCAGGACTTTTTGCGAGTCAGAGCCTATCGGACAGCAGCTGCACAGAGGGAACGAACCATGTCCGCTTTATTTCTGCCAACAGTGCCGTGCACGAAACAGGCAACTGTGGTCTGAGCTGCCTCTGCCTCTTCCTGCAGCACTCTGGGCATCACTAGCAGCGCTGAAGCTGGGGTGTGCCTCTTCAGGGGGATTTTCTGAAGTGTTCCAGCGAGAGCAAGGAGCCGTCTGAGGCAGAAAGTCTAAAAATCAAGATAATTTTATCCTGCTCCCCTGTTGAAAGGAGGTTCGTATGATTAAGCCCTGTTCTTCTGTGTCTGCTTGCCTCTCCTGCCCCAGTAACTTTCAGACCTGCTGTCCAGTTTCAACCAAACCCCCGCTGTTCCTGAATTCCTACAAATCCCAAGAAAATAGATACCTAGACAGAGCAGAGTGACCCAGCTCATGCCGCGCAGTGGGAAAGGGATGTTTTCATCTCTCCGTGGTGGCTTGCTGCTGTGGGGCTGCATCTTGGCACCGTAACCTCCGACTGAGTCACTCTGGAAGCTCTCGCCTGGGGTTATGTGTGAGATTGTGTTCTTGCCGTGTGATCTGCGTGGTGATGAAATCCACTCGGTCACGGAGAGTGCTGCGCCGCGGTTACAGCCAGCTGGTTGCTGCGTCTGAGATCCGGGTGTTGCCGCGCTGCTGCTGTGGTCCTGGAGGGCTGGAAACCACCAGCTTCGGGGTGGTGAGCCCATGGCTGGACTCGCTGTGGTGGACATCGTGGCTGTCAGCCCCTGACTCTTGCTCCCTGTAGCGTGTCCGTTGCTCACTTGTCCCCTGCTGCTGATCTTTGGATTGCTCTTGATGTTTAGCCCAGCGGTGACTCCCCAGCTTAATGAAAAGGGGTTTCACTGTCAGATAAGCCCCAAGCAGATGCACGTCCGTCCCCTGGTCTCCAGATGAACAGATGGAGGTGAATGGAGGGAATCCGTGTCCGGAGCAGCGCTGGTGCCCGGCGGGCGGCTGTCCGAGGCTGGTGCTGCCCCGGCGGCGATGGGTGCCATGGGGTGGAAAGTGCTGTGGCACTTCTGTTGGGAACGATGAGGGAGTCTGCGGCTTCTGTTCCCGTCTCTCTCATTACAGTCACACCTTGGAGCCTTATCTGACCAGGTTCCTCCTGCAGAATATGCTGTGAAAACACAGGACAAGAGAACCCTGCCACAGAGGTCTGGGAGTTTATTTAAAAATGAGAGGCAGATGCCAGTGAGCAAGTGGGGAGCGCGCAGAGACAGTGGGACAGCGTGGGCTGTGTCCTGGACAGGGACTTAACATGGCAGTCGTCTAACCTGTGTTGTTTCTGCTGTTCCTGGCGAGTACAGAGGCACAGGAGAGCTTTAAGGAGCAATTTGAAAGAGGATAATAAAGCAGATTTGAGGTTGTTTACAGAGAGCTCTTTTCAAACACGAAGTACAACAGGGAGAAAATAGAGAGGTGTTTGCTTGAAATCTGGCAGCTGGGAAGTGGAGATTGCTGTCACAGTTTGGGAGGGAGAGGAGTCAGCTCTTCAGCAGCGAGGGAAGGATGGTTGTTAACGTACGAGGAGTTTGGGAGGGTGAAGACAAGCAGCTTGCAGTTGACGTGACAGAAGAGGAGGACCCGGAGCGGGGATTCAAAGGGAGGGCTGGCCCGCTTAAGAAAGGGAGGTTAGGAAAATAATTTTAGCAGCAGCATTGTGACTAAGGATGAGGCACGGTTTTACGCACTACAGACCATTTGGAGGGCAGGGTGCAGTAGTGATTGATGCAGAGTGGAAGCCTGGGGTCTTTGACTGCGTGGCCGGGTGATGAAGGCTGTATTTTGGGAACTATCATTTGTGTAGCTCTGTAGGGGTTTAGGGACAGCCAGGATATGGAGAGGAGAGTTCGGCCCATGAACTCTGTTCCCTGTAGCAGTGTCTGAATGGTGTCCTTAACTCACAGACAGGATCTAAGTGATGTCCCCAGTCATCGAGCAGCAAGGGCTTGGGGGAAGAGGGGACAAAGCTGGGATTAGTAACAGCTCTCTTTAATCATGTTGAGCTTGGGCTTGTGGGTACACACTTGAAATGCTGGAGGGGGAAATAAGCTGAGGCTTCATTTTGGACAGGAGACAGTCCAGGAATAGAAAGGCAGAACTATGAATCATCAACATAGAGCTAAGAGATGGTATTAAATTAAAACATAAGGCTAGCCAGAAGAAGCATGAAGGGGGAAAAGAAAGTGCTATGGGCAGAGCCATGTGAGACACCTGAAAAACATAGAAAAACTGAGGGTGGGGGGTGAGGGCGATCCTTTTGGGGCTGGTGAAAAACCATCAGGAGAACCAGGAGAATAAAAGAATTGCTGGGGCCAGCGAGGACAAGGCCAGTTGTGTTCCTGAAGGTGCAGCTGGCAGGGTCCAGAACAGCCCAGAATCTGCACATGGGGCAGGAACAACCTTGTGCAATGCCCCGGTGAGATGGGAAAGGGCAAGGGGAGATCCATAACCCCCCTTCCTGCCTGGGGTCAAGGTGTCTGTCCTTCCAGAGAAATGTTTGTCTAGCCAGCTTCTAAAAGACTGTCAGTAACAGTACATCTGAAGCCTTCCCGGGAGGCTGGAGACAGACTGGAGAGAGGTGGATTCGATGGATGGGCTATTAGGTGGGTAAGGAGTTGGCTGGATGGCCGCATCCAAAGAGTTATGGTCAATGACTTGGTGTCCAAATGGAAACCAGTCACAAGTAGTGTCCCTCCAGGGTCTGTACTGGGACCAATACTGTTTAATACCTTAAGTAATGACATAGATAGTGGGATGGAGTGCACCCTCAGCAGCTTGTGGATGACACCGAGCCGAGTGGTGCAGTTGACCGGCTAGAGAGAAGGGAGGGCTAGAGGTCCCCAGACAGACCCGGACAGGCTGAGATGTGGATCCATGTGAACCTCCTGAGGTCCAACCAGGCCAAGCGCAGGGTACTGCCCATGGGTCGGGGCAATCCCTGGTCCCAGCCCAGGGTGGGGATGGAGGGATGGAGAGCAGCCCTGCCGAAAAGGGCTTGGGGGCCCTGGGGGGGGGGAAAGCTGGCCATGAGCAAGCAACATGTGCTGGCAGCACAGAAACCCCCCGCAGCCTGGTCTGCATCCCCAGCAGCGTGGGCAGCAGGGCCAGGGGGGGATTCTGCCCCTCTGCTCTGCTCTGTGAGACCCCCCTGCAGTGCTGCCTCCAGCGCTGGGGCACCAACAGCAGAAGGACACGGAGCTGTTGGAGCGGGGCCGGAGGAGGCCTCGGAGATGCTGGGAGGGCTGGAGCCCCTCTGCTGTGAGGACAGGCTGAGAGAGCTGGGGGGGTTCAGCCTGGAGAAGAGAAGGCTCCGGGGAGACCTTGGAGCCCCTTCCAGTCCCTCAAGGGGCTCCAGGAAAGCTGGGGAGGGACTCTGGATCAGGGAGGGGAGCCATGGGACGAGGGGGAAGGGTTTTACACTGCAAGAGGGGAGATTGAGGTGAGATGTGAGGGAGAAATTCTTGGCTGTGAGGGGGGTGAGCCCCTGGCCCAGGTTGCCCAGAGCAACTGTGACTGCCCCATCCCTGGAGGGGTTCAAGGCCAGGTTGGAGGGGGCTTGGAGCAACCTGGGCTGGTGGGAGGTGTCCCTGCCCAGGGCAGCGGGTGGCACTGGCTGGGCTTTGAAGGTTCCTTCCAACTGAAACCATTCTGTGATTCTGTGAAATCTCTTCCAGTGTTTAATTGTCCTTTTCCTTAGAAAGTTTAACCTGAATCTTTTCTACTCCCAATTTCAGCCACTTACGAGGACAAAGGGAACAGATCGTTCCCTTCCTCTTTGCAGCAGCATCTTTCCGTACTTGAAAACTAGCAGAATCCTCCTCTTTAGACTTAATAACTTTAGGTCTTTGTCCGTGACATCTTCTGGTCCTCTCTTCATCTTCATGCTCCTCTGGGCTCTCTCCCCTTGACCACGTCCCCCTTGAAAAGTGGTACCCAGGGCTGGATGCAGCACTTGGCCAGTGCTGGTGAAAGCACAAAGCAGGACTTCAGCAGGCTTGTCTCTGTTCGTGCGATTCAACTCGGTGGTTGCCTTTCCTCAGAAGTACAGTACTGCTGACTCCCGTTGGTTTGTGATCCACTCTGACCCCCAGATCCTTTTCTGAGGAGCTGCTGACTAACCTGCCGCGCTCTGTCCTGTTCTTGGGCAAATGATTAATGCTGCGTAAGTGCAGGCCCTCACAACTGCCCCTCGGGAATTTAATCCTTTTTAGACAATTTCTCCAACTTGACAAAGACACTTAGGACTCTAATCCTTGCAGTCACTCTTAGTTTCATGCCACCTGCAATTTTAATAAGCATACTTTCTTACATCATCTGGTTGGTTAATCAGAATATTGAAGAGAGCTGAACCTAGGAGAAACCTTCCCCAATCCAAGCTGTTACTCATTTCAGTTTGTGTGGCTATCTTTGATAAATATTCTCAGAATAGTTATCAAATCAGTATTGTTCTGAGCCTATAGTGGGTTTATCCTTCCTTAAATTAATTTTGAAAGTACCATGTGAAACAGTCGGAAACACTACTTAATGTATGATGCTTAACACCTGCGTCTCTGCAGCGCTGAAGGTCCCTTACCCCGCTGCAGAAGGAACTGATGTTGGTTTGATAACCTTTGTTCCTAATAAATCCACATGTGCTAGTGCTTGCCTTGTCTTCCGGGCACTTACAGGTTGTTGCTGATTTTTTTTTTTTTTAAATGTTTTGAGTCAGAGTGATCTGTGCTTCTTAGCTTCTCTGTTTGTTTGCTTTCAAAGGTGGGCACTACTCCTGCCATTTTCGGTGGAGTTGCCTTCCATCAGCCCAGAGCTCTCGGGGCTTGGGCTCTTCTGAGGTTTCTCCAGACAATTAAGCATTCCAGGGTCAAGTTAATCAAAATCTGACATTGCATTTTTTTACCAAAAGTGTAGGTATGATTCTTTAGCCACTACTCTTGTGCCAGACACCTCTTTACTGTTTATAGCGAAGACTTAGGCAAAAAGGCATAAACCGCTTTGTCCCCAGTGTCATTTCTCTGTTGCTTTTTCCGTCCACCGAGGAACAGACCAGTCTTCTTCATGTTGGTACGTTGATTGCTAATGTCGAGGAGAATTGCTTCTTGTCTTTGCAGGGTGTTGCTGGTTGCCTGTTACTCTCTGCGTAGCTGCGTCGAGTTCAGTCTGCGGTGCTGATGCCACTCTTTTGTGTTTATCCTTATTAATCTGACCTAATTTCCACTTTCCGCACACACGCCTTCCCGTGCCTGAGACCAGTAAGGAGCTCGTGTGAGTTAGCCAGGTTGGTCTCCTACTTGTTGTTCCTTTGCACCAGGGTAGTTTCTGTTTGTGCCATTGGCACCGTTGCTTTGAGGACCTGCCAGCCTTCTGCTGTAATTTTTTTTTTTTTTTTTTCCCTTGTGGATTTGCCTCCAAGAAGATCTTGCCTGTAGAGTTTAGTAACGTCTGCCTTGGTGGAGTCTCTCATTTATGGTTTGCTGTCCTTCCTCCGATACATCATGAGAACATGCTGGGCCGTCTTTTCCCTGCCCTGCCTTCTCCAGACAGCTTCCTTCGGAGGGTTTGGTGAAGGGTGCTTTGGTGGACTGTAAGATGTGGAAATTAAGTTGGAGAGAGTCTAAGGTAAAACTGGAGGAGAAAATGGCACGTGGCCTGGTGCAAGTGAGAAATGGGTGTGGGAGAACCAGCCCAAGCCTTTCTGCCAGGGAGCCCCGGCTTGGACGTGGGCCGTTGGAGAGGGGATTGTGCAGCATGGCTGCAAGGAGCCGTTCGGTGAGGCTGTGGTGGACGGGCACAAGGAAATGGGGATGGTGAGCGCAGAGGGGTGAGACTAAGGTATGTTCCTCTTGAGAGGAGAGAACGCCTAAAAGTATGTTGAAATCAGTCAACAGGGTTTCGTGGGTTTTGTTTTTTAAACACAGAATTTGACACTGGAGGGTCTGTTCAAATATTTTGCCACGTATTGTGAACTAATAAAATTCGCGTTATTACCCCACTATTTAGCTTAATAGATTGTTTGACTGAAGCATTTCCTGGCCAAATGTGTAGGTCGGGTTGGGAAGCATCAGGCGATGGAGAATGGATGGTGGAACCATCCCTGTTGAAAGGGCTCTGGGAGGTCTCCAGTGCAACCTCCCGCTCCAGGACAGGTCAGCGTTGCCATCCGGGCAGGTTCCGAAGGGCTTTGTCCAGCTGAAGAGGTCTGAAAACCTCCAGGGATGGGGGTTCCTCACCCTCCCTGGGCAAAACATTGCAGCAGTGCCTAATCCACTCTTTCCTTCGGTCAGTTGTTCCAGTTGTTAATTCCTCTAGCTACTAGTAGCTATTTAATTTCTAATTTGCATTCATCTGGTTTAAAGTTCCATTTTTTTACTTCTTTCTTTAGATTGGACTAAATAAAACTTTGTTACCTGAACATTATTCCCTAAAAAGTTTACTTTTACTTGATAATCAATTCACTCTTGATATTCTTTTTGGAAAGTTAATTACATAATGCTCGTTAAATGTCTCTTTGTGAGTTCATTTATTGTGGCCTTCAAAGAATTTTTATGGCTCTTCATTACCTAGTGTTCTTAAAATTAAAAAAAAATCAGACTGTAGGCAAGACGCTGTTATTTGACTCAGCCACAGTTACATTTACTGTAAGTCATAGAATTTCATAGAATCTCATAGAATCATAGGGTTGGAAGGGACCTCTGGAGATCATCTAGTCCAACCCTCCTGCCAGAGCAGGGTCACATCTCCTTCCTCTACTAACTGTTCTTTTTAAGTACCTGAGGATCATTTAGCTCTTTTGCTTCAGCATTGTGTCGGGGACTAATGATGAACTGCTCGTCTGCTCTGACCTTTCAGCCTTTCCCAGGATTTGAGCCCCCATGCTACGGGGATGGCTGGTGATCCTTGGGAGAGACACCTTCCCGTGGGGATGGCTGGTGGTCCTTGGGAAACACCTTCCCGTGGGGATGGCTGGTGATCCTTGGGAGAAACACCTT
>VYZM01006109.1:14280-41025 GCA_013398915.1 Dromas ardeola
AGAATTTCAGAGAATCTCAAAGAATCATAGGGTTGGAAGGGCCCTCTGGAGATCATCTAGTCCAACCCTCCTGCCAGAGCAGGGTCACATCTCCTTCCTCTACTAACTGTTCTTTTTAAGTACCTGAGGATCATTTAGCTCTTTTGCTTCAGCATTGTGTCGGGGACTAATGATGAACTGCTCGTCTGCTCTGACCTTTCAGCCTTTCCCAGGATTTGAGCCCCCATGCTACGGGGATGGCTGGTGATCCTTGGGAGAAACACCTTCCCGTGGGGATGGCTGGTGGTCCCTGGGAGAAACACCTTCCCGTGGGGATGGCTGGTGGTCCTTGGGAGAAACACCTTGCACTGGACAGTACAAAAAGCTTTAGCTGAGTGGGCTCAGCCTGCAAAGTCGTTCAGATCTCTCGGTCACGTCCCGGTCCTGGATTCTCCGAGTTACAGCACCAACCAGATGTTTTCAGCCATGATCTTACTTTCACTTGCATTATTGCATCGCCTAGAGAAAGCACTGAATAGCGTCAGGTGTGGTACTGATGCATTCATGCCGTCAGAAGTGGTGTTTGGGTCTCTGTCAGTCTCCGGTCCAGCCTACTCAAAGTCAGACTCTGGCCAACACTAGATCGCGTTGGCTGTGGCTTTCTGTGGCTGAGTCTAGAAAACTCTTCAGAATGGGAATTATACCACGTCTCTGCAGGTTCTACTCCCTCAGTGGAGAAGTTTTTCCTCTGTGGTCCAAAGCCATGGCATGGTTCTCTTGCCCCGCATTGCGCTGCCTGCTGTTGCTGAGAAGGGTTCAACTACACCTTTCCTGGAGCTGAAGGCCACTGCTAGGTTGCCTCTTTGCCTCCTCTCTGCCAGACTGCGGAAGCCCATCTCCTTGGTACCACCATGTAGATCAAGCCCCTCACCACTTGGTCGCCACCTGTTGGACCCTCACCAGGTTCTCCACATCCCTTTTGAACTGGGAAGCCCCAAACTGGTGCTGCAGCCTCACCAGTGCTGAGTGGAGACACGAGACTCCCTCAGTCGCTGACCGTGCTTCTCCTGACGTGACCCGGGCTACAGTCTGCCTTCCTCCCTGTGAACACGTGCTGTTGGCTCGTGCTCGACCGGCGTCTGCCTTCTCCAGCAGGCTGCTCTCCGCCAGCCGCTTCCCAGCCGGCACCGCCGCGTGGAAGTCCTTCTGCCCGGGACACAGACACCTGCACATCTCCATATTGAGCATCCCCGTCTGGGTTTGTCGTGGTACTTGTGCATCAGAGCTCTCCTGGTTGGCGCATTCGGGTTAGCGTTGTCTGCAGATTGCTGGCGGGGCTCTCTGTCATTACGTGAGTGGTCGATGAAGGTGTGGCATGATACCGGCCCAGTATTGACCCCCGGGCTGCTCTGCTCGTTGCTGGCTGACGGCTGGGTGTTGCACCGTTGGTTGCTGCCCCCAGCCTGATGGCGCAGGCAGTTTCTGCCCATCCTTGCCCTGGTTCTCCTGCCCGTGTTTCCTCAGCCCAGCCGGCTCGTGAGACACTCGGGTTGATCACGGATGATCTGCCATGGTCAGTCCATACTGATGGTTCCTGGTTACCCGCTCTTTCCTCGCGTCTTTGGAGGTGGCCTCCAAAGGGTGCGCTCCGTGGTCCTGGCAGGGGTGGCTGTCCCGGCCTTTCTGCTGTTTGCCGTCTGTGTCTGGGAGACAGGCAGAGCACCAGCATCTTCCCAGTTGTCTGGAGCTTCCCTCATCTCTGGGACGGCTCCGAAGCGTCACTAGGTACCCTCTCACCCCCCAGCGTGAGCTCTGGCCGGCTGCTTTCTGAGACTGGTCATTTAGCCAGTTCTTACTGCATTGATCGTTAATGACTTTGCAAAGTGTTAGTTTATGTTAGGAATGGTATTTGGACTTATGGTAACAAGTCACATCTTCATGAGAACATAGGCAGGATTGTCTTTGTCAGCAACGCTTTAAATACCTGGAAGAGTGAAATCAGATCTATAACTTGGATTTCTGTTTCAAAACCCATCAGTTCTGTTTAATCCTTCCCCTTACTTCGTAGGGGGCTGATGTCAAGGCAGGTAGCTGGTGGTTATGTGGCGGAGTCTGGGTGTTCTTTCCTGCGTACTGAGCTAACTTCTCTCTGTTTCAGTCATTCCTGAGTATCTCCATTACTTCAACATTTATTAAAAAACAGCATAAGGAGGCAAATGATCCTTTCTGTGAACTCACTCTTTCTAAGACCATTACGTTCAAGTTGTTTGTGCCTTTTGATTTTAAAATTATATTGTTTTAATTATTTTTTTTAATTTTTTTTTTTTGCTGATGGTTTTGAAATTCTGCATTTGTCTTTGTGTGTCCTCTTTACGAGTACTTCAGTCTGCTCCTTCAATGACGTGGGGGCGAGGAGGGACCGCTCAGCTCTCCTCGCAGCGCTTTCTGCTGGGTCTGTCCTGCAGGAGCCGCTGGAAATGCCCTATTTTGCAAAGCTGCTTCCTGTTGTACTTAGCATTGTTGAGAAACCTTTTTTCCTGAAGTCTTCAGCTTCCTATCCCAATTTTGGATACTTCCTGTGTTCAAGATCTTATTGACATCTGTTTCCTCCTCTTTTTTTCCCCATTTCTTACCATTTTTTTGTGTATTTGGATGTTGCTAGCCTCTAAGCTAGTTCAGGTCTTTTAGCCAAATTGTTTTCTTTATTTTTGTTACGGAGTGTTGGCTTTTTGGCTATTGGATAAATCATCATGAAAATGTTAAAAAAACTAAATAACAACAAAAAACCCAAACAAATGAAAAACCAACTAAAGCCACGCACCTCGTCAGACCCAGAATGCCAAACCCCATTTTCTCCCAGTAAGATTTTCCCCACTGGTGCTTCCATTATCCAAGACGACCAGAGATGAGCAGGCACTCGCCTGCTGCCTGGCTGGTGCCGGGGGCGATTGCCGCAGTATGAGCAGGGACCATGTGGGTCCCCCAGCCCGGGGAAAGGGTCTCCACCCGCGGGTCCCCCAGCCCGGGGAAAGGGTCTCCACCCGCGGGTCCCCCAGCCCGGGGAAGGGGTCTCCACCCGCGGGTCCCCCAGCCCGGGGAAGGGGTCTCCACCCGCGGGTCCCCCAGCCCGGGGAAGGGGTCTCCACCCGCGGGTCCCCCAGCCCGGGGAAGGGGTCTCCACCCGCGGGTCCCCCAGCCCGGGGAAGGGGTCTCCACCCGCGGGTCCCCCAGCCCGGGGAAGGGGTCTCCACCCGCGGGTCCCCCAGCCCGGGGAAGGGGTCTCCACCCGCGGGTCCCCCAGCCCGGGGAAGGGGTCTCCACCCGCGGGTCCCCCAGCCCGGGGAAGGGGTCTCCACCCGCGGGTCCCCCAGCCCGGGGAAGGGGTCTCCACCCGCGGGTCCCCCAGCCCGGGGAAGGGGTCTCCACCCGCGGGTCCCCCAGCCCGGGGAAGGGGTCTCCACCCGCGGGTCCCCCAGCCCGGGGAAGGGGTCTCCACCCGCGGGTCCCCCAGCCCGGGGAAGGGGTCTCCACCCGCGGGTCCCCCAGCCCGGGGAAGGGGTCTCCACCCGCGGGTCCCCCAGCCCGGGGAAGGGGTCTCCACCCGCGGGTCCCCCAGCCCGGGGAAGGGGTCTCCACCCGTGGGTCCCCAGCCCGGGGAAGGGGTCTCCACCCGCGGGTCCCCCAGCCCGGGGAAGGGGTCTGTCACCATGTGTGTCCCACGCAGGGGCTGCCCGCCCTGAGCTGGTGGCACCTTGGTGGCAGTCCTGCTGTTGGGCACGTTGCCCGTCAGAGGTGCCTGCAGAGCTCCTGCCTGTCCCGGTCGGTGGGGTGGTCTGGAGGAGACCCCCGGCTGGGCTGTGGCTTTGGCAGCTCGTGTGAAGGTCTCCTCCTCTCCTTGAGCTAATTCTGCCGGTCCCAAAGCCCAGCAGCGGGTGCCGGATTTAGGCGGCACACTAAAATAAATGCACAGTTAATGGAATTTTGGGTTACTTTATTGCTGAAGTAGGTGGTGCTGGGTTTCCTCCAGCCAAAGAGGGTGGCAGCGGTCAGAGGTGAGGTCCCTTTGGGCCACGACACCATCCCCAGCCCAGGGTGGCTGGCAGCGCCGGGGCATGGGACTGTGCCCCAGCGCTGCCAATCGCCCTGGACTGGGGACGGTGCCGTGGAGAGGCCATGGTCCCAGCCCAGCCCATGGGGACTGCAGCAGGGATGCTGGCACGGCACCCCTGGTCAGTGGTCCTTGAGGCACTGCTGGTAGCCAGGAGACCCCTTGCCATGTCATTGCCGGGTCCCCTCAGGGAACTGCTGGCAGGAGAATGGCACAGTGCGAAGGAAACCTGCACCTGGAGCTGCTGCGGCAGCATCTGCCGGCTGGCATCCGTCCGTCCGTGTCCGAGGGTGAGTCAGCCCGTCTCTGCCGGGTGACTCAGCCGGCAGACTCCCACGGGTGCTGCCTGCGCCTGACTCACCGCCGCTGCCGGGCACAGGCACCACGCGGCACCCGCCACCAGCCGAGGGGGTGTCAGCCCCAGGGGGTTGCAGGGGGCAGGAGAGGAGGATGGATGCAGGCAGGAGAGAATGTGGCAGGAGAGGAAAGGACGGAGCAAGGCAGCCCCGTTTTTGTCTGCCGAACCCTTGGTGTGTGTGGGAGCCAGCGTGGGCGCAGGGGAACGTGGGGATGGGGGGAGCCCCAGGGGTAGGATTGATCCTGACAGTGTCTCCCCCACCATCGGCACCCCGGTCCTGCCTGTGGTGGCATTACAGAGAAGCAGGCTGGCCCGCCCGCATGCTGTGGTGAGCTGGGTGACTGCGGGGTTCGCGATGCTCAGGGGCTCCAGGCGTGCGTGGACCGGCAGTTGGAGGCTTTTCTCTGCCCACACTTGGCCTTATGGGTAGCCTGGGGCTGGCTAGTGCGTAACTGTACCCTGGGGAGTTTCCTGCAGCGGCTGAAGGGGGGTCTGGGCTAAATCACCCCCAGCTTTCCTGGTAGATCAGCTGTAGAGGTGGTTTTCAGCTGCACTTGTGTGTCTTGATGTGGAGCTTTGCCGGCACCAGGCTGTCGGTGGCTCTGTGTGAGCTCTCACTGGAGCCGGGGGGTTGCTGTCTCCCGCAGGCTCTGCTGGGCGAGGTGACTTCCCTCCGTCTTCGCCACTTCTGAGCTCCCTGTCTCGGAGTGGGCTTAGGATTTCTGCAGGTGAGAAGTTGCTCTCCTGGAGGCTGGGACATCGCAGCCCTGGCCCGGCAGGAAGGGCTGAAGGAGCATGGTTATAATCGTGGCAGGAATTGGGCTCGTGGCCAGGTTTCCAGTGCCTTCCAGGCTTGGGCAAGGCAGCAGATAGCATGTGCTGTGGCAAATTGACTCTCCATTAGCATCTGTTACCCGCTGTCTGCCTGTTTGTCTGCGTGGCAGCATGCGATCAGAGCTGGACCGAGCAATTTTGGTCCTTGGACTCAGGCATAATGGCCAAGAGGAGAGAGGCTCATTGTGCAAGGCTCCCTGCACGCGTTAGCTGATGGCCATGCTGGCCACAGTGATGCCAAGGCATCAGAGCACCAAGAGGGGATTTTGGGGTGGTGACACCTCCGAGTGGACCCCTGGCTGGGGCAATGGCAGAGGCAGCGCCTCTCCTCTCCCGTGGGAGATGCTGCTCTGTTACCCGAGTGCTCCCTGAGAGCTCCCCGGTCTAGCTCAACAGCCCCGATGATGCCACCAGTATCACAGCTTATGTGGCTGTGTTTTGCAAACCCAAGATACTCGTTTCAGGAGGCTTGTGATGCTGCCTGGGTCCTGCTCAGCTTTGTTTTCAAGAAGGGCTTGTGGCTGCAAGGTGGGGTGACGACAGTAGGGTTGGACAGGGTAGCCCTCTGCTAGCGATAGTAATTAGCACCGTGGCTCTGCACCGCTCTTTCTTTGGGTTGACCATAACAATTGCTGTGCTTTGCTGTGTCAGGCAAAAGAGGAGGCATTAGCCTTTTCTTCTGCCGGCTGATACTTATACCCGTGCCCCAAGCCATGCAGTAACTCGCCGGATGACTCACAAGTACAGAAAGCCCTTTGCTGCCGCTGAGGCAGCGGGAAGCCTTGGTCAGCAGGATGGCTGTGTGTCGCCCAAGATCAGATGTGGATGTTCAAGCAAGCACTGGGTTCAACCGCCATTGCTCGGGAACTTCTGTCTCCTCCCACATGGGTGCAGGGTGAGCTCTCCGGAGGCCTGACTGACTGATAGGTGAAGCGCGAGTGAATACCGACGGGACGGTGCTGCCCTCGGCGTGGCCGGACGTGGTGGCAGGGCTGGCGAGCGGCTCGGCCGCGTTGTCCCCAGCAGGGCTGCAGCAGGGCCATGGTGTGGGGAAGCTCTGTCTCCTCTGCTGGCGCTGGAGACGGGAGTGCTGACAGGTTTAACAGTTAAATACCCAATGTTGGTAATTGTCTTTAAACTGAAGTCTCTAATTCTGCTGTTTCCATGGAAATAGAGCTATCTTGTGATTAAGATGCGAGGCTGGGGTGGCGAGCACTCCAGTCCTGTGGAGCTCTTGCTTCATTCCCACAATCGCTGCTCCGAGGTACGGTGTATCCGTCTGCCATTACGCAGGAATATGGATACCTGCTTTCAGAAGGGTGGCCAGAAAACCCTGCCTGGTCCCTGAGGATGCTGACAGACACATCTTCAGGTGCCTCACGGGATGGCGTTGCTCATGCTGTGTCGGCTGAGCAGGCTGCCATCGAAGGGAGCCGTGGGATCCAGGAGTTGGGGGAGTCATCTGCCTCAGCGTTAGGTGGCTGTGGTGGAGGTGGCACCACCTGAGTCACGTCCCCCAGGCTGCTCTGCAGTCAGCCTCGGGCTGAAGGAGGGGTGCGAAGTAGGTTGGATGGCTCGTGCACTAAAAGTGCTTATTTTTCTCCATTGCCTGTAGGAGAGCCGAGGGTGAGGAGATCAGATGTAGATATCTGAAACACAGATGGCTTTGAATTCAGCTTGAAAAAGAGGAGGAGGAAAAGGTGTGATGGGACCCACTTTTTCATGACAGGCTCCTGAGCAGGGTGTTGGTGGAGACGGGGCATGCTGGGGCTGGTGGGGTTCAGCAGAGCATCTCCCTGCAGAGCTGCCCCCTGGAAACCAGCGTCTCCAGAGCAGATCCATTCTCGTGGGTGGGAGAGCTGCCACCTTCAGCCCACCTCTCCCAGCCCCCCGGCTGCCGTCCCTCCAAGTGCTCCGGCCTTGGCGTTTCTTCTGTTCCCCTGTCGTTGCTTTGGGCTGACGTGGAGTGAAATCTCACAGCCACTGTGGTCTCCTGTGGGTGGAGGTGGATTCAGTCCCATGGAACACGAGTCACAGACAGTCTATTGGTCCGTTGGCTTTCTTGCGAGAGCTTTGCTGCTGGGCTCGCAGGTTAAGCCATAGCATCCTACTGGGATGACCATGCTGTGGTGGAAGGTCAGAAGGGAAGAGGAATCCATTCCTTCCCGGGACTTGCTCCTTTCTCTTGGGCACTGAGATGTCACACAAAGGTACGAAGGGCAACTCCTGTGTGAACTCTCAGTTCCTTCATTAGTTTGTCTGTATTTCTGCCTTCACTGCCTTTCCTGTAGGCCACAGCAGTTGTAAAGCTGGCACAATTTTTTATGCATCATACAATCTAAGTTAGTTGTTAAATACCTTTCTGACTTCCAGCTCATCCCAGGCACTACATAGAATGAAAGATGGTTTGTAGTCCCATAGAAGTTTGGCCGCATTTAGGTTGTGCAACATCCCGGTGGTTGTGTTCGTTTGGGAGAGACCCTCCGCGGGACCCTGCTCCGGAGGCTTCCAGCGCCAGGGGGAACAGTCTCACCGACAAGGAAGGGAGGGCTAACGCTTTTATGGCTTTGACAAGACCATCTTGATGATTACATCAAGATGTAATTTCAACATCTATATTTTTTTTTTTTATTGTTTAAAAAATGTGAATAGTTACAAAAAGAGCCATAAAATCATTTAAAGGCCAGGGAAATGGCTAACAGTATAGTATGAGGCTAAGAAGGTTAATTTAGAATCCAAAGACAAAATGTGACCTGCTGGCCAGAGCCCAAAGCTGCACAGATTCAGCTTTAGAATAGTCATTTTTGTCAGAGAGTATTGAACCATTGGAACCACTTTGCTAGAGATGCGGTAAATACTCGCAAGGCCTCAAATCAAAGCTGGGGTTTCTTTGCCGAAGAAAGTCCGTGCTAGCTCAGGTATGAGAGATGCCTTTGATGCTGAATTTATCGAGTGGATTTTTCTAACCTGTGCTGTGCAGCAAGTGCACTTTTGTGATGATCTCTTCGTAATCTGTTATCAGTCACCAAATATGCAGGATTCAATAGGAGTCCTCCTCTATCTCAGCTGAAAAGCCTGACTGCGCACGCAGTACAACTGATTGCATTCAAATAAGCAATGGTGATAAAATCATAAATCAAGCACTCAAAAATTGAGAAGTGCTAAAATCAAAAGTGCCTTGGTATTTCTTTGTATTTTTAACTTCTTGTTTTTCGGCTGGCAGCGAGGAAGCCATCTGTCAGGCCGAGATGGACGCTGTCCTGCTGCAGGCTGTGCCGCGGTGTCGCCCGACCCCAGGCTCGGGCTGTTGGGCATCTCCGGCTTGAGCTGTCGGCTGGGGAAGCCAGAGGCGGAGCTGCCTCCCTGCTGTGCCGGATCTTCTGTAGTCCTCTGCATCGAGAGCAGGGGGGCTCTTTGGCACCCGGCAGCACAGGCCGGGAGGTGTGGACGGCAGCTCTCAAAGGGCTTGTTTCCCCCCAGGTTTGGATGCGCATTTACAGAGGGCAAAACTCATCTCCCCGGGCAGGGGTGACCCGAGCCAGCCACCCGCTTCCAGTGCTGAGCTGTGGAGCTCCATTGGCTCTCCAAATAACTCGGTAAAAGCTGGAAAAATATACAACTTTGGCAAAGCTACCTTATTTTTCCCTAACCTCATTTTTGGAAATGCCTGAATTGCTTTTGCTGAAACTTCTAAAAATACCGGCCTAATGCAGAGAGCGAGCATGGAAAATTTCAGCTTGGATAGTTAGTTTGGCGAAGTTTGAAGGCCCCGATTCTCAGCTGCCGCAGTGACTGTTTGACAGCCTGAACCACGGGTATTGCCAGCAGCTCCGCCTGCGCTCGCAGAGGCCCGCGGGGGAGAGGCGAGGAGGAGAGGAGAGGCGAGGAGCAGAGGAGTCGAGTCGAATCTGCTCCTGGTGCTCCGGGGACTCTTCATCCCATCGCCCGGTGCCCGGCGGCTGGGACACACGAGCTGGGCTGCGGGACGTTCCCTCTCCCAGCGCGGAGCCCTTTGCCGGTCATGGATTTCCCGAGCCCAAAGCAGCGTCTCCATGTTTCCGCAGCTTTTGCCCTTGAATTTGCCTCATCATCTTCTGAGCGCACGTTTGCTTAGCATCGCCGCAGCCCTTGACGAGGCGCTGCACAGCTTAGCGGGATTTGTATGAAGAGATCTCTTTCTGTTTTGAACCTGCCTGCTGATTAATTGGATTTGATGTCCCCTAGTTTGTGTGTTGGAAGAAGCAGTGAACAAATTGTTCCCTGGTGACCTTCTTCTTTCTTCTCCTGACACGGAAGACTTCATTCCCCCTCTGCCATCTTCCTTTCCAGGCTCCTTGTACAGAAGCTGTTCTGTCCTTTTGATCATCTCCTGCCCTTCTCGGTACCTTTTCTAGATCCCGTCTGGCTTTTTTTGAGATCTGGGTCAGGAGTGCGGGGTTGGGTGAGGAACTCGAGCAGAGCACAGCCTTCAGCCGCCGCTGTGCCGTGGATGGGGACGAGAGTGTCCTGATGTTCCCTGTTTCGTTCTTCATCCTTTCCCCAGTAATTGCCAGTACGCTGCTTGCTCTTTGATTGCTGCTCAGCAGCAAACTGATGTTGTCATAGAGTTATTTAGAATAACCTCAAGATTTCATTTGAGTGGTAACAACGAGTTGGAGCTCATTATTGTATATGTAAAGTAAGAATTATTTTTTTTCTGAGCACACCACTTTACATTGATCATCTACTCTTCTGTCACCTAGTTACTCAGGATTTTAAGGTCCTTTCACAACACTTTGTCTTTGTTTCTGCTATCCTGACTAATGCTTTGGAGCTGAGCTGATCTTTTGTCTTTTTTTTTTAATGTTTTTTTTGTGCTTGCCTGTGAACACTGTACTGTTCCAGCACTTTCTCCTTCTGAAGCTCTGGGGCTGCCACAGGCTGAGCTGCCACAGGCTGAGCTGCCGCAGGAGGACGTGGTGCTGGCCGAGGGGCTCGCGCTGCCCGTCCAGTGGAGCAGGGGCTGCTCTCAGAACCAGAGTCTTCTGTCTGTGCTGAGTTTGATTTATTCTTTCTCCAGAGTTCCTTTCAACCAGCTGGCTGTTCCTCCCTGCATCTGAGTCCTGAGCAGTTTTCCTGCTTGCTGCCTTCCTGTGCTGGGTGCCGTGCCGTGCCATGACGTGCCGTGCCGTGGGACCCGCAGCTGGCTGGACCCTGGTCCTGGGAGATGCTGTTGCCTTTGTGGTTCCTCTCCAGCTGCTTTGATGCTCCCTCTCCAAGAGCTGTGCAGCCACCTCCTTCGGTGCAGATTTCTCCCAGGAGGGAAGCGGTGGTCCCGGAGAGCGTCCCGTGGTCCCAGGGAGCATCGGTCCCAGGGAGCATGTGGTGGCCCTGGGGAGCCTGCGGTGGCCCTGGGGAGCATGCTGCGGTCCCCAGCACCACCGTTCCCTGGCGTGAGCGGCACAGCCGGGTGTCGGTGGCAGAGGTGCAGGGAGAGCTGCGCGGTGCTGGCACACAGCTCCCTGCCCAAAATCCCTCCTGCTTGAAGGACTCCGCAGCTGGCCCCACAGCCTGGGTGCAGCTCACTGCCTCAGGGAGGATTTGTGGCTTGGCCCGGCAGACCTTAGACGTCAAAGATGTTTAAAGATGGAGCAAATGTTGTAGCTGTGTGTGCGTTTGCTCTGATGACTACGAGGGCTATGGGTGTAGGCATCCAGCCCTGTCCTCCGAAGTAGCTGGAGCTCCCGAATTCTGCCGTGAGCTCTGCAGGCAGCAGAGCACCGATGTGCGCGCTCGGACACCACCCGTGGCTGGAAGGCAGCTGTGGGCAGATGCAGACGGTGGAGGGGACTCGGCTCTCGAAGCAGGGCTCGCTGTGGCCTTTGAGCAGCCCTGCAGTATTCAGTGCGATGCCAGCTCTTCCCGATGCCCACATTAGTCTGAGTGCCTGCTCAGAAGGGGTCGGGGCTCGGTACACCCCGAGGACCCCGGTAGGTGATGGGGAGCAGAAAGCAGCTCTTCTCTGGGCTGAGCAAGCCCCGTCCCTCAGCCCCTGCTCCAGGCGAGTGCCCCAGCCCTGGGCATCCTCCTTCCCTCCACAAAACCTCCCCGCGTGCTGTCCAGAATCGTTCCGTTCGTGGGGCAGTCAGTGGTTGCACTTGTTCCCTGGTTGTGCTCTCCCTCCAGCCTCCATGGCTCAGCGCTGTTCGTTCCCACCTCATCCCACACGAACTGCATCAAAAGAGACATTAAGAGATGAGGTGGAGCAGTGAGCTGCCGTTGCGTCTGCTTGGTGCTCGTGCCAGACAATATTCTGGTGCTCTGATCGTACTGCGATATTAGACATGAGCAGCATCGCACAATGAATGCCGGAGTTACCGGTCTGCTGTTGTGGTACTGCCAGTGGTACCCATCTGTGCCAGCCTTGGGCATCCCTGAGGGGCCCGGGGGGGGGTTCCCGGCAGTGTTTCCTGCTGTATCTCCACCAAAGCGATCTCTTGGGAGCCATCCCAGCCCCTTCCTCGGTACCGGGTCCTTTGTGGATGGGGAGAGGAGGGCAGGACGTCCCCTTCCCCTTACAGCCCTCGAAGCTCTCGGACCCTTCTCCCAGAAAGGCTGAGTAATGACGTGAGGCTCTGCCTGGTGATGGTGTTTGTGTGACACTCACCTGTTACTATTTGTTTTAAAAGGGTTGATGTCACAAAGCTGAAAAAAATGTAATTATGAGCTGAAGTATTTAGGAGAAAGAACATAAATAGAAAATGCAAGCAATAATTATGCATTTCTAAAGGATGTTTTGTTTGTGCCCAAAACGCCTGAGCCCCACAATTACTGGAGAAGGCTGCACTATTTCAGAATTCAGCCTGGCATACGGAAGGGGTGGCACATCGGAACAATCAGATTGTCATATAATTAATCGTTAGCAGAGAAAAAGTTGATATTACAGAACATAGACCAAGACTGAAAGTGAGCAAACTGAAGGAGCAAGACACAAGTAGCAGCCCATATCCAGCGTGGCTGGTGGCAATCAGGAATTAGGAGGTTTATTAGGAACAAGGGTGTTTTTTAACTACGGTGCTGGTCCGTGGCTGGATAAAACGCAGGGGTTGTCGGCAGCCATGCAGTAGAAGCGTTTCCATCCTGTGCTTGGGGAGATGAAATACTTCCCCTCGAATGGTTGTTCGGTGTTGGAGAGCAGCTACCACAATGGGGTACGTTCAGAGTCCCAGCTTTGGGCAGCCCCGGGGGAGCTGGCTACCGAGCGCTCAGGTCACTGGCCTCTTGGTGGGTCCCGAATGAGGGGTTGGGCCGTGACTGGAGCAGGCGAATGCTCTGCCAGCCTCTAACGGGATAAATGGGATGACTCAGGTATTTATGATACAGTTAGCCTGATATCGATCCCCGGGAAAGCAGCGGAGTGGCTGACATAATCTGAATTATGAAGAATTAAAGGAGGGGAAATGAGTGCTGAGTAACATGGTTTGGTGGGATCTGGTTTCCGTAAGGCTGAGAGCAACTCCTGAGCAGCGTGATTAGGTACAGGTGTTAATGATTAAATAATATGTTTAGACTTCTTTATGAGACTTGGTTTAGGACAGAGTGGCCTTCCGATGAAGAAACTAGAAGAGTCTATGGCCAACATGAAACATGTAAAGTGGATTAAGAGTTGTGACTTAAATATATAGCGGTAAATAAAAATTGCATTGGAGCAGCTAGGTTTGTGGTGGATTTTGCAGGGATCTGTTCTTTACCTTGTAGCATTTGTATAAATTACTGGAAAAAAATAATCAAGAATTGTGATTGAATTGGCAAAGTTTATGTAATGTGGCAAAACCAGGAGGAACCCAGGCGGTGAGGTGGGCGAGTGGCTGATGGAGGAGGGTGGGGGACTGTGTCCGGAGAGCCAGGGACTGGCAAGGCTGGAGGAACTACGCTCTTTATCCGTGGAAAACGGGTTTCCAGTGCAGAGCTGAGGCCAGAAGGGGTAGCATGGATGCTGTCTACAGGGAAGCTGGCGGGAGAGAAGGAGGTTTGGCACCAGGATGGTCCCTGCTGGGATGGTGCTTGGTTCTGCTGTGTCTACACCAGAAGAGCGCTGGGGAATGAGGGAGGATTCAGAGACTGGTGAATTGATGGCCAGACTGCGGGATGCATCCACAGAAGGGGACTCGAGTAGCCCTGCTGCTGCCAGACGGACCACTGAGAGGTTATTTGATCAGATGTACAAATATCTTTGAGAGAGCAGGATTTTGATAGCAGTCCCTTCGTTTTGCAGACAGAAGGGTCAGTTAGAGGCTGAAGCCAAACCACACCATCTGGAAGGCACGTGTTTTGAAGAGGCGAGAGCAGTAATTCAGGGGTGACGGGAGTCGTACGAAGGTCCCCTCTCTGGTCCCCCCTCCGGTCCCCGGCGCGGGGCGGTGGGAGGTGAGCGGGCAGAGGGTGTCCCCCATGCCGCCTGTGGCACCGGTGCTGGGCTGCCTTGGGTGGCTGGGCACCAGCAGCATGGGGTGCGTGGGCCAAGAGGCATCTCAAATGGGAATTTCTAAATACATCAGCGGGATTTGGCTGGGATGGCTGGGAGGCCCTGTGGTGTCAGGGCAGGCACCACTCCGGAGAAGGGGACTCGGGCACAGGGTTCTCTGGACGATGTGTGTATTAGTGGGAGGTTGAGAGACTGGCTCTGGGGAGGGCATAAATGGATTCAGGGTGATTGGCAGGAGGGTGGTCCATGTTGGAGCTGCTGTTCCTGCTTCTTCGCCGAGCCGTGGGGTGATGCTGAGGGAGCAGGAGCTGTTTGCAGCCAGAGCCACTCACCTGGCATAGCTGGAAGGAGATGCCGGGGGGCATGTGGCGCTGCTGGAAGGAGATGCCGGGGGGCATCTCGCGACGCTGGGCTGCACGAGGGGCTGCGCGGGGTGGCAGAGCTGGCTAGGACGGATGATTGCAGGGATTCAGCCTATCCTGAACAGCCCGTCTGCTGCTGCCCCAGCTCCGCGTTGGCAGGGTGCTGGGAAGGGGACAATGCCGATCCCTCTCCGGCACTGCCCCTCGGCTGGGCTGCGGTGGGATCATGCAGTGATGACGTTGCAATGAAGGCATCGGGTCTGCTGGGGAGGGAGCGGGGGACATCCTGCCTCCCTTGCAGGTGGAGCACCACGGTTCTGTGCCAAGGAGAAGCAGCCCTTGAACTTTGGTGTGAAGGAGGGATGGACAGACAGACACCTTTCTGTCTTGCGCCAGCACACAGCCTGTCGGTCACCAGCGCTGCAGCGAATGAGGGAAACCTCACGTGTGTCCATGTGCTGGGGGACAGGCTGGTGATGGCTCTGCTTACAAAGGTCTTGCTGGCCCACAGCATGGTTCCGTATGGCTGGTTATCCCAGCACCCCCTGCTCCCCCCGGCAGCTCAGCTCTGAAGACGTCTGCCTGGTCCGCCCAGCTAAAGAGCAGCCGGTGTCGGGGTGGTGAGAGGCGCCCGAAGCCGTCACCTCCTGCCCCGAGAGGCACCCGAAGCTGTCACCGCCTGCCGCAACCGCAGGGGAAGTGGGTATCGGTGCTGGTGTGGTTGGCGCCTTCCTCTGTGCAAATCTGCAGTCAGGCAGTGGGGACACGCCAGGCTGCACTGGGACTTGGCGCTGGCGGGTGACGGTGAGAACGGTGAGAGTCGGCATGGCGCAGGGGAGTGGGACGGGGCCCGGCGACGCGGGGGCTGCTCCCTCCTGGGGACCCTCATGTGGACGCGACACGCGAGAGGACGAGCGGCTGCGGTCGCTGCAGGAGCCTCTGGGGACTGCGAGAGCGCAGGTGGGACGCCAGCACCTTCCGCTCTATGTGGCTTGAGGATTTTTTTTTTTTAATTTTTTTTTTCCTGTCTGTGGTTGATGATTTGGTCTTTGTGCAGAGGCCTTGGGGAGAAACCCGAAATGCCTGTGTTTGACAGAGCTCTTTTCGCCCGGGTGCTGGTGTGTGTGACGGCGTGCACCGATGGAGGCAGACGGCGTGGAGGGGCAGCTGGAGGGGGCTGCCGTCCCGCAGCGTCCCGGCTGGACCCCTGCCCTGCGGAGCCACTCCTGCTCCGGGAGCCCCACGCCGGGCTGGAGATGAGGTGCTGCAGAGCAGGGATGCGGGTGGCGGAATCATCGTGTGCCGGGGCCGGCGGGTCTGGTGTGCGTGCAGGGGAATGAAGCGAGAGCTGGGGGCTCTGGTGGTACGGCCGTTTTCCTGGGTCGCAATCCCCATCTGATGACCAGCATCCAAATCTGCAGCTCAGCTGGCAGCGGCTGTACCGCAGTCCTGTAGTCCACGCTCTCTGGATTATGTGAAAGGGGTTGGTAGTGTTAGATAAAACTTCATTTTTTTTTTTTACATAAAAAGAAAAGTCATAGGAAGTGGCTCACAAGAACAGTGCACTAAAGCCAAACGTTATTTTGGTTGCAAAAGCCAACTTTGTGAAAATTTACATTTGCCTTTAAATCCTAATTTGGGCTCTTTTTCTTATGAGTTTTGATGCAGCCTTTAATTATGTGCTTGCCCATTTTCCACAAAGCATTGCCTTACTCGGGATGGAAACACACGCGGGCCTGAGGTAGCGTGGCGTGGGCAGCGTCAGGGTGGCACTGATGGCTCCTCCGCGATTCCCCTTGAACCTGAGATATCCTCCGACGCGCTTGCCCGAGCCGGTGTGAGAGAGCTTGCCTCTGTGACCCGAGGGCCCTTGGTACCCCCTTTTTGGTCTTTGAGGAAGAAGTTTCTTCAGGGTGTTCCTCTTTACCGCTTCTGACCCCTGGGACTCGCCCACCCGAGTAACCCCGTCTCCCCTCTCCGGAGGGCTGCTGCCCTACCCCCTTGTTCGTCGGCCGGCGATGGCATCTGGCTCCTGAGCTCTCTGTCAGTGTAAGGACTTCGGTGTCAGGACTTGGGGGTGTTGATGGATGAGAAGCTCAACATGAGCCGGCAACGTGCTCTCGCAGCCCTCCACACCCTGGTCTGCATCCCCAGCAGCGTGGGCAGCAGGGCCAGGGGGGGATTCTGCCCCTCTGCTCCGCTCTGTGAGACCCCCCTGCAGTGCTGCCTCCAGCGCTGGGGCACCAACAGCAGAAGGACACGGAGCTGTTGGAGCGGGGCCGGAGGAGGCCGCGGAGATGCTGGGAGGGCTGGAGCCCCTCTGCTGGGAGGACAGGCTGAGAGAGCTGGGGGGGGTCAGCCTGGAGAAGAGAAGGCTCCGGGGAGACCTTGGAGCCCCTTCCAGTCCCTCAAGGGGCTCCAGGAAAGCGGGGGAGGTATCTGGATCAGGGAGGGGAGCCGTGGGACGAGGGGGAAGGGGTTTACACTGCAAGAGGGGAGATTGAGATGAGATGTGAGGCAGAAATTCTTGGCTGTGAGGGGGGTGAGCCCCTGGCCCAGGTTGCCCAGAGAAGCTGTGGCTGCCCCATCCCTGGAGGGGTTCAAGGCCAGGTTGGATGGGGCTTGGAGCAACCTGGTCTGGTGGGAGGTGTCCCTGCCCAGGGCAGGGGGTGGCACTGGGTGGGCTTTAAGGTTCCTTCCAACCCAAACCCTTCTGTGATTCTATGGTTCTATGATTCTCCTGCAGCCTCCGGTTCTCAGGTGAGGATCGATGGGCTTTCCAGCTTTCTCCTCCCCTCTGCTCCAGGCAGCCCACGGCCCTGGTCTCCTGGTGGTCTCCATCTCCCTGGGCATGTTCCTGCTCTGCCCCTCTCCGGTCTGTCCCTCCTGGAGAGCCAGACCTGACTTCTGCTGCAGCAAGGGCAGGATGATACCCGGGGCCAGAGGGATCTGAGGAAGTCGATATCTAGAAGCTGCTGGGTCCGAGGCTCCTGGGCTGACAGAGAAAGTGCACTTAGAACTGCGGGCTAATAAACTGTGGTGGGAATTTGGCTTATTTGGTATTATTTTCCCTTGAAGTTGGGCTGCACTATTCACTCTGAAGACGTAGCCCGGGTTGGTTTATGCCTTGGCATTTCTTGGAGCAAGAGACTCAGCGGAGTACATCTACGGTGGCGTGTCCATCAAAATGGCAAGTGCAGCCCTGCGCTGCATAGGGAGAATATGTGACATGAAACAGCAGTGTCCGTGTGTGGGGCATGGCTGAGGCTTCCTCCAGAGGCTTTGTACGATGGGAAGAGGACTTTGATGGAAACGGGAGCAGAATTGGGTTACGAAGGTGGTCAGAGAAACCAACAGTCTGTTTGAGGAAGGTTGTGCTAATTCAGACCAGAGCTTGGTTTACCCCAGTGGCCTCTCAGAAGACGGCTGAAAGCAGATGCCTGGGAATCGGGCGAAACCAAGAGGAACGTACAGCAATATTTCCCTGCTTGACCCAATGTCCAGTGGTGTGTGGCTGAGGGACTCCTGTGCCAGTGGCAGTGTCTTCGCATTTAACACTGCTGGTTAGATTTTCTTCCGTGATTTCGTTTACTTGCTGTTGAACTGGGTGAACTCTGAGCATCCCCATCCTCCCATGGCAGGGAGTCAGCAGCCTGACGGCACGGCAGGGCAAATGCCTCCCTTTGTTTGGAAACTCACCGCTTTAATTTGGCTTTCCCCAGCTCTTCTGTTGGAAGAGGCTCTTTGTTACTCACCTGTGCAGTGCTCTGGAGATCAGATCATGGACTGGGAGTCTCACCCCTCTCCGCTGCCGCCTCCTCAGGCTGTGGCAGATCCTTCTCTGCTCATTTCGTGGAAGCTCTTCGTGTCCCTTCTGAGCCGGGGACCAGAACATGGCATTCGGGGTGGGGTAAAGGGTGGATTTTGTACAGTGCCGTAACGATGCTCTCTGTCTCGGTCCCTGTTTTCCTCCTCTGTGCTGTTACATGTGTCTGACCGTGGCCGAGCTGCCCGTCGCAGCCGAGGGCTCTGTGCCTGGCTGCCCAGCACCCGGTTTTGCCTGTGAAGTCGGGGTGCTGGTCCATCGGCATGGCTGTCCTCGAGTCCCAGCGCTGCTCCGTGGCCCGGTGGCTCATCCCAGGGGAATGGGTGGCTCTGTCCCACGGGCGCCCGGGGCTGGTGCCCTCGTCAGCGTGGTGCTCCCGGCCAAAGCCATCGCCCAGACCAGGCGTGGGTGTCTGGAGGAGCACAGCCCCCAGCACCGGCTCCTCCGCACTACCTTGGGCACCTCCTTCCTGAGACAGTGACCTTCTGGGGGTCCTCTTCCCCTTTTTATCCACCCAAGGGCTCCCCTTCTCCTTCCAGAGAAGCTTGAGAGCGTTTGGTGGAGGGACCTGCTCAGGCTGTCGCTGGACGTCCACAGAGCAGCTGGACCCGCTGCGTCTCCTGAGCTCACGTGGTTTTGTTCATCTCTCAAAAGGGGTGACGTCTTTCTGCGAGGTGGGACTGCCGCTGGCAAAATCCATAACAATTATTTTCCAGGATGTTGCATCTATCTGTGTTTCTGCTAGCTCTGTTCTTCATCGTTGTTTTCAGTGATTTTGCCGTTACGGATGTTAGCTGGCTGGTACGGGGTGTCCGGGATTCTCCCCCACCTGCAGCTCAGCACTGGTGTAGTGTTTGCCACCCCCCTCGTCTGGACACGGGGTGGTTTTGGGTGGCAGCTGCACGCTGCGGTGAAGAGTTCAGCTGTTTTCTCAAATATGAGCAACCAGAGGTGTGGGAAGTTCAGTGATGCCCATGGCCTGAAAGCGCTTGGTCTACTTAATCTGTAGATTAACTTCACAGTCGTTGCACTAATATACGCCATTCTCACATTAACTATTTTTTTTCCCTTTTTGTTGTATGAAATGTTTTGTTAAAGTTCAAGTTCTGCAAATGTTTTTTAGTTTTCTGTGGGCTGTCACTGATGACCGCATGGCTCGGTGGGTGCTTGGATGGACACTTAGAGTTATGTTGGGTACTAGGCAGTTGGGTAATGAAAATAAAACTGCTCTCGGCTGTCAGGGTGGAGGGATCGTGGCAGAGGCGGTGGCAGGAGATGCTGTCCCACCGGCCAAGACCTCTGCAGGAATTCTCTCTCTGAGAATTCCAGAGCCTGGGACCCTCGTACCAGGGCGGGAGCAGGAGCAGGAGGGGACGCGTAACCTGGTCCAGCCTGGAGCGGGCTGCGCTGCGTGGGGCTGGGGACTGGCTCCAGCGGGAGCCTGGGCCCCATTGCACCCCCTGGAGATGTGAGTGGGCTTAAAGACAGGCACGTTCTCACCAATACCGTTCTCTTGTAAATGGTTGTTTCACATACTAGATGACGTCTACGGTTTTTAACATCCTATGAAGATAGGCTGAGAGAGCTGGGGGGGTTCAGCCTGGAGAAGAGAAGGCTCTGGGGAGACCTTCCAGCCCCTTCCAGTCCCTCAGGGGGCTCCAGGAGAGATGGGGAGGGACTCTGGATCAGGGAGGGGAGCCATGGGACGAGGGGGAACGGTTTTACATTGCAAGAGGGGAGATTTAAGTGAGATGTGAGGGAGAAATTCTTGGCTGTGAGGGGGGTGAGCCCCTGGCCCAGGTTGCCCAGAGAAGCTGTGGCTGCCCCATCCCTGGAGGGGTTCAAGGCCAGGTTGGAGGGGGCTTGGAGCAACCTGGGCTGGTGGGAGGTGTCCCTGCCCAGGGCAGGGGGTGGCACTGAGTGGGCTTTAAGGTCCTTCCAACCCAAACCGTTCTGTGATTCTATGATCCTATGATCCTAGGAGTTTTATTTCCTTTTCTAACGATTGCTAAGGAGAGTTTAAGCTAAACCGTGGGGTCTGTGGCCTGTTTCGCAGGGAGGAAGCTGGTTTGGCTTTTCTGGAGGACTTCGTTGCTGGCTGTAATTACCCTGCACCAGGTGTGATACAGAGGGGTTTACTAATGCTGCTCTCACCACTGGCTCTCTTGTTTGTGGCAAAACAATCTCTGCCTTTATGTGCCGGTGTATTAGTCACCGAGCTGTTCCTCGGGAGGATGACGAGGTAGAAGCATTCAGTGAAATGGTGTTTGAAGGCATTTGTCGGGGCGCTTAGTTCCATGTGAGCATCTCATGTTGTTGTCAGTCTTTGTGGCGTTTTAGCTTGTTTTTTGAAAATACTTCCTTTTCTTCCTCTCATGTTCCTGAGCAGGTGCCTGGAGGGAAGAGGGACAAGACCTTCTCATGGCTTCTCACAGTGTCATTGTTTTGTGTGTTTTCCAGGGAGGACCGGTCTCGGATAGCTTTGGGAAGCTCTGTTGGGAACATCCCGTTTGGGCTCTGGGTTTCTCTCCTTTCCAGTCTTAACCTTCTGCCAGCGTCTGCTGTTCCGTAATTCCTGTGCGTTTTGCTGGTGGTGTCTGAGCGATGCCACCTGCAATGGGATGAGAAGGACCTGAGGACGGGGGTCTGTGCGGTCAGTGCAGACCTGGCTTGGGGGATCCAGGCTCCATCCCTGCCAGGGTGGGGGCTTTTCACACAGCTGTAGGAATGTCCCCTTTCCGCTGGGCGTCCGAGCGTGCCAGCGGCGCAGTGGGCTGTGACAGACGGCTCAGCCAGAGCAGGAAGCAGGGCAGGGACTGCGCTGGTGCATTGCTGCGCGGCGCTGCATCGCGGCCGCGTGGCCTTCGAGCCTCAGCCCGTGCCCGTCCTGCGCGGGACGAGCACTGCCTGTCCTGGCGGGTGCAGGGCGAGGGTGGCAGGGTGCTTCCAGGGCAGGGACAGGGTCCGCACGGGCGTCACACAGGCTTCCTTTGGCGTCAGTGTTGGGCGCAGCTGGTTTCCCCGGGTTGTGGGGCAGGAATCTTTAATTTCTGAGGTTCTCTGTACCCCTGAAGGGTTTTGTTTCCTCCCCGCAGCACTTTGCATGGGTGTGCTGACGCCCCGAGCCGGCCGCCTGATGGGGCAGTGGCAGAGGGGCTGCTCCCCCGTGGGAGGCTTCTGGGCTTCCATCTTCTGAACAAACTCCCCAGTCTTTCTGCGGGCTGGGCTGGAGCTCTCCTCTGCCTCCCGATCCGCCGAGGAGCTGGCTCTGCGGCCGTCCTTTATCGGCTGCTGCAGGATCTCTGCTTTCTGTCGAGGCGAGGGGGGGATTTTTCAGCCTCTTCCATCTCCTGGCCAGGAAGCCAAGTTTTCCTCCTGACCTCCACTTCTATTTGCCTGTCCTCTGTGTCTTATTTCTGTACTATCCGTCCCTTAGTTTCACCCATTTGATATTTTTCTTTTCATTTCTCCTTTCCTCTGATCCTTTTGGAATAAACCATAGGACTGTTACTGTTATAAATGATGATTACGGGCGGGGATTTTAAAGCCAGGGCAAGGGCTGGGCTTGAGGACCTGAAGAGGTCTCCTTTAGTCCTCTTCCCAAATTTTCACATGGGCTTTTGTCTTTGGTTTTCAAAATACTGGGGAGGTTTCACAGTGTCTGGCCTGATTGCGTGGAGTCTGCTTGTACCCACAGCCATTTTGGAGCGTCTGCTGCGAGGCCGGCAAGGAGCACGAAGGAGCACATCCAACAGCCCTGGAGCAGCTGGTGCCCGCGCTGGCGTTACCCGGCTCTGCCCGTGGCATGGAGCGGAGGGACCAGAGCTGAGAGTCATTTGGGACACTGCTATTAACATCCCTGCTTGCAAAAGTGCTGGGGGTGGTTTAATGAGCAGAAGTGATCGCTGCCTTGATCTTCTATTATGCCCTGGAGATAACATCTCGTTATCTTCCAGGGCTTCCCTCTGGCGTTGGGGTCTGGACTGGCTTAGGAAGCGCTGTCTCTGCATCTGCTTTGCAGTGTGTCGGTGTGGGGTCCGCGGCACGGCCACCCTCCTGGGGTCCGTGGCATGGCCGCCCTCGCCGGAGGGCTGGCGGCGATTGGGCGCTCAGCTCCTCTTGGTGGGCGAGAGGGTGCCGGTGTCCCGGGCGCTGCAGGGATGGGGTGGTGCGGGGCGGGTTGGGTGACACGGGCATCACCTCATGGCGCGTAGGACGGGGGCGGTTTGCTTCAGCGCTGTGAATCCCAGCGGGGAGAAGGTGGCAATTTGCTCGTCAGTGGTGGGAGGCGGTGGTGAGGGTTGCAGGCAGGATGGAGCTGGGGGTGTGCAGTGTGGGAGGAGGGAGAGCGCTGATGCTGGAGTCAGGCTCTGGTGTGCTTTTCTGTTTACTTCCTGACTGTTGTTAACTGTTTGCTGGCTGGGGCTGTGCCTGCTCTCCATGGAAACTGTAGGTGACAGCCTGCTCCGAGTCATCTCCCACTTCCAGAGGGCAGGGAAGGTCCGGGCGGCCGTGTCCGACCCACAGCCTGGGGCTGTGATGGGGACAAGGGCAGGGGAAGGGGCAGGGGCTCCAGCTGGCAGACAGGGCAGCGAGGGGCTCCGCCGGGGCTCGGAGCCGGAGCAACGCCTCGTTTCTCCTGTCTGAGACCCTGGGGATTTGCAGGGGGCTGCTGGGCTGGTGGGTATTTTGTTGGTGGAAAGGGTGGGATAGTGTCCTCTGGGAATGGGTCGGTTGGGGTGACCAGAGGGGTTCTCATGGTGTGATTTGGTGTCTGGCTGTGCGGCAGCCCCACAGCTGTGCCCAGAGCCTGGCCATGGCTGAACCCAGTCCCTCCCCAGGGCCGGGGGAAACAGCTCCGTCCCCTTCACCCTCCTCCTGGTGGGGCAGAGGATGGCTCTGTCCCTGCCCTTGGGGCCACAGGCAGGGCCTTGCCCTGCTGCCGCCTCCCCGGGTGACGCTGCGCGCGCTGCCTGCTGCTGACGCGCTGCGCGGGCTGTGACGCGGGGCTGCGGGGGCTGCGGCGCTGTGCACCCCTCAGCCGGGCGGCCCCGCACGCTCCCTCTTTGGGCAGAGCCTCATCAGTATTCCCGGTGCACGGCCAAGCCGGCTGGAGCTGGTCTGCAGAGCCTGGCAGCTCCGGCGCATTCCTGGCATGGCACTTGGTGTCCTGCAGCCAGCCATGGGCTCGGCTGCCATCCATGGCACTGCATGGAGCCCTCCTGCTCCGCTGCTCTGGCCTTGTGCCGGGCTGGAGGGCGTGTGCCGGGGCTCCGGGGCATCCTGCAGTATGGCCTAAGTGTGGTGTCACCGTGCTGTGTCCCCTGGCAGCGCTGCCTGGGCAGCAGCACTAAGCCTGGTCCCACCGCTGGCACGGTCTGTGTGGGGCTGCTGGCCGTGGGCAGCCTGCAGCCCCGCTGGCACGTAGGTCCTGGGGCTGGCTGGGGTCTGTCCTGCCCTCCTGGTCCGCTGCTGGCCTCTGCCTGCTGCCAGGACGCGGAATACAGGGCTCTGTCCGTGTAGGGAACCTCATCCCTCCGTCCCCAGCTGCTGAGGTGTTTAGACACTGCGATGCTGGTCCCTGTCCACGTGTGCCTCCTCCCACCCTTGGGTCCCTCTGCAGGGCAGCAACCTCAAACCCAGGTGGGATGGGGAATGCGGCCGTCCCATCCTCCAGGCTGAATGGCCCCTTGCAGCTAAACCTGTGCGTTGCAGAAATGCCCGCGCCCGTTAGGTCTGGAGGAGGCAGCCGAGCATTTTACCAGTCACGGTTCAGACTTCCCCGTTTCGGGACTCCACCCTGAACCTCCCACTGGGGACCAGCCAGCAGTGGAAAGTTCCCTGACTTTGGACTGCCTTCCAGTGCATCTGGTGTTTAGCCTCTCATGGCTTTTTGTTAATTTAAGCCAGATATTCATTGCCATAATATTTGTAACATGAGCGTGACTCATAAAAGTGCTGGTAAGAGACTAACTTGCTTCTGTCCCCAGGCACCTGCCGCGGGTCAGGATTGCAAAAGCACCATGTCTCCGTCACATCCCAGCTCTCGGAGCTCGTCGGCTTCCAGAGACCCGCGTGGCACAGGGGACTCCAGCAGCAGCCCCTTCCCACTGGCCGGGTGGAGTCGGACGGTGTGACCTGTCGTGTGCATCAGACACGCAGACAGCACCGGTCAGACCCAGTATAATCACGCAGTAAACTGCATCAGAAGAGACACTTAAGGTGCGTGGGGCATATCTCTGTGGTGGCTGTCTCTAAACACCGGTGGCGTCTGGTTTCCTGGTCTCATTCTCAGAACGGTTCCTCCCTCGGTGGCCGTTCCAGCCAGAGCCCTCGTGCTGCCCGGCTCTGGCGGGGTTTGGGCCCTTCGGCGGGTGTGAGCACCCTGCTCGCAGCCCCCTGCTGCCTGAAACGCTGTCTGAGGCTCCGTTTTGTTCTGTTTATTTTTAGATGTCTTTTGTTCTTTCTGTAGGAATAACGCCAAGGGGATCATATCAATGTATATAGCATATGGAAACCTTTGCCTCTTAACAGGCAAATTAGGTAAAAAATACCATTATGTTGTTACCGTAGTAAGGACCAGTATCTTCTTGGAATGTAGCGATATGGGTGTTGTATCTGTATTTCTTCTCGGTGCTGCTAGAGGTCTCAGCTGAATATTGTGCCCAGGTTCTGGCACTGCATTTAGAAAAAGGTGGCAGACAAACTGTAGAGAGTTGCAGGGAGTGCATTAAAAACACTAACAGCTTTAAAAATACGGTCCTTGAAGGGACAGAGAAGGAGATGTCATCAGTTGAGGGGAACTCTCTTTCTCTGTACGTTTGAAGTCGTAGGGAAGAATGCGGTCTGTTGCTCTTCCCAGCCCATCAGGGTATGGCAGCAGTAATGGCCCTTATATGCAGGCGAGGGGATTTGGACAAGACGGTGGGAGGAGGAGGAACGGGAGCACGAGGAGGGTGCCGTGCTGCAGTGGGGTGGGTCGGACAGACGCCTGTCGGGGTGGTCCACGCGCGTCTGGTCCCGCCTCGGCAGCGGAGCATGGGGTACATCATCCCTCGGAGTCCTTTCCAGCAGGTGTCTCTGTGATTCAGCCATACTTAAAGCCTAGCACTTGGCAGAAGATTTTAGAAAAGATGAGATTCCTATAGAAGGTGTACCGTCTGGCTTTGTTACAGTAGAAACTGAACCTAGGATTTTGGGAAGGGATGAATATGGGTGGCCCCGCTTCATTGCAGGAGCAACTCCCAGTCCCTGGGAGCAAGGAGCTGTGCAAGCGCGGTTGGGAAGGACCTTGCCAAGGTACCAGTCTGTTCCCTGCCCCAAGGCCGGGTACCTGGGTCTGAACCGCTCCTGACAGGCGTCTGTGCAATGGGCTCTGACAGCTCGGTGATGGAGACGCCGCGCACTCCGCAGCCGGCCTCATCTGGGGCTCGGGCACTCTCTGGAAGATGCTCCCCCGTAACCGCATTCCGCAGAGCTCCTCGTTCCACACTGCAGTGCGGCTGCTCCTGGGAGACAGGATGGCAGATGATGGGGATGAGGGTCGGATCCAGTCTGGCAGCTCGCGCGTTCCCGTGACCTTGGCACAGATGGCAGAGCCAGAGCTTTGGCGGATTGTCAGGCGCCTTCTGCTCGGTTTCAGACGTCGGTGCCCCGTGGCTCGGGAGGCAGAGGAGCTGGATGCGTCCCATCTTCTGCCTGAGAGGCACCGACATGGGGTGGGCAGAGCCATCTTTGAGCTGGTCCTTGGTCTGGGTGGCTGCTCCATGTTCGGCACCGTGTAGCTGGGAGGGTGTAGTGCTGGGTTGGGGATTTTACTGTCTGAAAGGTGCAAAAAAAGCCAAGGGAAGAGAAGGATCTCCAGCTAAGGGAGGAGGCTGCTGGGCCATAGCGGGGTGGCGGTGGGAGGGGAGGCGGGTGGTGGAACCTATGGAGAAGGGGGAGGAGGGGGCTCAGTCGAGGTGTTGGCTGTGCCCTGGGGAGGGGACGGGCTGAACCTGGTGGTGCCTCGTGGCGAGGTGGATTTAGCTGAGTCCTGGGGCTGCGGGCAGTGACCAGGGCTGGGTGCATCTGTGGAGAACTGGAGAGGAGATGGGGTGTTCAGGAAAATCATGAGGGCAAACTGTGGAGGAGGATGAGGGACTGAAGGGAGGGCAGAGTCCAAAAAGCTGGTGGGATTTTGGAAGAGTCAAGGCAGTGGACTCAAAGGACTCCCTGGGTGGCTTCAAACTGCAAGAGGGGAGATTGAGATGAGACCTGAGGCAGAAATTCTTGGCTGTGAGGGGGGTGAGCCCCTGGCCCAGGTTGCCCAGAGAAGCTGTGGCTGCCCCATCCCTGGAGGGGTTCAAGGCCAGGTTGGACGGGGCTTGGAGCAACCCGGGCTGGTGGGAGGTGTCCCTGCCCAGGGCAGGGGGTGGCACTGGGGGGGCTTTAAGGTCCTTCCAGCCCAAACCATTCTGTGATTCTGTGGTAAGGAGGAGGAAGAGGTGCTGATACTGAGATGTTCCCTGGACAGGCTTTGAGAGGCAGGAGCAGACCTGGGCTGGTTTAGCAGACGGAGCTTTCAGAAAGGTAAAAATAGCTTTAAGGGGGAGTCAGGCCCCTTCCCCCCACTCCCTTCTGGAGGGAGAGCAGATCCTGCCTGCACTGAGGAGGAGGAAAGACAGGGAGAGGGAAAACGCGTTAGAGAGGAGGAGGATGGTCCTGGGGCGATGCTGGAGACGGGGCTCTGCAGGCAGCAGAGGGGGAGTGCTGGGGAAGAGGTGCCATGGGGGTCTTGGGGGGAATCGGCCGGGAAGGAGGGCCAGAGCTTGA
>VYZM01006109.1:42194-85967 GCA_013398915.1 Dromas ardeola
GAGGGCGAGGGCACGGCCGCCCTGCTCGACGGGGCCGACGGGGCGCAGCGCCCGCGCCCCAGCAGCATGACGTTCCTGCCCTCGGCCCGGCAGCCGCACCCCGCCGAGAGCCCCGGCTTCCTCCGGGGGGGCTCGCTGTGGGGCAGCCGCCGCTGGAACCTCTTTGGGGGCAGCGGCCGGAGCAGCCCCGGCCCCAGGAAGAACTTCAGCTCCCTGCGCAAAAGCTTCAGCTTCCGCCTGCGCCGGGGCCACGAGCTGCGGCGGTCGGAGTCTGGGGGGCTCCTGCGCCCCGCACGCCTCCGCACCAAGAGCGAGGGGGACGCCAGCTCCCTGCACACCTGCCCCAGCAAGCGAGACCTGCTCTACCCGGAGCTGGGCAGGGTGGGGGGCAGGCTGCACGCCGACGCCGGGCAGGCGGGGGGACTCTGGAGACTCATCACCAGTCGCTTCCGAAGGCGAGAGCGCGGCAGCACCAGCAGCGCGTGCCCCAAGGACCCCCATGGCGGTGCCGAGCCCATCCTCCTGGGCAGCGGGCCGCTGCGAGCCCTGGGTAAGTGAGTGCCGGAGCCGTGCTGGCCTGGTGAGAGCCCCCCGGGGTCTGCGGGGATGGGCAGCCGTGGCCCATGGGGCTGGGCACGGGCGCTCAATTGTGTCCCGGTGCTCTGCAGGGTTTGTGCTTAGGAAAGGTGGGCTGGAGCGAGGTAGTGTGAGCGTTCATGGAGCTGTGTCACACTCCGGCACTGGTGGCCATGGGCACCGCCATTGTCGTTGGTGCTGAAGGAGCCGCAGCATGGCTAGCTGGGAGGAGATGCTCTGGGGGGCCAGGTTCTCTTGCCGGCCAGATACCTGGGAGTAAAGCCCGTGTCACATGTCCTTCTTGTCCCGATGGCATCCCAGTAAGGGCAGGGAGAGCTGAGCCTCATGCAGCAGCATTGGGGGAGCAGAGGGAACTGAAACTGCGTGGGAGGGGGAGAGGGGTCCTGTGAGTGGGCTCTCGAGCGAGTGCTGAGCTCTTTGGGAGACTGCCAGAGCAGAGGCACAGAGCAGCACGAGGCGGTCGGGGGTCACAGAAACGTGCCTGCATCTCCCTCCTGTGAGCAGCTCCCTGGGGCCGGGCTCTGGGCGATGCTCTGCCGGGGTCTTCCCTGGGGCCGAGCGTGTTGGGGAGCACAGCGGTGGGGCAGCCTGTGGAGAGCGGTGGTGGCACCCCAAGTGACATGGCAGAGCGACAGAGGGCAGGACTGGCCGGGGAGGAGGGACAGGACCCCCATGGGGACCGGCAGCTGCAGCAGCTGTCAGGTGCTTGACTAGCCGGTGTTTGGCGTCGCTGCCGTGGGCTGTTCTCCTGTGCTGGGGCTGCGCGGGCGTGTGGGGGCCGCACTGCCTGTGCCTCTGTGCCCGTCCCAGCCCCGCAGCAGCGAGGGGGTAAGTGAGCCCCCGCCGCCTGGCAGGGGCTGGGAGCGAGAGCCGCGTCCACTGGCTTTTTAAGGCATTGAACGCTGGCCTGCGTGCAGAGGGCTGGAGGCTGGGCCAGGACCTGCCGCTCTCGGGGAGGTTTTCTGGCGCCCGTGAGCCTTTCTGTATTTCCATCGCTCTGCTCCGGAGTCTGGGCATTGCGGAGACAGTTCCCCGGCTTGGCTCACATGCCAGAGGGACGGATCAGGGCTGGCAGGCTCCCCGAAGAATCTGCATGCTCCCAGGCAGCGGCTGCCCAGAGGAGCTTCGTGCCCAGGACGCTTTCCAGGAGGGCCGAGCTCCAGGGACCAGCGCAGGAGCAGCACCGCTGGCAGCCCGAGTTCCTGCCGGTCCCCCTTGTCCCTGGGGCTTGCTGTGTTCCCGGGAAAGGTCCCGGAGGCTCAGGGTGGGTGGCCGGGGCTGCTCTGGGGGTGAAGCGACGGGATGCTGCTGTGTTCCCCGGCCGTGTGCTCCCCCCAGGGGGCTGTGCCGCTGGCAGGGGTGCCCAGGCCGGGTGCCGGCTGGGTGTCGGGAGGTTCCCAGGCGAGGGGTGGCTGCGCTCATGGCTGGGGAATGTGGGTGTATCCGGGCAGGGAGAGCCAGGCCCAGCCCGTGCGGCGGGGGGCCTGTTCCTGCTTGCCGGTGGCTTCCAGCAGGAGCTGCGCCAGCAGCAGCCAGCCCGGCGGCCGCATTCCCAGGGGAGCAGCTGAGGTTGAGCGCCTGTGTTGGTGTCCTCACCCCACACCGGCTGCTCCCCTGGGACAGGTAGGGGCTCCATTTGGGTCTGTCTGCTGGAGAGCCTTCTGCAGCTTTGCTGGGCAGCGCCGGTGAGGGCTGGGAGCCCATTCTAGTAGTGGCCAGCCAGCTAATGCGAGACCCCTGCTTGTCAGGGTGGTTAGCGTTTGCCACTGTGGCTCATACTGGAGGCACAAGCGCAGGGATGACCTTTCCGGGCTGCCTCTGGGACTGCGGCTCATTGCAGCAGAGCAAACCCTGCTTGCTGGGGCTGCAAAGTTCACACTGTGGTTTGGTCTTTGCTTAGAACACCGTTTTCGCAATTATCTGCTTGGTTGTTCCCAGTCGAGCTACGCCTTCCTGGGGTCAATAAGGTGTGAAGATGCAGCGGTGGAGTCTGCAGACCAAAGCCCCCATTGCTTGTCCTGTCTTGTGTCCCATCTCCATTGTCTCTCCACTCAGCGCGCTGGTCTGTGGGCTCTGGCTCGCTCTGGTGGGACCTGTGAGCCCCTCAGCCAGGAGGACGTAGACTGGACATACTGCTCCAACATGGACCTGCTGGATGCGGCAGCTCAGGAGATCTCTGCCCCGTTCCTATTTCAGACGCCTAGGCTAATAGTGTTTCTAACACCCTCTTGACATTTCAAAACCTTTGATGCTTCCTGGTGGTGCTGCCCACCTTAGCCCTAGGAAAGCTGCTGGTACAGTCCCAACACGCCCTCCCGGGGGGGTGCAGCTGCACTTGCGGTTATCAGCCCTTTGGAAAAGCTGGATATGTGAGTCCAGGCAGAGATCCAAGCCAACGCTGCTACCCTGTTTCCAGTACCTGGAGTATTTTGTTTATAGCAAGCCGAGATATCCACCCAGCGCTGCACTCTGCCGCGTAGACATACCCAAGGGCCAAACAGCCCATCCCACCGGAGAGTCAGGACGGTCTCGGTGCTGCTCCCCCAGCCCTGCTGAGGCCTCCCTTGGACCGCGTGGGTCCCCTTCGCTCCCTGCTGATGGAGGGGTTCAGCCAGGACCAAGACAGGGAGGGGTGACCAGGGGAATGCAGTTTGTTCCCTAACAAAGACTCACAGAGCTGGTCCTTGCGTAGCAGGATGAAGGCTGATGGGGAGCGTGATTTTGTGTAAATGCACCCAGGGAGGGCAAGAGCCTTTGGAGCTGGAGAACAAAGTCAACACAGAATCCGGCCAGCTTGGACTGACCACAAATAATGGTGGGCAGCAGCTCAGAGGAACGTTTCTAGGTATCGAGGTACCCGCTGGTGCCATTCTGAAGGAGCCCCTCTGATGGGCACAGGTTGGGAAGACTGGACTGGTGTGGGGTTGGAGTTTCTCTGTGCAGGGAGGGATGGTGTGAGGGGGGCAGCATCCCCGACAGTGGGATCTGGGCTCTGCAGTGCAGGAAGAGTTTCTCACAGTCACAGTGCCCTCTCCCAGAAGGATGCCCTGCTTTTTAAGGTGCTTTAAGATCTGAGGTAACTCCCTTTTACTCTCCTGTTTGGTGTTTGGCCACGCAGAGGACTAACGTGCAGGGCATGTGTGAGAGAAGACTACTGGGAGAAGAGGGGGGTGTTTTTACATTAATAAAGTGAAGTTTGCATAGTGAATTGTGCAGGTAATGAAATGTATCATCTCTTGTTGGTACCTGCCTGAGCTTAGCTGGGAGCGTTGGTGAGAAGCAGAGATGTCATGATGGGTTTAGAGACTATGCCTCGGATGCTGAATCCACTCTGGTGCCCACACTTCAGAAAAATGTAAGAAATCCGAAAGGTATCAAGGAAGGAGTTGTTGGGACACCGATCTGAAAGGCCTGATTCTCAGGACGGGATCGGAGGAGCTGTGTGCAGGGGGTGCAGAGGTGTTCTGGTTACAGCCTACAGGCATCCATAGGAACAGAGAACTTCAAAAACCAGTGTCTTTTTAATCTTAACCTGCCGTTGTTTGTGGGGTTAAACAGCTAGAGCTGAGGTCAGACAAATTTGGAACAGGTTTTTGCCAGCAAGGTAGGTCCCCACAGAGCACTTGTGCTGGGGAAGCGGTGGGTTGTCGGTCTCTCCACGTCACTGGCTCTGCTGGCTTGTCCCTTGCAGCAGACCCTTTCCAGCTGTCAGCAGGGAGAATTTGGTGCGGTTCCTTGGTCTGTGTGTGTTCGGATGTGGACTGGAAAGCAGTAGGTGCTGAGAGGCTTAAATCATGTGGCTCTTCTGAAGTCTGTGTGCTGCACAGCGCGCGTGGTGTGACGGCACCGGCTGCTGCCGCGTGCCGTACGGCAAAGGAGCAAGGGCGGCAGTTCTTAATCTTGCCCTGTTTTCCCAGAGATGCGCCAGATCCTCTCCTTTCACTGCCGCAGAGTATTTAAAGCTCTGGTGAGATAATTTTTGCTAGGATCATGTCCTGCGCAGGGTATCCGCGTTGGCTGAGCTCTCTGACGGGAAGGCTGGCCTTGCCCGTGCCGGTCCTTGACCTGGAGAAATCTCTTTTCCTGCCAGCGTTGAGTCTTTATCAAGCCTGGCCTGGGAAGGTGGCTCTGCCCCGGCACGTCGCACTCTGCTGCCCTTTCATCTGCCTGTGCGGGCAGATGGGTACTTGGAAAGGTGGTTTGTGTGGGCACTGCTGTGTTTGCTCAGCCTCTGACCTGATTTCAAGTCTGGGTTTAGTGTTCAGGGTTTCAGTGTCCAAGTTAGTTCCGCAGTGGCTTGGATAATGAGTTGGTTAATTATTAGTTGCTGTGTGCGGAGACCAAATGCGTCTGGCAGTAGCGCTTCTGAAGCACAAGGTAGATGAACCTGCTGCGCTTCACCCTGTGAAGGGAGCAGCCGGGGTGAGGGCTCGGCTCTGCCCGGGGAAGCCCCTTCCTCCTCCCAGCTCTGCCGCCAAGTGTCTGTGCTGCCATGGCTGAGTCCCACCGCGCTGTCTGTAACGCGGACGGGGCTCTTGCGTCCAGCCTCAGAGATGGAGGGTTCCGGTCTTGCCTCCTTAGTGTGTGACGCTGCCCGTCCCACCAGTGTGGTCTGGTCTGTGGGTCACTGAAGGTGTGCAGGGTGATGGACAGAGGGACATTAGCTATGTAGCACGCCTGCCTTATCATAGAAGCACAGAATGGTTTGGGTTGGAAGGAACCTTAAAGCCCCCCCCCCCCCACCCCCTGCCCTGGGCAGGGACACCTCCCCCCAGACCAGGTTGCTCCAAGCCCCCTCCAACCTGGCCTTGAACCCCTCCAGGGATGGGGCAGCCACAGCTTCTCTGGGCAACCTGGGCCAGGGGCTCACCACCCTCACAGCCAAGAATTTCTGCCTCACATCTCGCCTCAATCTCCCCTCTTGCAGTGTAAAACCGTTCCCCCTCGTCCCGTGGCTCCCCTCCCTCATCCAGAGTCCCTCCCCAGCTTTCCTGGAGCCCCCTGAGGGACTGGAAGGGGCTCCAAGGTCTCCCCGGAGCCTTCTCTTCTCCAGGCTGAACCCCCCCAGCTCTCTCAGCCTGTCCTCCCAGCAGAGGGGCTCCAGCCCTCCCAGCATCTCCGCGGCCTCCTCCGGCCCCACTCCTCCTCCAGCCCCACTCCGACAGCTCCGTGTCCATATCTGCTCCTCTTCATAGTAGTGGCTCTGTCCACCGTAACTTCCAAATTTCCATATGGGCTTCCACCTTCTGCAGTAGAGCTGCCTATGCCCGGAAATGTTCATGAGCTTTTGGGAAGCAGCAAAATTGGCCTGAATCTCCTTTTTCCCAGACAGATCAGACTAACTGACTATCTTGCAGGGTTGTGCCTTGTGTCTTGGAGCCAAGGCCACCGCTGGGCTGTGCTGAGGCTCTTGGTGTGCTGGTGGTGCCAGGAGTCCGCTGTTCCTGCTTTTGAGGTCAGATGTGCCTGGGGAAGGTATTCAACTACAGCGCTGACAGTCTGGTCTCTTCTGTATTATTAAATAACAAAGAGAAGAGGGAGGAAAAGTGACTGGGTGTGTTTTAATGTGAAATACCAAATGATACAGCTAGTCCAGCAGTGATCGCTGCTCCCCAATGCCGACATGAACCCTAGTGATGACGGAGGTAGCAGTTCATTAAGGTGTTACCCAGCTGGAGGCAATTTCTGCTAAACAAGTTCGTACCGGGGCTCTGGCCTGGGAGGTGCTGACCTGCCTGCCTGGATCTCGGCTAGTGCCTGAGAAGAGGGCAGGTCACTGGTGGCTTGCCATCTGCTTCCACGTGGTCGCTGTTTCTCCCCGGGAGAAGATGGGGATCTCCTGCCTCTTCCAGTGGGGGACAGTGCCCAAAGGACTGGTGTCACCCCCTGCAGCTCTGGGCACAGAAGCACTGTGGATGGGGGGGTCCAGCAGCCCCGAAGGGAAACGCTGCCATCGGAGGGGGGACTCCCACACCCACATCAACCTCCTGCCGCTGTGGACTTGGACAACAACCTTCCTTACGCTGATTTGGGTGTGTGACAGCCACACAGGTACACAGAGTGTACAGTACCATATTAATAGAATTTATATTGATGAAGTGCAGGAAATCTCCATATGCTGCGTTTTAGCAGCAAACAGTCAGCCCTTGGGATGGACAAAGCTGACATCAGCGAGCTGTGTCAGCATGTCTCGGCAGCCGGGTACTTGGCTTATGGCTGTTTTGGGTGGTTGGGAAACTGCTCTTGAGGTGCCTCTCTGACAGCTCTGTGGGTGTCCGCGCACGGCTGCTGCCAGAAGCTGCTGGTAAGGGAAAGCAAGTGCTAGAAAACTGGGGGGGTGGGGGGGGGGGGCTCTGTGCCGGAGAATTATCCGAACACCGAGCGTCGGAGCCGTCCCTGCGAGCACAGACGGCTGCGGAGCGCAGGGGGTTCGGGCGATGTGAGAGCTGACCGGTGTCTTTGGGCCTGGCAATGGGCGCATCAGGGCTGGCCGGGGGTCACCGGGTGACAGCGTGGTGAGCGCGGGAGGTGTGTGTCCCCTTGTGCGGTGAGAGAAGGGTGATCAGCGTGCCCCGGGAGCAGGGCAGCAGGGGTGTGAAAAGGACCCAGGGCCAGTTACAGCGACAGATTTGAAAGACTCGGTTGTGGCATGGACCCCAGCCTGACGTGAGAAAGTGGGTTGTGCTCCAGATCCTCAGGCCGTCGTGGGTTAGCTGAGGGTCCTGATGGTCCTGAGTACCTTTTCTAGGTGGCAGATGGGAACGATGTGAGTCAAGGCTTCGTGTTTAGTAATGGCGATTCTTCAGGTGCTGCAGGAACTGCCGCATCTTCTGGAGCTCACTCCTCGAGCAGGGGGAGGTGTGTGCTCCTGCTGCCGGTTGATGCAGCTGAAGGCATTTATTTTTCCTTCTTTTGACAGCCAAAGCCAAGCTTCTCCCCATGGTCTGCCAGGAGTGCTCTAAGTGTGTGTGTGAGAACGCTGCTTTATTAACTGAATAACCTGGGGAAGCTGACCCTAACGTCTCCTGGTTTTGAGGAGTTTCAGCTGTCAGGCACCATTAGAGAAGCCCCAGACACTGCAGGAAGCTCATCGGAAGCCAGAGCTGAGGCCTGGCCAGTCCCAGCAGTCAGGCATGCAGGGGAGCCTGGTCCAAGTGCTTTTCCTCAGTAGCTGCCATTCTCCGCAGGACTGGCTCGCTGTGGAGCCGGCTGGGTGTTGGGGAAGCGGCGTTGGCGGATGTGCTGCAGGACACCGTGACACTTCTTCAACGCTCAGGCAGAAGCTGGGAGGCTTCCCCAGCATGCTGCAGGGTGCAGGCAGAGGACCCGCACCTACCCCAGCGTGAGGTCACGCGTAGCCTCCTCGCCTCACTCCTCTGCTTTGCCGAGGCACTGCCTGGCTTCGTCCCTCATCCTCATGGCAGAAAACACTCGGGCAGCTCCACTCACTTGGCTAACGGGGAAGGATGGGGGCAACTGGGTCAGTGGGAGGAGTGGTACTCCCTATGGGCAGTTAAAAGCCAGGTGGGATGTCCTCCTGAACGAGAGATGCTTTTGTTCTCGTAGCAGTTCATTAGCAGAAGGGTTTGTGTGTGCGGGTCCGGCCTGGGGTGGCGGGTGGACGTGAGGGTCTTCTGATCCTGACACCTGGGACCCTGGCTCTGGAGGGGGCCACAGGGGAAACTGGCAGCGGGTTGGAACGAGATGAGCTTTAAGGTCCCTTCCAACCTAAACCATTCTATGATTCTATGATCTGTGTTTCAGTCGCTTTTCCAGGCGATTGTGAAGGAGTCCTGTGGCTTGTTCAGTTCAAGGCCACGTCCACCTCAGTCTCTGTTCCTTTGGTCACATAGTCTGTAAGCTCTTGCTTTTACCCTCCTGGGTACTGGAATAAGAGTGGGTCCCTCCATACTTCTGTGGGCACCTACGCTGGGGGTATCTCCACCCCGAAATGCTGCAGGTAGAGCGCCTTGTCGTTGCAGCTGGCTCTCCGGCAGTGAGACTGGGCAGGCTGGGCAGGGGTGGTCTCTGGAGCCACATGGGACCTTCCACTGCTGCCGTCTGCCGTCCTCCGGTTGTGGGAGAGATGCTTCACACAGTGACATGTGCAGCGGCCGTGTCCTCCTCCGCTGAACGGGAGGTACGGGAGGAGGACAGCAGGGAGGGTGGAAGGTGCATAACAGCTTCTGTGCGAGGAGCCGGGGCTCCGCAGTGTGGAGAAGAGGGGCTGCAGTGGAAGATGGGGAGGTGCTGGTTGGGCTGGTGAGGGCCCACTGCCCCTGGGGCATTCAGTGCGGTCAAGCCTAAACCAGAAGAAAGTAGGTTTTCAAGGAATGGATACTTACACTCCTAAAACTCCTTGCTAAAGAACGATGTGGAAGTGAAATTTTATATGGTTTTAAAAGGAGACAGAACAATTACTCAAAGGAAGAGTTTTTTGAGGTTTACTAAATAGGCCACAGGAGATCCCTGAGCTGAAGAAGTCAGCAACTGCAAACACCTTGGGTCAGTGCCATGGATTCTCACCATGTTCCTACTCTTCCTGGGTTCCCCTGTGACAGCCGGGGCTGGAGATGGCACGCCGGGCTGGGCAGCCCTCAGTCCGCATCCCAGTGGCCATTCTCAGGTAGCGGTGTTGGGCAGCCTCCTGCCTTCCTCCTGCCCTCAGCAGAAGCTGCTGCCGGGTTGAAGCATCCCCACCGCCCCCGGGACAGGGAAGCGGCCCCTTGGCATGGGCTGAGGACACCCTGCTCCCGGCAGTGGCAGAGCAGAGATCTGGTGCCCGGCTGCAGTGGCGAGTGGATTTCCCAGCAGTGGTGGTGCAGCTGCAGTGGGTGCCCACCTCCTGGTGCCCTGCTCCCTGCCCCGGGAGGGACAGCCCCGTCCTGCCTGCCACCGAAGAGCAGCCACGGTCTGGGGACAGTGAGCTGGACCGGGCAGGGGTGGCTCACCCTGCTCAGCCTGGGGGGGTCCGGTGCTGGTGAGTCTGCGGGCGCCAGGTACGCGGGACAGGTGTGAGCGGTGACAGTGAGAGCATCCCGGAATGGCCGGGGTTGGCAGGGCCCTCCGGAGCCCATCCCGTCCCACCCCCTGCCAGAGCAGGGTCACCCAGAGCAGGTGGCACAGGAACGCGTCCAGGCGGGTTTGGGATGTCTCCAGAGACGGAGACTCCCCCACCTCTCTGGGCAGCCTGTGCCAGGGCTCTGCCACCCTCACAGGAAAGAAGTTCCTCCTCGTGTTTAGGTGGAACTTCCCATGGTCAAGTTTGTGCCTGTTACCCCTTGTCCTGTCACTGGGCACCACGGAGAAGAGCCTGGCCCCATCCTCCTGACACCCATCCTTTAAGTATTTATAAGCGTTGATAAGGTCCGCCCTCAGTCGTCTTTTTTCCAGACTGAAAAGCCCTAAGTCCCTCAGCCTTTCTCCCTAAGAGAGGTGTTCCATCCCCTCAGCATCTTGGTAGCCCTTTGGCCCTCTCCAGCAGTTCCTGGCCTTCTGCAACCAGGGAGCCCAGCACTGGACCCAGCGCCGTTGGGGCTGTCACTGGGGCACAGGGTTTGCAGGAGCTCCGGCAGCTGCTGCGCAGAGTCGGTGCGGGTGCAGCGGTGTCTGGGCAGCTCCGGCACCGCGGGGTGACAGTGCCGTGTGCCGACTGGGACGTGCCGGGTCGGTCACCAGGGCCAGCTGGTGGCCTGGGCTGAAATCCAGACGTGGGACACACGTTGGGTGCTGGCTGACAAGCAGAGGTGTGCAGGTTGTGCGTTGGTGTTTTGGGCTAAGCGTGCTAATGATAATTAATGATTTAACGTGTTGTATGGCTGAATGTAGTTAAATTGACATTGCGTCGCAGTTACTTATTTGTGATGTACTCGGAGGCCTTCACAGCAATCAAAAATCAAACTGATGTTAACAAACCCCTGAACCTTAGTTAAAAGGCAAAGATCTGTTTGTATAGTTAGCAAAAGGGGCAACCAGCAAAAATCTGGACGGTTTCTCTGTCCTGAGCACCCGAGAATAGAAGAGAAGAGCCTGCCCTCTCCAGGTCTCTCTCTGCCTCTTTTCTTTCCCAAGGCCAAGTCAGCGAGTGCGTTTGACTTTGCTCCATCCAGAACCCCTCGAAAAACCCGCTCGGTTTTTGCCAGTTTTCCGTAGTTGAAGACCAAGGTAGGTCCAGTGAAAGAGTGCGAGCGTGGTGCCTGGTCCAGTCCGGAGGGAGGGAACGCCAGGAAAGGAGTGAGTACTGATGGTGCTTCAGCCATCGCAGTGAGCTGACAGAGCAGAAGTTACAGGCGGAGGTGACAGCCTCTCTCAGACCAAGGAATGCAGTTGGAAATACAGGTGTGCTCTTACCTTTTCAAAAGGGCTCAAGAACTTACCGTTTTCCACCTAACTTATAAGTTCTTTTAATAAAGATTTTACCTCTGCCTAAAAAAAGAAAGGATAGGTGAAAGACAGAGACCATAAAGAAGCAACTCTTCTTAAGAACATTCATGATGGTTATAAATAACCTTGTGTTACTGCATCAGACTCGTGTTTTATTTGTCTGCAGCTTCTAAAAAAGAAGTGTTAATAAATTAATATATGAATGGTAAATGCTAGGTACGAGCACCTTATTCTTACCTTTTTTTGACACGATGGAAAAATGTGCTGTGGCCTGTGGGTGGCTGCACAGTGCAATGACAAAGGCACAGTGGCAGATCATATTTTTCCCCCTCGTGCAGGCCGAGCAGCGGTGGACCAGGGTGCGGCCATGCTGGCGTGAAGGGCAGGCCCCCTGCGAGCCCTCTGGCCACTGGCCACCGGAGCATCTTCCGCACACAGCTTTGGGCTGCACATCCCCCACCAGTTGCGGCGTGAGGCAGGGAGAGATGAGAGATGGCGTTAGCCTGGAGGGAGAGAGAAGGTCTTGGGGGCTCCAGGAGAGATGGGGAGGGACTCTGCATCAGGGAGGGGAGCCATGGGACGAGGGGGAACAGTTTTACACTGCAAGAGGGGAGGTTGAGATGAGATGTGAGGGAGAAATTCTTGGCTGTGAGGGGGGTGAGCCCCTGGCCCAGGGTGCCCAGAGCAGCTGTGGCTGCCCCAGCCCTGGAGGGGTTCAAGGCCAGGTTGGAGGGGGCTTGGAGCAACCTGGGCTGGTGGGAGGTGTCCCTGCCCAGGGCAGGGGGTGGCACTGGGTGGGCTTTAAGGTCCTTTCCAGCCCAAACCATTCTGTGCTTCTACGATTCTAAGGTCGCCGCCGTTGTGTATCCAACCTTCCCTCGGGAGTTAGGAGGGCAGGAAGATAAACTGGGGTGAAGATAGCCATTGAGTGGCTTCTGACAGGGCTGAGCAGCCTGGCATTGCCCTCTCATCCTGCCTGGCTCTGGTGGCATCTCCTGCAGTGCCTTGGTTTCAGCCTGCGGTGCTTGGCACAACCCCGGTGGAACACGTACTCGGCAGAGACCTGCAGCCACCAGCTTGTCGGGCCGGTTTGGGCAGTGCCGGTGCAGGCGCCGAGAGCTGGGGCTGGCAGCGGGAGCGCGGTGGTGGTGCCGGGAGGAGCTGCCGGGGCGGGATGGGGCAGTGGGGCAGCTCTAGAGCCATCCTCGTCCTGCTGTGGCCCAGGGTAACTCGAGCAGCCATAGTGCCCAGCCGTCATGTTTAACGGCCAGCCGTGGTGGGCTCTCGCGGATTCCCCTCTTCGCACCCATCTGAGATTTCCATTTCTGCAATCGTCTGTGGCAGCGAATTCGACAGGTTTATTCCAGGTTCCTGCAGAAGCAGTGTTCCCCCAGGTTTCCGGTCTCCAAAAGTCCTTTATTGTTTTTACGCTATTAGCATACAGCGAGTGCTGCTCCTTTGTTTCGCCCCCCCACCCCGTAGCCATCTGCCTTCGGGTGGAGGATGAACTTCCTCGTCCAAGGCAAATGAAGGACTCCGGCTCTGTTAGGAGTGGCTGCTGGCTACTTCCGATATTCAAGGTGTTCTTCAGGCTCTTGCTCCTCCTCCGGTGAGTCTGGTTTTATTTGTGAAGTCTGTTGTTTGACCAGATCCTGGAGGTTGTTTGGATGTAAATGAAACGTTTGCGATTTCTGTGGCAGGAGAGAGGGTGTTTCCTGCGCCGCTCAAAGCCCTGCCTGACTGTTACAACCTTCTTAAGCCTATTACAATGTTCTGCAAATTACATAACATGCACATAATTAATTGTGTTCACTTTCAATCATGAACATAGATTATAATGTGCCTTCAGCACTTTATCTGCACTGCGTATGACAGGCGGGTGGTGTAGCCGGAGCGCGGCACTCAGGGCACTGCTTTCGCTGTGGTGGGCCCTCGGTTCTGGGGTCCTTTACAGCATGTGCCCCCCGAAAGGCATCTGGTCTCTGGTGCTTCCCTCGTGCCTCGAGGAGGGGGATGCTGTGGGGCTTTTTGTGCTCCCAAGGGTGGGAGGGAGGGTCCCCAGCCCGCGGTGCCTGGGCTCTGCCGCCTTCCTGCCCCCGGCTCGGCCGCTCCTCCCCATCCCGAGCTGCGTGGGCAGAGCCTCCCGGGCACCGGCAGCGTTGGCACCTCATGCAGCTTCGTGTCTGCAGACGAGGTGGGAGGGAAGAGCCATAAATCTCCTGCCTGGAGGGAGCAGGGGGAACGCGGCAGGATCCTTGTTAGCGTCTCGAGGGAGACCGTGGTGACCTGATGATTTCTCCTTCTGTTCTGCAGATTCGTTTGTGAACAGCCAGGAATGGACCCTGAGTCGCTCGGTGCCTGAGCTGAAGGTGGTGAGTACTCGCGCCTCGTGCCTTGGATACCCCTGGTGCTCTGATGCTTCTCCAAATCCACAGGAAAACCCCATCTTCTAATGTGTCCAACTGGAAATGCGTAGGGGCTTCAGCCTCACAGAGGGGAGAGGAGCTGGGGCTGCTGCTGTGCTGGGGGAAGGCGAGGGCTTCTCGGTGGCTCACGCTTGTAAGGGGGTGTTGATCTGGGAGAGCACTCAGATGTGAATGTCGAAAGGCAATATTTGAGCACTTGACCCCTCCTGCTGGCCACAGCCAAGCTGTAATTCCTGACCGGGTCCTGCACAGGCTAGACCTTCTGGCATAGCAGAAGCAGGGGCAGATCCTGAGCGGTGGTTCGGGCATTCATCCGTGGTCATCACCCTCAGAGCAGCGGTCCAAGTGTGGGAGTTACCGCCTGGGAGGTGTCACCTCTCCATTTGAGCCTGGCTGGCTTCAGCTCTGCGCTGGTGCTTCCCCGGCCTCTGCTGGCCACCTCCCGGACACGCTGCCGAGGTGTCCCTGCCGCGAGGGATGCTGGTGGGACCAAACCGTCATCTCTGGGGCTTTGTTCCCCCAAGCAGAGGGGATGAAGCTCCTCTGGTTTGTCAGCGCAGGGCAGGTTTCAAGGGCATGCCGTTACCGGGCTCCATCACGTACCTGTGGGATATGGTCTGTGGTAGGGGGGCTGCCTCGGCCCCCCCTTGCCCCGACACAGCCTGTTCCTGTGGGACAGGGTGACGAGGGAGGGGGCCGGGTCTCGGGGTGTGGCCCCTCTGAGACGGGGACGTTTCCCATGGCCTGCCATCACTGATGGCCATGCGCTGTCTTGCCGGGGCCATCTGTGGGCTGGCACGGGGTGTGCTGCTGGAGCCGAGCTGGCGGGCGAGCACCGGGGGCAGAAGCCGAGCCTGGGCCGAGGGAGAGAATGGGACCTCCTTGCTGCTGGCAAAGAGCTCCTGGGCTGGTTGGGGCACCCTCGGCGGCCGTGCTGCCGGCGCTGGGGTAGCGCTGGAGGGACATGGGGGCGGCAGGACGCCGCAGCACTGCCGAGTGGCTGGCTGGCTGTTCTCGGGGACCTCGGCAATCTGTTCCACCGCTCCGCTCTGCTGGTACTCTCCATGGCAGCCTTTAACTCCCTTTGAAGACTATTGGCTTGTCTCCTTTCAGCCCTTTCAAGATTAATTTTTTTCTGTCTTAATCCAAGAAACAAGAAACCTTTTTGCAAAACATACCAGCACCATGCTGCCACAATGTTTCTGATCTGCAGTTAAGTAAAAATTAAAACAAACCTTGAATATTCGTTTGTTAGTTTGGCTTGTAAAATGTATGTCTGTTCAAAAATATTCTTGCAGCTATTCTGTGTATTGCCTTCTGACATTTTAACGTTCTGCAGGCTGCAAAACAGTGCTGCAAGCTAAACAAACCCAAAGCTTTTAGTTCTTCCTCAATTAGCACAATCCTTTTCCCATGTTTTCCATGACCTCTGGGAATCTGTTGCTCTGGGGTTTCATCCGGCCAAAGCAGCTCTTCCCAAAAGCCTGGAGGCCTTTCAGAGTCCTGGCTGAAGCCCTTTCCATCGTGTCTGGGGTTGGGCTGCAGCAGCTGGCCGCATTGGAGACCGCTGGGCGGTGAGCTGCTCATCCGGGATTTCTTCTTTTGCGGCTGCAAAGGGAAGGACGTCGTGTAGGAGCTGCTTCTGCAGGGTCTGGGGTGGTGGTCAGCCAGCAGGGACAAGGAAAGCTGGGCAGCTCCCGAGCTTTCAGGCAGGTCTCTAAGGGGTCTGTTCCGCACAGCCCTGGCTGCCCCGGGGGTGCACCAGGAGATGCCTCTCTTCCTCGGCTCCCCCTCACCCACCCCAGCAGTGCGGCCGTCCCTATCCATCGCAGGGCCCAGCTCTTCTCCCCAGGTCTCTGCAGACAGACTGGTCTTCAAACGAGCATCCTGAGTTACCACCAGGCTACAGTGGTATGGGAGGGGTCCGCACATGGCACCCATCCTGGAGTCCGTATGGGAATCACTAAATGAATGGGTGAGACTCAGTGAGAAACCTTCCCAGGTTTTGCTCCCTTCCAGTTTTCAAGCATCTCTCCCCTCGGCTCCTGTCCCAGCCCCACCAGCCCCGTCCTCAGAGCCGTGCTCCGTGCGGGAGGTGCTGCAAATGGAGCAAGGTCCCAGGTGGCACGAGGCCGGGCACCAATCTCTGCGGCAGAAGTGGCTCCCGGGACAGAGCCACCCAGTCCTCGGTCCTGTGTGGTGCTTCACCGAGTGCATCACCTGCCCCCGTGACAAATGTGTCTGACACCAAAGACATCCTTGTGCGGGGCAAAGGCAGCGTCTGTTGGTAAATGGCAGAGCGCGCTGTTTATGGTGGGAGAGGCTTGCACGAAGCGCCCGCTCTGTCTCTGATGTGCCAGTCCTTGTCCCCAGGGGAGACCTACGCTGAGCCTGTGAACCAACATTCATAATTCCGTTAGTATGGAAAAGCATGGACTTGTTGGGGGCTTCTGTGTTATGGTCCATAAAGTATTGACCACAGCCTGCATCCCTCCTTCTTCTGCGGGAATGAGCTGTCCCCTTTACCTCTCCTGCAGGAGGTGAGGATCTTACAGCTTTCTTCCCTGCTCATCTTCCCATTTGCACCACAAGTGATCAGTGTACTTTCTCCAAGGTTTTTTATTAGCTTGATGTATTTAAGTTATGTTCAGCAGTTTTCCCCACCTTAATTTTATCCCGAAGCTTCCTCCATCTGCTGCAGCCTGAGAGGAGGCTGTGGCTGAGAGAAGGCAGCGACTCCTGCAAAGCTGCCATCCCTGTGGGCACAGCACAAATGGTGCCTCTTGGTGAGGACTCGTCCCCCGGTCCCAAACCTGGGCAATATCAGCCCTTCCCCGGCCAGCGCAGGGGCTGCCTTCCCTCCTTCTCCCAACCCGTCTTGGTACAGAGGTTTCCATGGTGCCTGCACACCACGTTTTACTTCGGTTTGCTGCCTTTGAGTGTGGTGTTCCTCAGGGCTGTCAGTTCTGTTTGAGCTTGTTTATAACACGGATGAGGGTAAGAGAAAGCAGGAGTGTATTTCAGCAAGACGTGGGTCAGGATTTTGGTTATAATCAAAGAAAGTGTAAATGCAGCTTCCATCCAAGTTTTAGAGAGCTGAATGCTGTTGGAGTGTTTAATCTTGGATGTTGCGTGGTGTCCTGGCTGCCAGGCGGCCTCAGGGAGCCGCTCCTTTTGCAGAGGTTTCCCCGGGGCCTGGGGCTGTGGCCGGGCTGGGCAGAGCTGAGCCCCCGAGCTGCCCACTCTGCGTGGTTGTCCCCGCGGCTGCCTCTCTGTGTCCACCTCTATATCTCGGATGGCTCACGCTGCCATCAGAGTGTGGCAGGGAGGGCTCAGCCGGAGGATGGGGTGTTGCCTTTGTTCATACCAGAGGCTACGGCGTTCGTGTGGCCATCACGTCTCTGCAGATCACTTGGCTCCAGAAGCACGTGTGCATTACCTGTGAGGTCTGCAGTCTGGTACATGTTCTCTACCCAAATGCGCTGGGTATGATCTTTAACTGCGGGTGACAGACCTGGCAGCGATGCGTTTGGCCCGGGCATGCCGCTGGGAGCGTGTTGATCTGCCCTTCCCAGTCCTGGGCTGCTGGCACCCCGGTCCTGCCGCTCGCTGGCTCCGCGTGGCGTGGGCACACGGGGTGCCGGCAGAATGGAGGGTTTCCTGCGCTCCTGCGGCATGGTCTGCACCGGCTGGGCGCCTGCCGCTGCGGGGCCGGCACTTCTTTGTCTCTTGCCAGGAGCGTGCGGGTGGCCCAGGGCAGGACCGGGGGCTTTCGAGCACCGCTGAAAGCTGGAGAACCTGCCTGGTGGTGACTCAGTCACTGAGCTCATCCCTTTGCCTGGAAGAGGTGGGCCATAAACGTCTCTGAGGTGGCAGAGGCAGTGCTGATGTTCTCAGACACTCCTCTCTTCTCGCCCCCCGCGTCTGTTGGCGCTGGTGTGGCTGTGCGGGGCTGTGCGGAGCTGTGTGGGCTTGTGCCGCAGACCTGCTCCAGCTGCTGGGCTGATTTGAAAATGGCACTGCGAAGGAGCGCTGGGCTGTACAGCCTGTTGTTCATCTCTTTTGCTCCACAGGGGCTCAGGCTGTGTCAGCAGCGCAGCTGGGGGCCAGGTGGGTGCGGGGGGCCAGCGTGGGCACGGGGAGACCCCCCTGCAGTGCTGCCTCCAGCGCAGGGGCACCAACAGCAGAAGGACATGGAGCTGTTGGAGCGGGGCCAGAGGAGGCCTTGGAGATGCTGGGAGGGCTGGAGCCCCTCTGCGGGGAGGACAGGCTGAGAGAGCTGGGGGGGTTCAGCCTGGAGAAGAGAAGGCTGCGGGGAGACCTTGGAGCCCCTTCCAGTCCCTCAAGGGGCTCCAGGAAAGCTGGGGAGGGACTCGGGATCAGGGAGGGGAGCCATGGGACGAGGGGGAACCGGTTTAAACTGGAAGAGGGGAGATTGAGGGGAGATGTGAGGCAGAAATTCTTGGCTGTGAGGGTGGTGAGCCCCTGGCCCAGGGTGCCCCGAGCCGCTGTGGCTGCCCCATCCCTGGAGGGGGTCAAGGCCAGGTTGGAGGGGGCTTGGAGCAACCTGGGCTGGTGGGAGGTGTCCCTGCCCAGGGCAGGGGGTGGCACTGGGTGGGCTTTAAGGTCCCTTCCAGCCCAAACCATTCTGTGATTCTGTGACTCGGGTCTCTTGGGGTGACATGTCCTCCCCTGGGCTGGGCCTGGGCTGAGCGTGCAGGTTTCGTTCCTGGCGCTCGGAGGGGCTCGGGTGGGCTGTGGAGGGTGAGCGCGCGGACCTCGGGAAGGAGCCGGTCCCCGCTCTGCTGCGTGGGCTCTTCCCCGGGTCGGCCATCAGTGCCACATTGTGTTTCCAGGAGTTGGGCTCGCTGGAGCCCAGGATGGGGGCTCTCCCGTGACAGCAGATGAGTGGAGAGCTCTGACACTGCCTTGTGCCGGTTTCCAATACCCAGGTGACACTTGGAGACACGTGATGGGACTTGGGATTCTGATTTTGTTTCTTGTAAGGGTATGTGCTGTTTTCATGAACACTATTAGCTTTTTGGTGCTGTGTGCCTGCTTGAAATTTTCATCATAAAGATATTGTATTTCTGCCTTGGACTTCCTGTGCAGAAGTACACCCACCGGGTCTGTGCAGCATCTCCACGGAGACTCCGGTATTTCCAGCACATACACATGCCCAGTGAATCTCGTGTCTGGTCCAGCGGTGGGTCTAGGAAGGGTGCAAAGTCAGTGGTGCACTGCCACACGCAGTAGTGTCACTGTGCCTTTGCTGTGAAGCGGCTGTGGACACAGCTGGGGATGTTGGATTTTCCAGAAACAGCAGCCCCATTGGGAAGTCTGCACAGGGATCTCTGGTGGCTTCTGTCTGGTAGATGTACCAGACATCTTAAATCCCAGTGAAACAGCAAGTCCCCACAATCTGTGCTAACTAATCTTGGGGACAGAGAAGGCGGATGCCTACAAAAGCATTTGGGTGGGTGGTTTGCTGGGCAACAAGGAGTCTGTTGCAGTCACGTATTCGGTGGGGCAGAGTGAACCTTCAGTCGAGTAGAAACCCCCAGACTCCAGGTTTCGCGGGGCAGTACGGGCAGGTGCTCCGAATGGCCGTGTTGGTGTGTCAGACACCCACCCCAGGATGACTTTGTGGGAGCACTGGGAGTGTGGTTTAGACACGAGACGAAGTGTAGGGTGCCCTAAAGCAGGAGTCAGTTATGTACGAGAAGATCCACGGTAAGGTCAGGCCATCCAAAGCCGAAGGTGCGTTTTGGGAAGCTGTGTGGAAAGGAGTGGGAGCTCCTTTGGCCCAGATGCGGTGAGGTGTGGCCCCAGGACAGCGTCCCGGGCTCTGCACGGTGAACAGCTGGTGGGAGCTTGCCGCCTCCCTCACCAAGCAGGGTTTTGAGGAGCACATGGCTGTGTAAGAAGTGAGTTGGGAACAGCTCTTCTGGCTGGCCTCTCGAGAGCATCTCTCCACAGACCTGGGGCATCGGGAGGAGGCAGAGGAGCATGGGCGAAGACTGTCACTGCGTCGCCCAGCATTTCTGCCCCAGCTTCACCAGAGCAACACTGCAGCAGAGGCCAGAGGAGCACCAGCCGGGATGCTCAGTGACATGAGAGCCCGCCCCACGAGCTGTGATTCCCTGTAGATGTGGGGAATAGCTGTGGGATACGAGCTGACCAGTCGGAATTAGATTTTTTGGAAGGATGGCAGAAGGTGCCCCTTTACCCCAGGACTGCTCTCCCATCAGCATGCAAGCCCTTAGGCACCGGAGGTTTTTTAAATCCTTGGGAAAATGATGAAGAACTGGGTTGTCTGGCTGACCCATCCTGGGACAACCGTGTTCATTTTGTAGCAAATTTGTAGGTTGATCCAGAGTAACAGACCTCAGCCTAGTGTGTTCCAACCCAGGTAAAAATTAGTGCTCAGTATCTTTATTTTTTCAACTCTCTTAAAAATTGGTGCTAGATATATTCGTTTTTCAACTTGGTTAAAGATTGATGCTAGGTGTTTTTATTTTTTAACTCAGTTAAAACTTGGTGCTGGGTGTCTTTCTGCGTGGGGAGCGCAGCTGGCGGCACCAGGAAGCACGTGCTCTGCTACAGCAGCATCGCTGCCGCAGCAAGGAGCGAGCGCCGTGCCTGCTGCTGGTATGGGAAACCACAGCTGTACCCAACGCATGGTGTCTCTGCTCTCATTCTCCCTCTGGCAGGTGCTGTCAGGAGCTATAACGCCCCAAAATTCAGGATGTGTGGGCTGGGAGAAGAGGCTTTTTTCCTTCCGAGTTGACTGTGGCATGGGAGGGCAAGTGTTGCCCCGAGGAGCAGGAGGACTGTGGGAAGAGCTAACATGGCACTGACAGGGCTGTGCCAGTTTGGGGGAGGACGAGGGTCCTCACCATCCTCCGTCTGGGTGGCTGCGCCCCACTACCTGCTGCTCTCTGCCCGACTGAGACCAATTAACGCCCCCAGGCTTCTCACCAAGTACCAGCTGGGCTGTGGCATCCCCTGTGCCCTCTCACAACCGTCTCTGCCCATCATCAGCACATGCCCGGTTACTGGTGGTCTCGCCTCTCAGGGCTGGGCTTGTATAGAGGGAGACGTGCTGGCCACGCGGGCTGTGGGTGATGCGCCCCTCTGTTTCAGGGCATCGTGGGGAACCTGTCCAGCGGCAAGTCGGCCCTCGTGCACCGCTACCTGACCGGCACCTATGTGCAGGAGGAATCTCCCGAGGGTAAGGTCCAGGGTGCCTTGGGGGTGGTCTGGGTCCTTGCTCCTCTCCCCAGCTCTGAAGGTGACCCCTGTCTCTGCACCCCGCCTGCCGTGGCCGCAGGGCTCCGCAGCCTCCCCTGGCCTTCCTTAGGGGTGTCTCCTGCTTGCTGCCCCCTCACTTGACCTGCTGCTTTGCTCTTCCCAAGGTGGCCGATTTAAGAAGGAGATCGTCGTGGACGGTCAGAGTTACTTGCTGCTGATCCGAGATGAAGGGGGCCCCCCCGAACTCCAGGTAGGAGACCCATACCCACCGCGGTCCCTTCCCACCCCATTCTCTGGAGGGATCGGAGGGCTCCTGGGGAGGGACCTGCCTGGCTGCCTCTTGGGAACCGGGTCGTGGCGGGACATGCAGACTGCGAGACCTGAGGAGGAGCTACCCCTGTGGTCACTGTTGACCCCGGGCCTCCCTGCGGTGCCGGGGACTTGTGCCGCAGGGCCTGGGGCGTGCGCTGGGCTGAGCCCGGCCGCAGCCCCTACGAGCCGGCCCTGTGGCTGCCCTTGATGGCAGCTCTGGGCAGGGGGCTGCGGGACGCCTGTCTGGGCTCTAACCACCGGTGTGTCTCCCACAGTTTGCTGCCTGGGTCGATGCTGTGGTGTTTGTCTTCAGCCTGGAGGACGAGATCAGCTTCCAGACAGTCTACAACTACTACCTGCGGCTCTGCAGCTACCGGAACACAGCGGAGGTGCCGATGGTGCTGGTGGGCACACAGGGTGAGAGCGGGGCGGCCGGGATTCCTCCCCGCATCCCCCCTGCCCCAGTCAGGTGCACTGGGAACACATCCACACTGGCAAGAGGGCGCAGGGTGCTGGCCCTGCAAGTGCATCGGGGGAGCCCAGCCGTATGCGGGACTGAGTGACGCTGAGGCCCCGAGTCCAGGGCCCTGGAGGAGCTGAATCTAAGGGCTCCTCTCAGACCACCGCAGCTTTCCTGTGGAGAGCTGCCTTGCTTCATGCAGCCGCTTCCCTCTTCCCCATGCCCACCCTCCTGGCCTTGCCTGCCTTCCTCGGCCCTGCCTGCGGCAGCGGGAGCGGGCAGGACTCGGGGCCTGGCTGTGGGGGGTCTCTGCTGGTGTGTTGCCCCTCGTCCTCTGGGACAAGCCGCAGCAGGCAAGGTTTTGGGGGGATGGCAGCTTTGCTTTCAGCACCTCCAGAAGAGGCCTGAGCTGTGGAGCTCTGTCTACCCCGAGGGATGTGGGGTAGAGCAGCAGCAGCCCAGAACTGCCCTTGTCCCCTCTCCCCCACAGGGGTGGGGCCTGGTGCCAGCGGGGACTGGGACGGGGCCCATAAGGGAGCTGTCACGAAACCGCAGCCGAAGCTGCCAGTGGGGACAGGAGACGCAGTGCCTGGAGCCCCAGCTGGGCTCCCCAGGAGTGCCTGGGCACGGAGCTGCTGATGGAGAGGGGCTGCTGGGAGAGGGGGCAGCCCTTGAGCAGGATTCCTGCCTGGCACATGCGTCGGAGGCAGCCTGGCTTCCACAAGCCTTGCTCCGGGTGACCAGGAGGCAGGGAGGGGCAGCAACAAGGGCATTGCTGCTCCGCTCTTCTGAAAAGAGTGTCCGTCCAGCCTGTAGAGGGTAAAACACTGGCAGGAGGGATCCTGGAGCTGCAGAAGTTGTCTGGACATGAGGGTGACAGCAGAGTGGGGGAGCCGGGGACGGAGGATGCAAGGGAAGAAGGTCTTGGCAAGACCCAATTCCTGAGTGGCATGACCCATTTCTGGCGAAGAGCAAACTCTGAGAATGGGAAGACAGGCAGTGACAGCGGGAGTCGCAGGGGTGTCTGCTCTGGACCCCAGATTAAGCATAGAACAAAGTTGTTAAACTTTTGATATTTAAAGATTGTCAGATATTTAAAGAATTAATGTCAGGACTGAGTGATCTTGGTTCAGGACGGGGCTGGGGTTGCAGGCGCGTGCTGTGGAGGCTCAGGAGCGGGGAAGAGCAATATGGCAGAGGGGCCGGTGACCAGTGTCCCAGACTTAGAGCCAGGGGAGGTCACAGCCGTGGTACAGTCACGCCAAACAACCCACTGGGGAGATCGAGGGCGACTTCTGTACAGTGCGAGTCCCAGGAGTCTTTCGACTCCTCCTGAGAAGGTTCATTTACAGACACTGCTTTTCCCTGGCTCGTCTTCAAGGAATCGGAATCCTCTTGGGAAGGTAGTTTTTCCAAAACATGTGAGCACTTAGCAGCCATCTGGGATACAGATTAAGCCTATTTTTTAGTGTTGTCCACCAAGGCCTCAGCTGTGAGTGCATCCTGGCAGCTCTGTCTTTCCCAATTAACTGAGGATGATTTCTCCCCTTTGATTCTTTAATCTGTAGCGTATGGCTGTGGGACCCAAAACAATCGAGACTGGCAGATCCATTTAACTCTGCAACTGAGGTGGACTTGCAGATGAGTGCCCTCGTTCCTTCCAGCAGCCATGGCCAGTGACACGTTGACAGATGGCAATGTTAGTCATTTCTAACGCATGGCAACTCGGCACATCCTCATGCGGATGAGGCTGTAGTTGGACCCAGGGTCAGGCTGTTCACACCTCCGCCCCCTGCACTCTGTCTGCTGTCACTGAGTGTCCTGTTGTCTTCAACAGCTGCACTGGTCACGATGTGCTTGTGTGAGTCGTGATGGTGTGTCCCGTTCCTAACATCCATGCTGCCTTGCCTTGCCAGCCACACCTCCCACTGGCTTCTGCCTTCTGTCTTCAGAAACGTCGGTGGCTGGATGGTTAGGAGAGTTGAATAAGGTTCATTTAACAAATCCATTTTTCTACAAACATGGGACTGTAATCTAAAACATTTATAGGACAGGGTATACTCTGAAGGTGGGTGTCTCAGTGTGTGAAGGGAGAGAGGGGAGGTCAGGAGTGTGCGCTGGGACTTGGGGATGGATGGCACACAGCCGCTTGCTTTTTAACCTCCTTCCTCTCCCTTTGGTTTCCAGATGCCATCAGCGCCACGAACCCCCGGGTCATTGACGATTCTCGGGCACGGAAGCTTTCCAATGATTTGAAGCGCTGCACGTACTACGAGACCTGTGCCACCTACGGACTGAACGTGGAGAGAGTCTTCCAGGATGGTAACTGCAGGCGGTGGAGGGTGTCCGTGCAGGACAGGCAGCAGTGCTGTCCCAGAGAGGGGGCTTACGCTGCCTGGACCTCTGGCTCAGTTAGAGTGGCGTGCTGCTGTGAGGCCAAGGCAGTTAGGCACGTGTTCCTGTGCAGTGCCGCTGTTTTACACACACAGAGCGGGTCCAAGGAGTAGGACATGCTGTGTGTGTGGAGTGATTCCTGAGTGTGTGGCACACAGGTGAAGTGCATGGGGATGTGTACGAGGGACCACGGAGCAGGGCCAAGCAGCTCCCTTCTCCTGCCTGCCTTGCAGGGGCTGCCTGCTGGGTAGCCCCTTGTTCCGGAGAGGCCGCAGGGGACGGTTGTGTCCCCGAGGTAGGCCTGTGCAGCACAGCGGTCTGTATGAGACTGCAGAGGACTTGCGAGGCTGCAGAGTGGGTTTTGATGGCCTTTCGCGGAGGAGAGGAGGAAGCACAGCAGAACCTTTGGGTGTTACAGACAGGGGAACAGCAACTGAACAGCCAGATGGGGCAGCTGTTCCTTGCAGGAACCGCGTGTGGGAGAGCATTTCTGCTGAGACTTGGAGAGGAGTCTGCATGACAGGGATGCTGTAGGTGGAAGAGGGAACCTACAGCACATCCTTGGAGTTTGCAGTCTGCTTAAATAAACTGGGACCCTGCCCTGTAATGGGACTGCATATTCCCTAGTCCCCTTTCTCTGGAGTACAGCTGGGGATGTGGTTCAGTGCAGGAGGAAGGGTCTGTGCAGAGCGGAGCGGCTGGGCAGGACAGAGCTGCTTTCGGAAAGGAGGAGAGCTGTGCTGTTAGTGTTTGCAAGTGGAGCAGGTGCATGGAAGAAAGTTTGGAAATAATAATGCAGCAGGACTGCCTGAAGGCAAAAATCCAGCTTGGTTCATTGCAGCACGGTGAGACAGGCTGAGGGCAAGGCACAGGCCTGAGCCTGTCAACGGCTTCAGGTGTCTCCTTCACCTTCTGAGCAGGAGCTGGTGATCATCCTTCCCCTGCATAAGTCTGTGACCTTCCAGTAATCTCCTGTCGGAGGCCGAGGATCATAGTCACTGTGCTGCTTTTCTTATGCGGAAGCACATAGAGATGTTGCCCTCTCCTGCCGCTGGTCCATCTCTGAGACGGTCTGTGAAGTCAGCCCCGACAGCGACCTTTCAAACTGCCCTCCTGGCCCCTGGTAGGGATCCCCTGGGCATCGAGCAGCCCCTGCGTTGCTTTCGTGTTCCTGGGGAAACCAGGGCGACGCTGTCAGGCAGGTTGCTTCCAAGTGTCCCCTCCCTCCTCCTCACCAGCTGGGAATAGTTCAGTATAGTGAATGCTGCAGCAGAGCTGGAAGGGGAGGATCTGCTAAACCAACTCAGCGGTTTGCAGAGCAAATCGAGAGCGCGACAGCGGGTGGGCTGCGTGTGCTGCTGATCCTGGCTGCTGGAAAGCTTTGGCACTGTATGTCACCAAATTTGTTCAGCTTGTTCCTTCAAATTGGTTCTATTGTGTCCTCTCTCTGAAGGACGGCCCAGTGAGGAGCAGCAGCCGGTGGGTTTGGGAAGGGGCTGGGGAAGGCACTGCAGGAATAGGTGCTGCTGTTTGCTAGGCTGCTTCTCATCCTTTTGTATCTCAAGATGGACTGAATTGTGCTCTGAGGTTATTTTTTCTCTCTGTTGACCCTGGCAGCATAGACAACACCACTTTAAGCAGTGCGACATGTGAGATGAAAGCTCTCATGTGAGACCAGGACTCGGCTTCTAGCGCCGGTGCTGCTTAGCAAGCCTGGTGGCAGCCCTTGGCCGCTGCTTGAAGGCTCAGGATTGAGCGCCTGCAAAGTGCTGGGCTTTGTCTTCTGTCTGGGTTTTCACGGAATAAACGTGTGGTCAGGAAGGAGGCAAGGGAGTGGGTTTGTCCACGTGAAGAGCAGTGAGGCTGAGGAGATCTGGAAGACCACAAGGAATGTGGTAATCGGAGACTGTTCATACAAACCCGATGTCAGTCTGGGCAAATGCTGATGCTCTATGGAACAAGGAGCGTGGGCCACCCTGCCGGGGGGCTGGTGCTGTCCCTGGGCGAGTAAGCAGGGGAGCAGCAAGTGGAAGTCCAGACGGATTCGTGCCTTCGTACAGGGCAGCAGGAGGAACATTGCTGGAGTGTTGTCAAACTTCAAAAGGACACAGAGAAACTGAGAAGATTAAAAAAAAAAGCTACAAAAATTAATCAAAGGCTGGAAAAAATACCTGATAGTGAGACACTAAAAGAGACTATCCATTGAATAAATTAAAAAGAAGGCTGAGAGGCGACTTGATTACAAAATAAGAGTGTCCACGTACCTATCTACATGGGGAGAACACAGATACTAAGACTTTGCAGAGTAGCAGACAGTTAATGCTAGAAGCCAAAGCCAGTCAAATTTTAAAGAAGCCTTATTTTTTTTATTAATAGCCCTGTTTTCATTAACTGTTGGAAAAAATGCATAGGGAGGTACTGTATTCTGCATCTCTTGTACCTTCTCCAAATCCAGACCGAGTCCCTTTGTGGAGGAGACTTGCCGTGTACCCAGGTGACTGGTGCAGTATGGGCTGGGGGGAGTTTAGTGGCTGGCAGCATACAGAGGTCAGCCTCGGAAACGGAGAGGTCCTTCTGGCCTTGGAGTCTGTGTGCGCAGGAGCTGCCCACGTTGTGTTGTGCCGGGCCGTATTCCCTGCAGCAGGCACAGAGTGGTTGTGCCGGTGTCGGTGCCCTTGCAGAGTGTGCTGCTCGGAGCTCTGGAGAAAGCAGTGTGATAACTGGGAGTTGCAGGTGGAACAGAGGGACCTGCCATCTCCTAGGAGATCTGGAGCGAGTCCCAGGTACTCAGTGCTCTCACCTGCCTGCTCACCTGCGGGACCACACCAGGACCACACGGATGCTCCCGAGCACGGCCATGGGGAGGGAGAGAATGGGGCAGGAGCTGCTGGCGAGGGGCTGGGGAGAGCTGAGCCCGACAGGTCAGCCCCACATGTCACCAGCATCCGAGAACTGTTCAGGGACTTCCAGGATCCAGTTTCAGATGAAGCTGACTTGACGGGATGAGGTGTTTTCGGAGTGGGTGAGCAGCTTTTTCCAATGAGCACTGGCGGGTCCTGATGCCTCTGTTTTGGGGTGGCTTGCCCTGTGTGGCAATCCAGTTACCAGCCAGACCTCATCTTCATATGGGTTCTCCAACACAAGGTACTCAGCCCAGGTCGTGGTAGACCTGCCCCATGCAGGCAGGGGAAGGTGTTGATTTTCCACCGCAGAAACAGGAAGACTTCTCTAAGCTTTCACTGCGAGGGTTTGCTTGCTTGTCCGTGCTGTGCAGAGCGTATGCTGCACCGCTCTTCCCAGAGCCCTTCCATGCCACTGTCTGGTCTAACAACAAGCAATCACTGACCTTTTTGGACAAGTTAGTGTTGTGCTGGTCTAGCGTGTCAGCTTGAGGGAGCGACCGTCCTGCCTCTCGGTATTCAGCTGAAGGCTGAGGCTAGCACTCTTCCTTCCCAAGCTGCTGTGTCTGGGAATGCCCCACGGTCTGCACGTGGTGCTGCTCAGCGTGGGGGAAGCTCCAAGAAGGAGAACCTTGGATCTCCACATTCACCAACAGTTCAGAGGTTCTTCAAGAATTGGGTGTCTCCAGCTGTTGTGGTCCTCTCCTTCCTGCTCAGGAAGATGCAGCAGAGACCTGTCCTCCATGCCCAGAGCAGTTCCTGGCTATTTGGTCTGAAGCTAAGTTTGTGGTTGTGTTCTGCGGGGATCTAGACCATGTACAGTGAGTAACTGTAATTGTGTTGAATCTCTTGGAGTGGTGGAGGCATTGTCCAGGCAGTCGGCCTTCTGAAGGTCACTGTGGAAAGCATGCGTAGCATGCAGAAAAGAGGTAACTTTCTCCTTGCTGTTTTCTCATCTGCGGCCTGGAAAAGTCCCCCTGGAAACGCTGTTCTCTGTGTGGGAACTGCAATTCTCTCATCCTTCCCAAGTTGCTCCCAGCACCAGATGTTGTCACAGTTACTGCTTCTGTGAAAAGATGGGACAGTCTGCTGGTGGCTTCACCTGTGGCGAGGAGGAAGGGTGGCGCAGGCTGGGCTGTGTGCTGCAGCGCCCGGTGCCCGGCAGACACCAGCTGCGGTTCCAGAGTTTCCCCAGGGGTGAGCCCACCCTGAGGGCTGGGTCACTGTGGTCCCCTCGCTCACCGAGAGCTCCCGGTGAGGTAGAGGCTTGTCCTGAACGTGCCTTCTGACTTCTTGGCTCTGGAGAGGTACGGTTCAAGAGCTTTCTTCTCAAAATTGCCTTCACAGAGCTCCTGTATGCAGAAATCCTGTATGCAAAGTTTAGAGGATACCAGGACAGTGGCATGAAGCCATCGGTGTGAGGGTGTGTCAGCTCTTGGGCTTCCTTTTAAGACTATTATTTCTATACCAAGCAAAGGTTTGGGAGCAAATTGTCGAGAGCCCCTTGGCAGTGATTGTCTTGGTGTTGTTCCTGAAGAGTGACCCAGGCTGATCCTGGAAGGGCACGGGAGGGACAGCAGCCAAGCTGGCCCGTGCTGTGGGTGGCTTCTCTGGCTTCACCTCTGTAGCCAGTCCAGGGTGAGCGCTCCTCTCCTCCCACTGGCCCTGAGCATCGGAGAGGACAGCCGGCGGTGCCAGGCAGCCTTCTCTCGTGGCCCACCAGAACCTGCTGCTGACGTGCTGGTGGCATTGCTGCTCTCCATCGGTCCCACTTGGCTGTAGGGCTGCGGACTTGGACTTCAGCTTGAATGCCCAAGCGTGGTTCTGGCTCTCTTGCCTATGGGGTTGTTTGAGTTTCTGCATCCTGAGCTGGGCAGTGGGTGTCCCTCCCCAGGTGTGAGTTGGTTTGTTCCTGGCTGTTGGCGTGATCAACAGCATCGCTATGTCTTCCAGGACAGGGAGGGATGCTTCTGAGGAACGGTTTGGCAGGAGAACTTCAATGGAGAGGCTGAGAGTTTGTGCACAGTGGGGTGTGCGAGGCCCTGCAACTCCATAAGGTGCCACCCCACCCCGAGGTGTTTTCTGTAGGGTCTTTGGTGCGTCACCAGGGACCCCCACATTCGCCTCCTCTCTGTCCAGATACTCCTACCAGAGCTGACTGTTCCTGGCAGTGTCTATAGAGGGATTTCTCCAGAATGTTTAGGACAGGATGCTATGGTATGCTTTAAAATACCGGGTGATGCTCAAGTGCTAATACACACCAGAGCACCACATGTGACATTAGGCAAACAAATGCCGAGCAACATATTTGGACAGAGGTTCCGTGGCTGAGGCAGGGCTCATTGGTTGTACATCACAGAGCTGCGTGTAGCTACCAAAGAAATCATGATAAGCAAATGATCCCAGGGGCTGTCTTAAGTGATGACAGAAATTATCCCTGAAAAAGTCTGGCTGATGTTCAGGAAGTGGAAGAACCTCTGCTTGGCAAGCAGAAACATGAAGGTCACCTCAAGATGCCTCAGTTAAGGGTTGGTGAGATTTTATCACCATTGGTGTGGTCTTGCTGGCCTCGTGGTTAATTCCTTTGTTACCACTGATGGGTGAGTGACAAGGCAGAGCCTCTGCCGGGCTGTTTGTCCAGGACAGCAATTGCTGAGGAATTTTTCTGAACCTTTTCTGGCCTCCTCTCTTTTTCCTGCTGGTGGCTTTCTCAGCCTCTGTGTTTCAAGAGACCACTGTCACCTTGCCTCTTCCTTTGAATTTGGACTCACTTGTATCCTGGTCATTGAGAAACCTCCTGCCTTGAATCTGCCTTCTCCAGTGAAGCTCTGGAAGCTGTGCTGAATGGCATGAAGTCCTCTGCCCTGGAAGGTGAAAAGGCCTTCTCTGTGGCCATGCAGGACTTCCCTTCTCCTGCCATGTCCAATCTAGTCTGGACTCCACTCTGCATAAGGTTTCTGGAACCCTCTGACTTCTGCTGTGGATGCTCAGATGTTGTCATCGTGTGAAATGTCTTTCTGCCTGTTGTGGCATCCTGAAAACGCTTCCTGAGTTCCGTGCGTCCTGTCGTGGGAGTTTGGCTTTGCGCTGGTGAGCTTGTCCTCCGACTCCGTGGGGCTGTGGCTGGTCCCGCTGCGGGAGGCTGTGGGCTGCTGTACATGGGCACCGCTCTCCCAAAGCCGGTGCTTCCATGGGGCCAGGGCAGCTCTCTCGTCTGGGGTCTGGCCAGGCAGTTTTCATTGTCGCTTTAGCAGCACAAAGAATGAGCCCCGCAGGCTTACGTGGTAGAGTAGGTCTCACCCATGTTACTCTGTGCTGGGTAATTCTGAGTTCTTCCTTCCCTAGCCGCTCCTCTGATGCGGGTGGTTGAATTTCCCCTGTGCCAGACCTGCCCAATTTCCATGTCTTCTCCGTGGCAGCCGAACACCACGTGGTGTGTCAGCCGGGCTGTGTTTTGACCTGCCTAGGTTAAAGCTGTTGTGTGCCAGAGCCTGCGGGGTCCTGGGAGGGTCAGCAGAGGACATGTCCTGTCCCTGTAGCATTTCCAGCTCCTCGTATTGCCTCTGCCAGGCAGGCAGCCCATGAGGTTCAGGGGTGTCACAGAGCTGGGGTGCCCGAGCTCGCAACGTGCCTGGCCAGTGTTTGAAGGAGAGATGTGAACACAGTGAACAGCAGATGAAGCTGGCTGGAGGAGAGGATGGAGAGGAGGAGAGCAGGAAAACCAGCGGGTTAATATGGTCTGTTTGGTGGGTGTAGGAGGGGTTCCTGCTATTTATGGGACTAATACTAACCTTGGGAGTCGTACGGGCTCCCAGCTTTATCGAACAAGCAGGTAGCAGCGGTGACCCCATAGGCCTTCGTCTGTCTCTGTGCAGGACACGGCGCTGCAGCTGTGAGGTGACAGGATTTTGCCCTTGCTGTCAGCATCTGACTGTTCCAAATGGGTTCAGTCACACCACATGTGTGGTGCAGTATCTCCTGTCTTCCTGGAAGGAGAATGTGGCAGCTCCTTTATTGCAAGGGCGCACGGTATGAGGCATGCTGGGTTGGACGTGTGATGTTCCAATGCCTTCAGTCGTGTTCGTCTGAAAGGTTCCTCCTTCTGTGATGGTGGGGGTACCCGGCCACTGTGCAAAAGAAAATGAGGAACAGTGGTGTGTTCTTCTGAATTCCCCAACAGCCCAGCTTGTTTGCTGTCGTGCTCTTTGGTCAAGTGTTTATTTCCGGCAAAGGTAGGAGATTGGGAAGGTTGAAATGCAATTTTGCACTCTTGGCATCAGGAAGTGAGGTCACAGGAACTGAGAGAGTTGTTCCTCACATTAGTTTTTTGAGCATATGGAGACCGTGAGGGTCAGAAGGGCCCAGGCTGGTGGAGGTGGCATTGCCTGGGCTGTTCAGTTCAGTAACTGGCTCCTGTAGCTGCTGTAAGGGGGTGACTGAGAAGTGACTCTGGCTGCCCAGGAATTCTTCTACAGCATCCCAGGGCTCTGGGTAGCTCCCTGGTGTCCACACCAAGTCACTGCTCTGTGTGAGACCCAGGAGAGTGGGTGGCTTTTGGGGACTCAGCATGACCAGCATGGGAAGCCAGCCCTGCTGCCTGCTGGAACAGCCACGGGCAAACATCGTCCCCTGCAGCTGGGCAGCGTGGCAGTGGCGGGCCATGGGGGTTGTGAGGTTGGGTGTTCTGCAGAAATCCTCCCTGTTTATGCAGGGTGGTGCAGTTTGAGCCCCAGATGTCGGCATCAGTCAGATGAAGGGTTTGGGTCTAACCAAAACCCTCCAGAAACCCGCGGGTGGAGAAAGTTGCTTTCTGGCCTCTGACCCTGTCCCTTTCTCCCTTCTTGCAGTGGCTCAGAAGGTGGTGGCTCTACGGAAGAAACAGCAGCTTTCCATCGGTCCCTGCAAGTCCCTGCCCAATTCACCCAGCCATTCGTCTGTCTCTGCGGCCTCCATTCCTTCTGTTCACATCAACCAGGTGGGAAACATGAACAGGGAAAGCCAGGGACCCCACATGCTTCTGCACACCCCCTCAGGTCACTCACTGCACAGTGCATTTAGCCTAGCTTTAGACTCACACGACAGCCCTGCAGTAGCTTTTGGGAAGAGCAGGGTGATTGTCACCCCGGAGCTTCTGTCCGTAGCCCAGAACAGCTTGATGCTTACCCTGAGGTCAAGCTTCATGTCTAAAGCATTGAGTCTGGCTCACGGTCTCCAAAGATCATGGTGTGCTTCTACAGACATGCAGAGCCGTGAGCAATCTGCAGGGGAGCTCCTGGGCACAGCAGGAGGTCTGTGAAAGGGGGTCTCGCTCTGTCTGCCCTGGCCAGACAGGGAAGGCAGGGTGGACACAGCTGCCCACGGTCTTGCTCCCCCTGGAAATGGGAAGCTGATGGTCTTCCATCCATATACAGGTGGGCTTCTTAGGGGCTGTATTTCTGGAGGGGCAAATTCAGTGGTGATTTTGAAGGAGTAGCACAGAGGAGGAGGAGGTTCTCCTCCCCTCTGCCACTGTTCTTCTGGCACAGCATCAGCTTGATGGGGACTGACAAGGTCTCCGTGCCAGGAGGATGGTGAAGCCGGAGGTGTTTGTTCTATGACTCCGGAGAAGCGGAACTGACGCAGGAGAGGCAGGTCAGAAACCAGAGCAGGCTGCCACGGTGAGTGGCTGGTGAAGGAGGTGCTTTGGGCAGCTGCCCGATTGCATTAGGGCTTTGCTGCAGTTCCCAGCAGCCTCACACGTGCTGAGCTGGCTCTGATGGGGCAGGTGAGATACTGGGCTCGGCTGCTTCTCAGGGGCGGTCAAGCCAACAGATTCCAGCTCTGAAGTACCTGGCGTATGCAATCATGGGATCTGTAGGAAGGACCTCAGGAAACGTGTCTGTGGCGTGGTGCTGTCAGACTGAGGAGCAGCAAGTACAGCAGCTGGGTTTATGGAAGAGGGGAGACAGTGCGGCCAGAGCAGCTGAGAGCCCCTCGTCTGCCTCAGCACTGAGCAGTGCTTAAAATGTTTTTTTAGGAAAATAGTAGCTAAGGGCTAAGAGGAGTACGTAAAACTGCAGAAAAAAGCAAGTTTAGCAAAACAAATGCCACCAGACTGACTCTTCTTTTCGTAAGAAGATTGGCTTTGGACCTTTGGGTGTATCTGAGCCTCTCAGCCCTGGGAGGACTTGTGGTGACACCACCACAGGGCAGATTGTTCCTGTACCAACCTGAGTGCTGTCTGCAGCCACTGCTTGGACCCTTACACAATTTTTAAATATCCACATGAAGTTTATATCTGACTGTACAGGCTTCAGAAGCTGGGCTAGGAGTTGGTGTGTATGGATTTTTGCAGACCTGTGCCATCTGCACCAGGTCCCCCAGGCACCAGCAGCTCCAGGTGAAGTCTGTGTGTGCAGACGAAAAGGCTGAGCCTGGCTGATGGCCAGAGCCGCCCGGTGAAGTTACGCAGCTTTCTGGTCACAGCTCCTTTGTGTCCAACAAGCTCGGGGTGGAAGGAGAGAGAGCACAGCTGCTTGGAAGGCATACACAGCCGTACCGTGCCCTGCAGTGTCTCTGGATGTGCGTGCTTTCTGAGAAGTTTGATAGGAGGCATTCGAGGTAGAGAGCAAAATCCAGCGAAAATGCAGCTTTGAGTGTATCTGGCAATTTGAGGATTTCATTAGCAGACAAATTGTAAACAGCCAAAGCCTGTGTGGGAAGGAGAGGCAGTCTGTAGTGAAAGCGGAAGCAGGGTGGAAGATGGCCGAGGGCAGCGCTCCTCAGGGAGGAGCCAAACACTTGTTTCATATTTTCTTCAATGGCCAAAGTATGAGAAAAGGGTCCTAACAAATATGTACTAATGGCACTTACTGTGCCGGGTGACGTGTTTGTAGTAAAGATAAAAACATGTTCCCTGTGTGAGGGGTGCAGGGATACCAGGCTCCTCCGTCTGATTCCGGTCGCTCATGTAAGTATGCAGTGAAACGCGTGGGAACAGCAAAAAGCCAGTGGGAGGGAAGAGACCCCTAACGCAAGAGGAAATTAAGCACTTGGCTTGTTTAGCTTCGGAAAACGAAGGCTGAAATGACCAACCCTGACCTCTAAAATACGCAGCTGAGAAAGGAAAGAACTCTTTAAGAAAAGAAAGTGCTAGAACAAGGGGTGGATTTAAGACTGGCCATGGGGAAGCAAAGTTTGGGCATCGGAAGAGGTTTCTAACTGTGTGTCGTGAGCTTTGTTAAAGGTTTTTCCTCAGAAACCTCCCTGCTTTCCTTTCCTTCCCGCAGAGTACCTTTCAGCCCGGTTTGCAGACGATGTCTGTGTAGAGGTGAATGCTGCTCCTTGACTCTGAGACTGGACCTTTGCCCTCAGTACCTTGCTGTGCTCCTGGGGCTTTGCCAGGGGGACCTAGGTAGTTCTGGTGGGAAGCCAGAGCTGTTCAAGGGAAGTAATGCAGCATGCAGCTAACAGGAAATTGCAGAAACTGCAGCTAACTCTGAGGCCTTTCCGAGCAAGAAATATTTATTGGAGCAAGAAATATTTATTGATTGCCCGGGTTGTAGCAGTGTCAGCAATAATGGTAGACCGTGTCCTTCTGGAGCTTCCTCCTTCTGTCCTCCCCTCCCCTTACGTGCTCTGTGCCTGTCTAACGCTGCGTCCCTCCTGCGCTCGGCAAACCCGGACACCACACAGAGGATCAAAGTTAATTTCTGTTCTCTGGGTCTTCTGTGGCTCAACCACAAACCCTTTCGGTTCCCAGTGGCCTGCAGCAGTAATCTTCGCCGTGGTGTTTGCACATCTCTCTGCCATTACAAAAAGCACTTCTCCTAAAAATAGAGTATGAAGTAATGGAACTGGTGAGCGATCGTAAAATGCTGTGAAGTATTTCCCGGCTCTCGCTTGGGCTCAGGAACGAGGTTCTGGAGCTGCTTCCTGCTGTCCTCAGGGAAAATCCAGCTGCCTTTGGGAAACACGGATTCACTGATCCCTGGTGTTTCTAACACGGAGCTGGGCCGAGCGGCCCGCGCACTCTGGTGCATGTGGGCTTGCTGCCCATGCGGGAGGACACACATCCAACAGTGAGCACAGTGACAGGGGTGCAAGAGAGCCAGAATTGCTGCTCAGGAGTGCACCGTGATGGTGACACACCAAAGGGCATGGTCTCCAGCACGAGCTGGAGCAGCTGTCCCTGGCACAGGAGAGCGCTGGGTCAGATGGCGCCCGAGTCCTGCTGGGCGATGCTCTCCAGGTCTGGACTGCAGAAGCGCCAGAGTGGGGCTCAGTGATGGTGGCCTCGCTCCTGGGAGGTGTCCTCTGCTCCTGGCACTGAGATGGCAGTGGGGCAGCTCTGGGAAGAGGTGGAGAGACTGTACGCTGTCAGGAAGGACGGACAAGACAAGGTCTTTGCAGAGTAGTGCCGTGTTCTGTCTTTTCCTACCTGAGGGTATGGGGCTCCCGCCAAGGTTTCTTACTTGCCTTCACAAGTAAGAGAGCAGGAACTGGCACAGGGAAAAGGATCTCAAGGAAGGGTTTGGGAACGCAGGATTTAACATGGAGATGAGATGGAAAGAAGCCAAAGAATACAGTTAGGAGCTTTTGTTTGCCTGGTACCACAGCTGGGTATTGGTGTACACAAGCAAGACATGCACACACTGGGACAGAAAGATCTCTTTTCCTCCTCATTTCCGCTTGTGGGAACACAGAACTGGCACTTGCATCTTGAATGCTTGGCCAGGAGGAGCCCCTGGGAGCCTGTGCCCTGCTCTGTCCTCTCAGGGCCAGGCAGTTATGGCATCTCTGGCAGCATTTTGTTCCCCTTAGCCAGCGGCCTTTCTGAGGACTTTTAGCAACAGCACTCCCTTCCCCCTGGATCGTCTTCCCCCGCTTCCCTTCGGCCAGTAGCTGTAGTTGAGGTCTGCTTCCCTTCATAGCTTTGTGCCCAGGGAGATGGTGGTGCTGCCTGAGATCAGAAGGACGTTCTGCTCAGTGCCTGGCCTCCTGGCCCGTGCGGGCAAGGACAGCTCTGTCTGTTGGAGCCGTCAGTGAGGGCGGCATTTGTCTTCTGGAAAAGGGAACAAGTGGTCCCCGCAAAGGGTTGCTTACGGCAGGAGCTGGGAGCCAGCCCTGCCTCTTGTCCTAGTTCTGGGGACATCTCTTCTGGAGGTCATTTGATGGTACTAGTTGAGCCAAACTAACTTACTTGGAAATGGCCATTGCTTGTCTGGTCTCCTAACAATCCAGCCAGTCCATTGCAATTACTGGTAGAGGAGAGACCCTAGAGGACGCTGGTGATTTTTTCACCCATCTGTCTGTAGGACTTTCTTCTCCGGGTGTGAGATGGTGGCTGGTTTCCAAACCTTCGTCATCGTGCCAGGTTCCCAAATTGGCAGGGCTCTGCGACAGCGGTGCTGTGTGAGGTGTTCTGGTGCCCTGGCACAGTGGATGATCCTCTTTATGAAACAGTTCTTGAACCAGCCAAAGACTGGTTTCATTTCTGTCTTTGGGAGTTTGGGGTTTTTTTGCTTTTATTCTGCAGCGGTGCCTGGTGCCTCAGAGGACACTGCTTCCATCGAGGCAGAGAGGAAAGGAGCTGCAGTAACAGGACAGCCGTGGTCAGGGTTTTCCACCAGCACGCAGGAGTGTGCCAGATGTGCTCTTCAGATCTGCGGCCCTGAGTACCGTGTTCAGCATCTCACTGGTCCTCTGGCGTGGCAGGAGCCAGGGCCAGCCCTGGGAGTCCTGCACGCTCCCGTGGGGACACCAGGTCTGTTCCTTGGGCGTTCCCAGCAGCTTCTGGGATGTGGATCTGCATCCACTTGAGTAGACACTTTGGATCCCCCGGGGCCCTGCAGCTCCCCAGGAAAGCTCTCACTTGCCTGCTGGTTCGGGCTCCCCTCTCCTGTGTCCTGTCCGTACCCGTCACTGGGCGAGCAGGTTAGATGGGTTTGGAGCCCTGTTCCTCAGCTTGGCCTCAGCTTCCACCCTGCTTCCTCCTGGCAGCTGCCTGTCCCTTGCCTGGGGGTGTGGGAGGGAGGTTCTCAGGCCAGTGGATGCTTGCAGTACTCACAGAGTTATTCCACCTGATTTCCTTACCCTTGCTACCCCTTTCTCCCTCTTTCTTCAGGGCTCAGAGGTGCCTTTAGGAGTCCCTCGGGCTGTGGGATGAGTCACCACTGCCTGTTTGCTGTGGGATGGAAGTTTGTCTTTCTGCCAGGGAACTCGTTCCCAGCAGCTGGCAGGAGGTAACACGGGCACCCCACGACGAGCCTTGCGGGCTGGTGGAGTGAACTGGATCATTCCTGGGCTGAGAGAGCCGCTGCCGGGCCCCATGGCACTGCCTGGGTGTCTGGCCGTGCCTGGCCATGCTCTTCTGCCCTCCTGGCGCAGGGCTGCCCAGTGTCATGGCTTCACTCTGATGGCTTTGGTCTGTGGTCCTGCACCAGCTCTTCGGTGACACTGGGAAGTGCGTTTACCAGGACTTTACTAAGAGAGCAAATGAAAGGACTGGAACTTAAAGTTTGCAAATGAAATGAAGCACAAACTGCAGCTCAGCTGTGCTCGGCAGTGAGCGCTTCCCTGCCTGTCGCAGCATGTTTCAGCAGAGCTCAGTCGGTGCCTGTGTTTCGGCAGCTGCAGCAACAGGCATTTGCATTTCATAGAATCATAGAATCACAGAATCACAGAACAGTTAGAGTTGGAAGGGACCTTAAAGCCCACTCAGTGCCACCCCTGCCCTGGGCAGGGACACCTCCCACCAGACCAGGTTGCTCCAAGCCCCGTCCAACCTGGCCTTGAACCCCTCCAGGGATGGGGCAGCCACAGCTTCTCTGGGCAACCTGGGCCAGGGGCTCACCGCCCTCTCAGCATAAAAGATTTCCTTATATCCAGTCTAAATGCCCCCTCTTTCAGGTTAGAATTTCAGTTTCATTTCCTCTGGGAAGCCCGTGTCCCCAAAGCCTGCTCAGCTCGCAATGCCGTCCCTTTCATGGTCTGTGCTCTCCTCTGGCGTCTTCCCTGCTCCTCTGCAGGCACTGGGTCGGTGGCTGCTGTTTGTTTGCACTCCTCTGTTCAGAGCCCTTCCCAAATTTCACTCCTTGTTCTGCCTCATGCCTTTTTATGCCAAGAGTTACTACATCTTAACTTCAGCTGAGCTCTTCCCTGCCCAGGCACCCTATGGCACTATCGATATTCTTGGAAGTTCACAATATTCACCTGTTACACACTAATGGGAAGGATTTTTACTAAGTTTCAGCTGCTGCTGGGTTCTTAGATTTCAATAGCGACCACAGGTTGTTGTTCAGGTTGTTCAGCAAAGGAGCTGCCAGGAGGAAAAATGAGGTATTTGCCCAGACCTGTCATCTTGTCAGGGTTCTCCCACATCCCTGCGATTTGTTCTGGGCCCCTGGATCCCTGCCGGATCTCGGAGCAGTCTGCTTCAGCCAAGCGGTGCGGTGGCTCGGGGTTGCCTGCGTAGCCAGAGGCTGCGCTGTTCTCTGCCTTGGGGGGCATTTCTCCTCTGCGCCCAACTTCACGGCATGGGACCAGCCCTCACACTGGCCTTTTTAGCTTGGTGCGAGACATCCTTTGGCCCCAGTACCGTTCCTGAGGTTTGGGTGTCTGTGGGACACCAACAGGGTCAAATGCTTGTGTCCTGTGTTGCTCAAGAAAGCCTTGACTGGTCTCCAACACTAGGCAAACTTACGGCTAAGGAAAATTATTCTGGCTAGGCAAAAATTAAAAACGAGGTTACAGGGAATATGTAAAATATAAACTACAATTTAGCAAAATTTCTTCCTAGCAGCTTTCGCATCCAACACCTAACATCCGTAGGGTTTGTCCCAGCTGCTATGGCAGGAGCTCAAACTCTACAGCCTCTCCTGAACTGAATCCCTCCCTCAGTCGTCACTTCATAGATAGGCTGACAAGGTTGCTGAGATACCCAGAGCTCGGCCGGGAGAACCCCTCAGCATGGTTTCTGGACTCTGGCAGCCTTGCCCAGCTCACCCTCCTGGGGAGCAGGTTCTCTGTGTTGCAGCATCAGCCGTCTCTTCCCTCACACTTTGAATCTTTTTCTGTTTTTGACATGGTGCACACATTATGTATCAATGAAACACTGATGCTACAGGCATTGTTATGCCTGGTCCTAAACTTGAGCTGTCTCAGCAAGTTCTCTTTGACTTGGTAGCCCTTGCTTTCTGCATCTGTGCCTTCCTCACAGCATTTGCAGAACATTTCATGCAGTTCTGAGTCCACGGTTGGCAGTCGCTGTCTCTGTTAATGGAGCAGAAGTCACTGTCAGGGTGACACGTTATTTTGCTTCTGCACGTCCCTGGTGGTGTCCCCTGCCCTGGGACACGACAGCAGAACTCCCTCGTTCTGGGCAGGGTTTGTCAGCTGGACAGCCTCCGGAGAAGCTCCCTGGCGACATTCCCTTCTCTGGACGGAGTGCCTGGCCTCTTTTACAAGCAGAGAGGTACCAGCAGACCAGGTTCCTTCTCATTCTGCATTTCAGGGTGCCAGGAGCTTTCTTGTCTTGGGACAGGTATGGGACAGTCTGAGCCCCGTGCTGGCAGGGAGGCCCCTGCTCACAGCAAGGCTTTCCTGAACGCTGCAGAGCAGCCGCGTGGCTGCTGGCTCCTCGCGTTGAGCCACATGCACAGCCAGGGAGGAGCTCAGCCCCATCAGTCCCTTTTGGTAGCGGGCTCCCTTTCCCCGCTGAGCGGTCAGAGAGCTGGACAGGCTGCAGAGGATCTGTCGCTTGGTGCTGCCCTGTCCCCAGCCTGGGGTTAGGGTCCTCCAGACCCACCTGGAGGTGGTGGCCTTCAAGGACGTTTTGCCAGGGCAGCATCCCTCCCCATGGGCTTCACCTCCCTGCTGTGGAGGGGTGTTTGGCACTCACTTCAGGCAGTAGATACCGTGCTGTGGAGCTGCTCCGGAGCTGGAGCTCTGTGGCTTCCCAGAAGCGGCTGTCACCTCTCCGAAAGTGGCTGTGAAGAAGGTCCATCTCAGAGTCCTTCTGGAGCGGGATTTCGCTGCAGCACACCTAGCTGGGGTCCCTTGCTCTGCCTCAGAGGGGAAGAAGTTGGGCTGATTTTTGGACGGCTCTTTCCTCTCTTAAGAGAAGTTCTCTTTTGTGCATCTTCTCCCATTTCTCTCGTCAAAGACGAGACGGTCCATAGCTTGAGTGAAGTTGTATCCTTTCTAGGAGAGTGGGCTGTGGGCCGCGGCTGCTGCTCTGCCCACACAGCCTCTTTCACGCTTCCAACATTTCTTCAGTGCGTGTCTCAGAACAAGGCTCAGATCCCGCTGGGCACAGCATCTGCACGCGGGTGTTTTCTGATGGGCACCTCTGGCAGATCCTCATCCTGCCATGTGCTTGCACCTTCTGCTCTAGGCAGTGGGTGGGAGTGGAGGACATCCCGGGGCCATCGATGCTGCTGCTCGGTGAGCATGTGAACTGGAGGAGTCGGGCCGCTCCCGCAAGGGGTGCCGGAGCTCTCCTGCCCTTCTAGGGACAGCTTCTTCAGCGTATTATTGAAGTGCTGTTCAAAGATCAGCAGAACTGCCAAAGAGAGCTCAGGCTGCCACGTGCCTTGTCGTAGTAAGACGTCCTGGGCTTCCGATCTGGAATGCTTTTGTGCAGGTGTTGCTCCTTGTGACCTCTTGTAAGCTCATTTCCAGGTCGTTGCCCGCAGAGCTTGCGTGAGCGGAATGGGAGTGAGCAGCTACTTGTCTGAGAGCAGTGCGTTGCTGAGATGGTTGCATAAACTGCACGATTAGGTCTTCCCCTCTCCCTGGAGTCCAGCAAGTTGGTAGTGAAGACGCAGCGTATTGTCCCACATGTTCCCAGACATGGGTCACTGCAGCTGAGGCCACAGTGGTCCACAGGCACGAGAGATGTGTGCCACCTTTGGGCTCTGCTTGGATAAATCTCAAAACCAGTGGCAGAGATGGGTTTTACATAGAGGGTGAGCTTGGCTTGTGGCACCCCATGCTTCGGGACACTGGAAAGGCGAGGGCTGGAGTCATAGGGACACACATTGTGAGACAGGGAAGGGACAAAGTGGGATTCGGAGCCAGGCAGGCTCTGGGCCTCGCAGCTTCATGTCTGACGGCCTCTGCGGAGAGGAGGGTTCTTGCCAGCAGACTGTCTGAGGGATAGCTGCACCAGTCCTGTGTTTTGGGGAGGGAGCACGCTGAAGTGTCCCCAGCTGTGCTTCTAAGAGACAGCTGCTGCAGCTCATGGCTGCGTGGCTCATTGCTGCCTCCGTGCTTGCTCCGGGCTGGAGGGGCTTCCCGGGGTGCCGGCCGACAGACAGTGGTCAGGTCTCTCTGTGCATTCACTGCTCCTCACTGTTGATTTCAGAACTTTAACATTTTACCAGTGGAAAAACTAGAGCAGAAAGAAGGGAAGCGGCTTTCCTGAGATCCCCTGTTGGGCAGGAGCGGTGCATGGCGTAGGATGTCTCCCCTGTCCCAGTCCCACCTGCACTGCCTCGCCCCCGGTGCATATGGCTGCGTAGGTGGAAGGTGTTTGCACAGTCGTTTCCCGGGCAGCTGCCTGTCTCTGTCTGACTGTCCCGTCTCGTTCTGCCCTAGGCCACCAACGGTGGAGGAGCCTTCAGTGACTACTCCTCCTCTGTGCCCTCCACCCCCAGCATCAGCCAGCGGGAGCTGCGGATTGAGACCATTGCTGCCTCCAACACACCCACCCCCATCCGCAAGCAGTCGAAGCGGCGCTCCAACATATTCACGGTAAGCGATGCCGGGCTTGGAGGAGCGTTGGGGTGGGTTTTCTGAGGGTCGGGCAAGGCAAGGGGAAGGGAGCGGCTCTGCAGCAGTCTCGCCCCACAGTCTCTAGGGAACCTTGCTGCGCTGCCAGCAAGGGACGGGAGCAGGGGACGCAGAGCGGGTGCGTGGGGTCTCCCGCAGGAGTGTGTGTGCAGCGGGGAGCGAGGGAGCCTTCTGCAGGTGTAGGGACCGTGGTGCTGGGAGCTGCTTCTGGGGGGGTGTGTGTGCATGAGGGAGCGCCTGGGAGCAAGCTATTCCTTGCGCACCCAGGAGTGTGCATGGGGTATGCTCGTGTGTGTGTGTGTGTGTGTGTGCACACGTGCGTGCGTGCGTGAGCGGAGCTCCCTGGTCTTCACTGGGGAGAGCTGCACGTTGTGCCTGCACAGCACCAGTGACCTCTGCTGTTCTTCTCCTGGGAGCCCTGACCCCCAAGTGTGGCACGAAGCCCCCGGCACCTGCGCCTCCTCTTTGGTGTCAGCTGTGCCATGCCAGCTGTGCCGTGCCAAACCCAGCCCATGGCACTGGCCCCAGCTCGCTCCAGCACCCAAACCCCACGTCTGCGTGACTTGAGCAGTGCAGCTGGCCCTGCTGTGGGGCCCGCAAGGAGGGAGGCGTTAGGGAGCCAACAAAGCCGTGGGCCCTGGGTGGTGCAGGGCACGTCTCAGCTGTTTTCTCTGCAGGCTGGACTGCAGCCCGCCTCCCGGTACGCTCTTGCACCACGCACACAGCTGTCCACGCAGCGTGCGCACAGCCCTGCCCACACACCTGCCCTCGCTGATGGCGCAGCCCGTCAGTGTCCCCTCGCTGTTAGTGCACACACTCCCAGTCCCCATGTCTAGCGTAGGTAGCCTCTGTCCCCATGTAAACGTGCTCCTCTCCCCCTGGTGCCCCTGTAAATGTGCTGGGCTCAGGCCTCTCTCCTCCTCCCCATCTAAATGTGCTTTCCAGCCACCATTGCTCAGTACACCCCTGTCTGCTGTCTGTGGAACTGGCCACCACAAAGTCCTTGTACGTGTTGCACCGTGTTACCCTGTGTGAGCGACCGCCATTGCTCTGGACCCAGACCATGTAAATTCACAGTGTCCCATGCCCCATCCCTCTCACTGCACTATTGGCATCCCAGATCCCCCCGACTCCTCGTCCTGGGAGCACACCCATCTCCCCCAGCTTCTGACATCCTGGAAGCATCAGCTCTGATGTCCTGAATGCTCCGTGCACTCCCCACCATTTGCATCTCACACACCTCCCAGTTCTCTATGCACGTGGTCCCATCCCGTCCCCAGCGCACGTGCTCGCCCCTGCTCCCTGCACTGCCCGGCAGGTTGGCTGTCCCCCACTGCCCCCCTCCCAGCACCGCCGCCCTCGGCAGTGGATCCACCGCTCCTGGCGCATGGTTGTTTCTGTAGTACCCTCCCTGCTCTGTGTGCTTACGCCTCCCCAAAGACACCCTGTAGGTCTCCTGTTGTCGATGGTCATGCTTACTGTTGTACTTCAGTGCTGATGGATGCTTTTCCTCCCTCTCCGCCGTTTCTCTTGCTCATGCTTGCTGCTGTGCACCAGTGCACGCGGGCGCTCATGCACTGCCACCCATCCTCTGCTCGCCTGCGCGCCGACGGGGTCTGGACTCGCCGTCAGTTCATGTTCACGCTCGCTCACTCCTCCTGGAGCCCCATGCTCAGCTCACCTGGTGTGGGCACATGCTCATGGCGGGAGGAGGAGGGCGGCTTGCTGTGGGGCTTACGCTTATTTGCTGTGGACGTCATCATCCGTCTAGGGCTCTCACTTGCTCACTCATTCTGGGCTCAAGCTTGCTCACTCTCGCTGTGGGGCTCACCTGTGCTCGTCTGGGCTCGCGCTCACTCGCCGTGGTGCTGGGGCTCACGCTCACTCGCTTGCTCTTGTGCTGGTGCACATATGTGGCTCACATTGAAGTCTTCACCCCATTTGGTTGTGGCAGCAGCAGCAGCTCCCGACACCTCCTCCCGCAGCGGGACAGGGCCAGGGAGAGTAGGGAGGGGAAGTGAAGGCTGTTTTTCTGCCGCTAGCCTTTCCCGGGCAGGCAGCGTAGGTGTAGCCAGCAGTCCCCGTCCCCACGGGGTCCCCCAGGTGGGCACGGGTCTCTCCGAGGTCCAGGCAGGGCCCTGCTCCGCTCGGCTCCAGGAGTGGCTGCAGCCCCAGTCCCGAGCTGTGCCTGGCTCCTCAGCGCCCAGTCCTCCTCCTCCTCCTCTTCCTCTCCTCTCCTCTTCCTCCTCCTCCTCCTCCTCCTCCTCCTCCT
>VYZM01006109.1:86006-105112 GCA_013398915.1 Dromas ardeola
GTGCCGGAGACCACCAGGTGGAGACAGACTCTGCCCCGTCCCCGCTAGCTGGAGCCCAAGCCCCGAGAGCTGCTGCCGCCGGCGCCCGCGCCCGGCTGTCTGCCTGCCTGGCACCCATCGCTGACAGACTCGTGTCCGTGTTCTGAGTATAACTTGCCAAACTCTTTATTCTTTCGATATTTGCAGATATGTGCCACTGTTTCCAACTTTTCATCAACAAAAAGGCCTTTCCAACTCCTTCCAAATTAGAAGATCCAGGTGGTTACACACGGCACCTCTGTACAAATTCTCTCACTTTTCATTGCCTCTCCAGGGCCGGATAAGGGATGGGCACTGGGATTGATCTAAGATTAGAGGCTCGCCCGCCCTCCAGCCAGCATGGGTCCCCCCCTCGGAGACACGCAGGAGCCTTTTAAATCCCCCCAATGTAAAGTCTAGGAAGCACTGAGACGGCCTGCGCCTGCACTTTAAGCTGGGACATTTCTGGGCCTGCTGGATGCTGTCTAGGCACTTTCCATGCTCGGGGATGCCAGGCGGACGACCCTCATGGGATGGGAAGACCTGCAGACCCGCCGGGACCGGGCGACAGCAGCGAGTGGAGCTGGATGGGCCAAAAGACGCTTTGCTGCTGCCTGCGGGAGCTGCTGTTAGCGCCTGCCGCTAGCACTCAGCTCCTTCCTCCCTACTGCACCTCCTGCAGCCTGCATGGACTCCTGCTCCTCCTCCTCTTCCTCCTCGCAGCACAGCAGCCATCTATGTCTCTTTAGTTTTCTTCTCTTTCAATCTCTTTGTTTTGTTCTGGGCCCAAAAGCAAGTGAATCGGTGTCCCAGGCGCGTGGGGCTCGTGTCCCTTTTTGATCCAAAGCACATGGGGCGCTCCCGGACTGAGGGGGTGTGTAGGACGCTCCAGAGAGACGCTGCCGCTGCCCTTCTGCCATTGTTGTGATTCTGAATGTATTGATTGTGCTCCATGCCGTGTATGACTCGATATTTTCCTCTGTCCTAAGCACTTTGAATGAGTTCTGCTCAACAGACTGTATATTTCATATTGTATTTATTGGAGTTTGCTCTCACCGCAGCTGCCCTCGGGGGCTGGCGGGTTTTGCTCTCAACTCTCTAGACGTGTGATAGATATTTATTGTCCATGCTCTTTTGTAAGGGGCTGGTATCTCTGCCCGGTGACCTGTGCTACTTTGTATGGTGCAAGTGTGTTACCAGAATAAATCTGTTGGATTAGTAGAGGTGTGAGTTCCTTCACTGCCTTAGCCTCTCCTGCTTCCATCCATGCTCCACCCACATCCCATGCCATTTCTGTCTGTCGCCATGTCCTGTGTGCCCCCGCGGGAGGTGGGTCAGAGGTAGCCCCGTTCTGCCAGGAGGACAGCTCTGCTCGCAGTTGTGGGGGGAGAGGACAGCTTGCCAGGGGACAGGCGGTGGGGAGGCTGGGGCTGGAGTGTCCCTAGAGGGGACGGGCGAGACGCTGGCTGCTCCATGCGCTGGGAGACCCAGCTTTGGGGAGAGTGGTCTGGTTTGGTCTGGCAGCCCGCTGGGGATGGTGGGGCCGTGCGTTTCCGTCTCCTCTGCCCCTGTCTCTAACGGACCTGTGTCTCTTCTCTTCCAGTCTCGAAAGGGCGCGGACCCGGAGCGGGAGAAGAAGGTGCCGGAGTGTAAAGCGGACAGTATCGGCAGCGGGCGGGCCATTCCCATGAAACAGGTTCGATCCTCCTCCCTTTACCCCCATGTGAGAACAGGCTTCCCGGGGAGGTGCCGCAAGGCTTTACGGTGTGGACTGGGGTGCCTTCGCTCGGGAGAGCGCGGAGGGGCCGGGTGCCCTCATCCCGGCCAAGCAGGCCCCCCGGGGGGGCTGCACGCCTGCCTGCGCCCGGGGAGTGCAGTGCCGGGGGTGCCAGCCTGGACCCTGCGCCGGGTGCTGGGCGCGGAGCGGGGGCTGCTCTGGCGGCAGAGCGGTTCCAGCAGAGGGCATCCGTGCCCCGCGCCCGCTCCCGGCCCCCCGCTGCAGCGCCCCCGCTGCAGCCCGGCTCTCCTCTCACTGGGGAGAGAGATCCCCGGGAAGGACTCGGTGAGGCCAGGCTGACTGAGGAGTGGGGTGGTGGCTCAAAAGAGAGAGACCCTGCTTGCTGCCGGAGCTCCCAAAGCTCCCTTGCTTTTTGCAGTCCACCTGTGGTCTGGAATACCACACTAATACGGTGACGGGTCAGCCCAGGGCTGCTGTCTGTGCCATGGACGTGGAGCACAGTGGAGCAGCGCTGGAGGAGGGCTGCGTTTGGGAGGGCAGCGTGCCAAGGGTGGGCTCGGGGCCGGAGGGGAGCAGTGCCGGGGTAAGCAATGCTGGGCGGGGGCTGTGGGGTCTCTCACAGGGCGGCTCTGCTTCCAGAGTGCCAGAGGTTTGCACAGCCCCAGCAGGAAGGGATGCATCAGCTGCATGCCACGTCGGGCCCCTTCTCTCTCCTCGGGACAGGTCCTTTTTTGAATCTCCTGGGTGGGGCAGGGATCAAGGCTCCTTTAGCTGTTTCTTCCACCGCATTTGCTGCTAGGGTGCTTGTCCCTCTGTCCACACTCCTCATTTCATTGAGTCATAGCATCATAGAATTGTCAGGGTTGGAAGGGACCTTAAAGATCATCTAGTTCCAACCCCCCTGCTCTGGGCAGGGACACCTCCCACTAGACCGGGTTGCTCAGAGTCCCATCCAGCCTGGCCTTAAAAACTTCCGGGGATGGGGCTTCCACCACCTCTCTGGGCAACCTGTTCCAGTGTCTCACCACTCTCACCATTTCCTGTGGGAGCTGACTGCTGCCATGTGCTGGGGACGGTGGACAGCTGGCATCGGTGGTGGTGCGCAGCCCAAGCCCTGCCTCGCGCCCCGTGCGCTGCCCTTAGGCTGCCCGTGGGCAGGGGGTTGCCATGGCAGCTCCGCGCGCTCTGACCGTGTGTCGGCCCGGCGTGGCCGGGGGAGCAGCGGCGGTTCTGCGGTGAGGAAGGGGAGGCTGAGCCAGAGCAAGGAGCCCTGAGCTGGACCTGACTTGTCTCCCCAGAACTCTGCTGCTGACTGCAGGAGCGCTGGTCCTGGGAGCATTTCTGTGGCCTTTGGTTTCTGAACCTTTGGGTTGCTTTTTCCAGGATTTCCCTTCACTCCGCAGGGCGAGATGCTTTCTTTACCTGCTCCTGTGTCTCTCTGCATTGCTAACCAGGCCTGGCCTTGCCCAGTCTGCTGGAGGTTGCAGTGTTTTGGTGTAATTACCAAGTCGCTCCTTGCTGCAGGCAGAGCAGTGCTGTTATCTTGCTGAACAGGTAGGGAACTGAGACAGATGAAGGTCTAGGTCTGCACAACAAAACTTGCACATCACTCCTATGCTTCGCAAGAAGTAGGTGCCAAACTACTTGCCTGGCTCAGGACCTAAGTGAAGTGAGCAGTTTGTGCAGCAGCAGCTCGCCAGGAGAGCCCGGGGCAAACCATCACTTTGTGGGACGTGGGTCCCTGCCCGGGCACGGGACCGGCATCTCCCGAGGCCAGAGCTGCAGGGGGTGATTCTGCAGAGGAGATCCTGGCAGCCTTTTTACAGGAACATGTACTGACACCGGGGGAAGCGGTGTCATGTCGGAAAGGTGGGCACAAGTTTATGCAAATGGTTCTGCCTGCCTGGGCTCTGAGCAGCACCACGCTGGAGCTGCTGGCCCTGGGGCAAGGCTCAGGCCACAGAGCACCGCTGTGACCCGTCTCTTGAGATACCGTGGCACTCTGAAATTCCTGCCCTCCTGCTGCTTGAATTAAGCAGTTGTGCTACAGCATCTTTGGAAGGCACAGAGCTTTGTTCCTAGAGGAGAAAACAGGCCAATATCCATGCGCAGGTTCCGGGGGATGGGGTTGGTGTAAACATGCAGCATGATAGATGCAGAGTAACGTCGGAGTGCTGCCGTTCCGCACCGTCCCTTTGCCGGGTCGTCCCTCCAGGATGGTACCACCATGTGAAAAGGAGCAAAGACTCTCAGGAGCTGTAACTCCATATCACAAAAGATTTGGGATAGGTGGTGATTGCGCTGCTCTCTGATACGGACCTGCCCTTTCTGGAAGATCATGGAGATCTCATTGAAGGGCAGCGAAAGAGCAGGGCCTTTAGCCAGTTTTACTCTTACATGGCCTGGTGTTCCTGCCCAGTCATAAAAGAGCAGAGAAGCCAGTCATTTTGGTGCGGTAGAGTGTCAGACATGCAGGGTCTTCTGCCCGGGTGCTTGGCCAGGTTCAGACTGCGTCGCTTCCCTCAGCATGTGCCGTGCTGGGCTGGTGGCAGCAAACACTGTGTTTGGGATGCTGCAGCCACTGGTACATAACCCTGGGAGCAGTTTTGTTCCTCTGCTTGAAGAGCAAGACTGGTGCATGCTTAAATTACCTAAAGGTAGTTGAAGTCGGTGGGTGATGTGGGGCAGCACAGGAGCGGTTGCCCTGCAGAGTCCTTCCGTGATACCCATGGTGACTGTGACCGGTGCACGGTCTTTCCTGGGCTCTGGGGGAAGAGGACTGGCACTGGGGACTGCTGGCAGCCCTGTTCGGCGCTCGGCGCATTGGGTTTCTGCACAGAGCCAAGTCTGATGTCGGGGAAGGCTGACCACCAAGTCTGGGCTGGGTGTTGCAGAAAGGAGAAGCATCGGGTGGGGACTTCGCATGGCTGAGAAGGGATGTGTGCCCCCACGGAGGTGTGGTGGCTGCCTGTCACTTGTCACCACCTTCTCCAGCACCGTTGAGAACACCACCTCTGGGTGACCTGCTCTGTCTCCCTTGCGCCCCATGCACACCTGGGAAAGGTGGAAATGCCCAGTGGTACAGGTGAGACCATGGATGTTGGGGCCCCTCTACACCTAGGAGAGCACCTCCTCTCCCTCCAGTGCCTCTGCTGGGGCTGCTCGGCACCGGGGACTCGGGGTCCCTTTGCTGCAATGTCCTTTTGGTGATACGTAGGTTTGCATGGTCTTGCAAGGTTGGAAGAGTGTCTTCATAGCTGGACGCTTGTCTCTGAGAAGTGGGTTAATTAGGCCGGGAGACTAAGCTTCCCAGCTGTTCGTTACTAGGAATGAACTCCTAATTGCACATGTACCAGATTCTTTCTGGGAAGGCGGTACTGAAGGCAGAGGCAGCCCAGGGGTCCCCAGGTCCCTGGCCCAGCTCGGTTTGGGCCATGCACGCCAGTAGGGCCCAAGGCGGGTGACTCCTCCTCCTTGGGAGCTGGGATCATGCTGGGAGCTTAGATTACATTTAAATTGCCATTTGCATTTTCCAATCAATACGCGACTTTACAATTAAGTTTGGTGTTAAAATTCTTAGCAAAAAGTGAGTGGAAGGGAGATTTGTGGAGTAAACGAGTCCTTTGGGGGCCATCGCTGCTCCCTGCTTCATTACGCTGCATATTGCTGCTGCTGCTTTTACTGTGCACCACCACAATCCAAACACAGCACAGACACACTCGTGCTGGCCGACAAAATGCTGGGAAAGAAAGGAAAAGTGGGGAGAGGAAGAGGGTTGAGCTCTCTTGCCTTTCGCCTCTGGCACCTTCTTTCCCTCCTGCAGGACTTCCACCCTCGGGGAGAAACTTGTGGAAGATTTATTTCTTATAAATCTTTCCAGGACAAGCAGAGGGAGCTTGAGGTGCGTCAGCGCCGCTGCAGGGGTCTCGGCAGACCCGAGGAGCGGGGGCAGGAGGGAATACGTGCAGGAGCAGGCCCAGGACGTGCGTGGAGGGATGAGTCCAGCTGTGGGGATGCACCCGCCTCCGGCCCGTTCTCCGGCCCTTCGCCTGGCTTTCTCCTCCTTAACTGCCGCTTCCCAGCTCTGGCCGAGCTGCTGTGGGGGCTTTCCTCTGGGAAAACCAGTTCTCTGGGTGCTGTCAGGCCAAACCTCCACATTCTGCCCTCAGGAGAGAAGTTGTTGGGCTACAGAGTTGTAACCTTGATGCGTTCAGTTAAAACCTGAAAGCCTCTCGGCTTCTGTCCCCTGCCTCTTAATCTCCAATACAGCAGTGAACAACAAGTCTAGCTAGAGCTAGCTCAGTTCAGCTGTTTCTTGCAAATGTTTGGCCTTAAGGGCCCCTTCCCCTCCCCCTCATTTTATTGGATGTTTGCTTAGACTCTGTAGTTGCTCCCAGTTTTGGACTCTTGTGCCTTCTGGCTTGAAAAAATGGGATGCCAGTGCTTGATTCTCTGTTTCCAGGTCTGGTTTTGCTTGTGTTCCAATTTGCGAAGTTCCAGATTTGTAGCTGAACTAACTGCAGCTGAACTCTTCTCTGCAGACAACACAATTTTTGGGGCTTGGTAGAAGATGCAGCAGCCTGGGAGTGTTGGAGGAGGTATTTTAGTAGCACCAAGGTCTATCAAGTCGAAGACACATCAAGGGGAGGAGAGGCAGCGGAGTTGTTAGTTTGCAGTATGTATGGGCAGGTCAGACTGTAGAACTGAGCCAGATTTAAGGCCAGGAGGGATCATTATGCCCAGAAACCAGAGAATTTCACCCAGTGAATGAGTCGGATTTATAACTTCAGCCTGGTCTGGAGCAGATTTGTTTGAAAGATATCAAACAAATGTTCTCAAATACAGAGAATCCACCATTTATCTAGGTGAGCTGGTGTAATGTCAAACTGTCTTTATATGTGAGGAGGAATAACCATTCTCACACGCGGTGTGGGAAGTGCGTGGCCCAGCGGTGCTGCTGGAGAGGATGATTTTGTGTAGGTTGGAACCAGAGCAGAGCCCGCCATGTCCTGGCGTTGAGCAGACGCAGGTGCCGCTCGCTGCCTGCGAGAGGATGGCTTGCCAGGCGCCAGGAGCTGTCTCGCCTCGGTGGGCTGCCATGTCCTGGTCAGGACAGTGTCCCTCAGGAGCTCTGGGACAGCTGGAGACTCCTCGGGGTGAGCGAGTTAACGCTCTCAGCAGCTGGTTCTGCAAGGCGGGAGCAACAGATTTGGGACTGCGAGTCCAGAGGAGTGAAGAGGGCGCGGAGATGTAACTGCAGTCAGAGACACCGTTCAAGGCTGCTGCAGAGGGCTGGGACCGCCCCGAGTCCACGCTGCCATTTCACCCAGAAGGTGCAGGACACATGGGGGTACGGTCGCTGGTGGGGGGGAGCGTGGTAACGACCACTCGCTGTGGCGGTTCACATTTCCATGTTACTTTCAAGTTTTTTGTGGGTTTGTGTTTTCTTTGAGCTCGTTTGGGGAAGACATTGATTAAATAGTGTGAATCAAATGCAGATTGGCTGGACCTCTCGACAAGTCCTTCTGTTGCACATGGATTTGCCATTTATGGTTACACTTGTTCTCATTTATGATTATGTTTTGAGACCTTTCACTTGATCAGTTTTTACTCAGTACATTAGTGGCTTTATGGATTTTGTACAGTTGGTTTTTAATAGCGTGTGCTGCTCAGTTAAAATCCTGACAGAAGACTAAAATTGCTGTGTCAAGACAGTTCCCACTGTCACCAGGTATTGCCATCTTACTAAAAGTCGGATCAAACTTCTCTGATGACCTATTTCTGCACTGGGTGGCCTTAGTTACGCTGCTGTCCTCTCATTCTTTGCTGATCACTCCTTGCGGTGGCTTTTACACAGTTTTGCCCAGTCTCAGGCTAAGTGGCCGTAATTACAAGGGTCGTTGCTTTTCCCCTTGCAGATCCTGGCAAAGCATGAGCTTTCAGACTGCTGCCATGTTCCAAGGCATGCTAAAATCGGCTTTTAACCTTTTAAATGCTGCTGAGTGGGATCTGCAGCTAATTCTCTCGGAGCTCTTGATGGCGAGGGATCAGATCCTACCACCAACACAGCTCAGGTTTTGCCGCTCTGTTTTAACTTTCTCTCCCTTGCACGAGTAGGAGGCGTTTCCTTTTCACACTGTTTGCTTCCCAAGTACTGCACATAAGCAGCCATGGAGCACTGCTGCCTTTTCTGCATCATTTATTGCCGATTTCATGGTGGTGTCTGTCAGCGTTGTTACCCCAGCATGTGCCAAGCCCTACAACTTTTTGTTGTGTTTCTCCATCGTGCGGGCACAGCAGCCGCAGTCTCTAGGCAGTGGGACGGGGCCCCCAAATATGCCGAGGCTGGCAGGACAGAGACTTTCTGTCCAAGTTTTTGAGGAGGTGCTGGCCTGGGGCCCAGATTTTTGCCACGTTAGGAACAGCCCGTCTGGATGTCTGTCCAGACGGTGCTCTCGGAGGGTCTGGGCCCGACAGTTGGTAGATCCAGCTTTTTCCCAGACTCTGTTATTCATTTGTACTTTTGTCCCCCTGCGCTGTCTTTTCCTCCCTGTCGGCAGAATACTTGATGTTCTCTCCCGTGTCCCCGCTCCAGAGCCCTTGCGCCTGGCGTCTTGCCCTGGCTTCCTCCTCCCTCTCCACCTCTGGCCTTACCTGGTGCGTGATGAGTTGCTGCTAGAAGCGGATTTTCTGGGGAGGCAGAACCGGGGGGGAGAGGATTAGGAGGGTCCAAGCTCTGAGCATTGGCTCAGATCAGTGGAATTTAGTTCTGGGTCAGGCTGGTGGGAAGAGGGAGCCTTAGGGCATGTCAGCACCATCTTTTTCAGGCCCTAGGGGTGTGCTGTGCCTGCAGACCACAGGCTGTGTCTCCTGTAAAATCCTGATGGGGAAAGGGGGTGAACCAACCCCTCAACTTCCCAGGACCTGCTCTACCTCCTGGAATGTGTCCCTAGCTCCATTTGTTTGACATCTCTAAGAAAGAACTGCCAGCAGTCAAGAGAATATGCATGCCTTGTGAGACCTGTGGCCTGGAGTGTTCTTCCATTGATTGGCCCCTGCCTGTCCCAAATCGTCCTTGCCTTGACCGTCCTTCTGGCTGTGCTTTTGGTGATGGAAGAAGGTCTGGGAGCAGTGTGGTAACAGAGCAAGCAGTGTGGTTGGTGGTGAGGTTGGCTTCTGCCTTGTCTTGGCACCGTTCTGCAGATTATGTGACAGGTCCCTCAGAGAATGTGGGCATCAGTACTGGCATGTGGAGACCTTCGTCTCTGAGAATAGGGGGGTGGGCTGTCTGTGGAGACAGGCTGGGGTTGGTGAGGAAAGGGGTGCAGCCCTTTTTCTGCCAGTCCCAGGGAAAATGCTGTTGGGAAGACTAACCTAGAAGATGATTTCTGGAGTCCTGATCTTTGCATCCCTTCAAAGACCAGTCTCCTACAAGGGGCAATGCTGTAGCTGAGCGGGAGGTGCCTGGGTCAGGCAAGGTCTGAGTCTCTTGACATTTCTCTTTTAGGGCATTCTCCTCAAACGCAGTGGCAAGTCTCTCAACAAAGAGTGGAAGAAGAAGTACGTGACGCTGTGTGACAACGGAGTCCTCACCTACCATCCCAGCCTGCACGTAAGTACTGCGCTGGGTTGGGCAGAGGAGGAGGTGGGATGGAGCAGTGTCCTCCTCCATGCTGTGGCTGCAGGTCCTCTCGCAGGTGCCACAGTCGCAGAGTTGCCTGGGAAGGGTTTGGCAGCAGATGAAAGCCCCGGTCTCTGTCCTGCGCAGGAGGTTCAGCACCAACCCTCGACAGGGCAGGTGGATTCAGAGCTGGTTTTTACCAGGGTCTGGAGAAAACCTCTTCCCTCTCGTGAAGGCTGTCTCTGCAGTGCCAGGCTGGGTGGGAAAAACTGATAGGAGCATGCTCTGCACAGAATTATGCTAAATAAATGCATCTTTCTTTTTTCTGTTTCTCTTGCTCAGTCCATTAAAGCAGGGGTTGCTGCCTCCCTGCATCTGGGGTGAGGAGCAGGCAGAGAACTCCTTGCAGCCACGGCTGATGGTGCCATTTGGGTGTGGAATAATTTTCCTGGCTGCTAGGTATTGGGTAATGGAGATGAGGTGCCTGTGCAGAGCCTGCCGAGCTGAGCTGTCACTCGATGCATCTCTGATCCTCTTCACTGCTTGGCTCAGGCACGCAGCTGCCTCCCCATCCATCTCTGTCGCCTCCCCACTGTGGGGCTAATGACTTCTTCCCCATTCCCTCTTGAGCACAGTTTGCTGCTGAGACAGTGAGCCACAGACAGACACACCTGTGACACCGAGGCCACAGCACCCTCTGCGGAGAGGACATGCTGCAGCAGGACAGATGGACGGGGAGCGCGGGATAGGGCTTGGGCGCAGGGCATTTTCGGGGTGCTGGAGCACTCTAAAGGGAGAAAAGCCAGGCGTCACAGGTCCTGACTGCTCCCGGGCCCTCCATTTGTCCCCAGTCTCAGACACACAGGTGTTGGAGCGCCCCGAGCCTCAGAGTCTTTCTCCTCATTTCTAACCCTGCCTCTCTAACTCACGGGCTTGCAGTGCTCAGTCATCCGGCTCCTGAGCCACTGAGCCCTTTAACCCTTACACTGGAAAGCCAGTCATTGCGTTTCCTTCATGTAGTTTGTGGGAACTTTGAGAACAGTTTTTTTTTCTTTTAGTCTTTGATCCCTGTACCATACTGTCTGGTTCTGCAGTTCCCTAACTTTGTAACCCCATTTTTTTCTCTTTATAGAACCAAACTGTGAGGGCATGGCTGCCGCCTGCTCTGTGTGTGGGACACACGTGTGTGTGGTTTTATCACATTTCCATTGGAGACATCATAGGCCATTATTACAATCAGCTGTAGAGACAGAGTAATTTCTGGGATGTTGTTTAACTGCTCTCAGATGATGCTGTTACACACTAGGTTTCTCTCCTTTTTACACCATTTCTTCCTCAGGGGGTGATCCAGATTGATGTCACTTGCTTTCCTTACCGCACTTCTTCAGTGTTTCATTTCATTACTGCGTTGCCCCAAGCAAAAATCTGGTTTGCTTCCACCTGGTGCTACTGGTGATCCACAGCCCGTTGCTAAGAAAAGTACAAGATGGGCCTCTCCTCCCCTAGGTTTCACTGAAAGCTTTGAACTTTGCACCCAAGATAGGTGTTGCATTGCCCTATATGTTTACCTACAGCAAAGACTAATTAGGTGTAGGCCACAGAACACAGAGCTGCTTGCTGCCCAGCTGTGACTTCTGCGAGGATGGAGGGGTCCACATGCACCCTCCATGGCATTGCCTCCCTGAGAATTGGGGAAGAGAGCCATGACACCTGCCATCATGTTCCGGTTTTTACTGTGATGCTGACAGAGGCTTTGGGGAGCTGTGTGCTGTTCTGATTAGCAAAGGGCCCTCTGCCTTGCCTTACCTTCCCTCTGGGTATCTGGTTTATGACCTGCTTGGAGGGGACAGATGCAGGAAGGAAGCATGAAGGAAGAGGTGGTCCAGACAAGGATGTGCCATTATATGCTCTGCTCCCCATCTTCTAGAGTGAATCAGGAGATCATAGAATCACAGAATGGTTTGGGTTGGAAGGACCTTAAAGCCCACCCAGTGCCACCCCCTGCCCTGGGCAGGGACACCTCCCACCAGCCCAGGTTGCTCCAAGCCCCCTCCAACCTGGCCTTGAACCCCTCCAGGGATGGGGCAGCCACAGCTGCTCTGGGCAACCTGGGCCAGGGGCTCACCACCCTCACAGCCAAGAATTTCTGCCTCACATCTCACCTCAATCTCCCCTCTTGCAGTGTAAAACTGTTCCCCCTCGTCCCATGGCTCCCCTCCCTGATCCAGAGTCCCTCCCCAGCTTTCCTGGAGCCCCTTGAGGGACTGGAAGGGGCTGGAAGGTCTCCCCGGAGCCTTCTCTTCTCCAGGCTGAACCCCCCCAGCTCTCTCAGCCTGTCCTCACAGCAGAGGGGCTCCAGCCCTCCCAGCATCTCCGCAGCCTCCTCTGGCCCCGCTCCAACAGCTCCGTGTGCTTAAGTTGGATGCTCCAGAGCTGGACACAGTACTCCAGGTGGGGTCTCACCAGAGCGGAGCAGAGGAGCAAGTGCAAATGGGCTGCAGCACATTTGTCACCAGGTTTGTCTCCAGTGGCATCAAGCAACTTCCTATGTCCTTTCGCAGGATGACACATGCAAAGCACATTAGGGTTGAGCAGCCTGTGTTCCTGAGGAAGTGCACGTGCTTCCTCGTCACTTCCATTTGTGGCAGCAGCTCTCACCCAGCAGGCATGTCGTGGGGTGAGCTGCTGGCAAGAACAAGTGTGCAGGATCCTCAGTCAAGGAGACAGTGGGCATCCTGAAGTTCCTTCCTCAAGATGTGAAGTCCCGTCTTCACCCCTGCCTTGCTCAGGGTGAGCCTGTACAGGATGTTCAAGCCCCAGAGCATTTTTGTGCTGCTTTTGTGTTCCTGATGGCTTTTCCTTGGCGTGATTCGGGGAAATTCCTGCCTAGGCTTCTCTTGCATCTCTGTTGTGTTCTCTCCCTGTCCCTCTTGGGACAGGTGTAGGTACCCCAGGCATCAGCAGCCCTGCCTTTCTTCTTTTTCCTCCACTAGACATATCTGCCCCAGATGTGTTTGTGCCCTGCACAGCTCTGGCTGGGTCATACTTCTGGTACACCTACCAAAAGCTTCCTGGTGGGGCTGTTCATCTGCTTTTGGGTGTTTTATCACTCAACCTGTTTCTGGATCTGTGTCTTGGCACCTCCAGCCCCTCTTTGAAGTTTTCTCACTGGGAGTGAGGCTTAAACTGTGGGTTTGCAGTCATGGGCTGACAGAGAGCTCCGGTGGGCTGGGTGCAGCCCTGAAATCAAGTGCTCTGTGACTCCTTGATGGACGCGTAGCTGCCTTGAGTACCAGCCTGGGCCTGTGCTTGGGTCCTGCAGAGCTGTGCGTTCCTGCTCGGGTGCCCCTCTCTGGAACGGTCAGGGGTGTCAGGACTTTGCAAACAGGACACCTGGAGTGGGAGCAGTGGGCAGCAGCTCTCGCTGAAGGCAGGAGTGCCTGGGGGCCTGATCCCTGGCTTTAGCGCGGCTTTCCTTGTTGCATCTGTATTTTTCTTACCTTTCCGGCAGCGTGTTCAGTGACAGGAAAAGAACAAGTTCTATGAAGAGACCGGTGCGGTCTCCTATCACTTTCCCAAAGCCTTGGAGAGTAAATGCTTCTGCCCGTGAGGAAGGCATATGTGGTTCAGCCCAGCTTCACTGGCCAGGCTGTGCTGTGCTGCGCAGAGCTGGAGAGAAAGCATCTCCCATTTTGCAGCCAGTGGAGCCATTCACACAATCACCTTCTGTTAATTCTATCTGCAACATCAATTAAATTGTTTGTAGAAACTAATTGAATGTGGCTTAATCACACATCTTAATAGCTTTCCACGCTTTGAACTCGTTGTTAATTCCAGTAATAAAATGAAATGAGAGAACTGGCTGGGTAATTAGCGAGGAGGCTTGGGAAGAAATTGCTGTTTTATAGCATGTAATAAAAGCAGTGCGCTGGTGACCGCTCTCTCCGTCAGGCAGCCGGCTACTGCAGCAATTGTGCTGAGTTAGGGAAAATCCTCCAGCCCCTCTGAGATTCCCTGCCCAAGGGTGCCACTGGGCTCCCACCCAACTGGGAACAGCTTGGGGCAGTGTTTGATTGGGCTGGTTATCTAGGAATTGCCCGGGGCACCAAAGGGTGTGCGCGTGTTGTTTGAGGTGAAGTCACCCAGGAGTTGGAGGCAGAGAAGGGTGTGCTGCCACGCTGCCCATCTCTTAGGGTTGCTGCGAGGACTGGGTGCCTGAAGAGAGGTCTGTGGAAAGAGAAGAATTCCAACCAAGGTGTTGAGGTGCTGCTGAGAGGTTGCAACCCTTGCAGGTAGTCACCTGAGACCACAGAGCATTGGCCCATACAGCCCCCCTTCTCCTGCTTCTTGGAGTCAAGGTCTGGGAGAATGGTTGCTCTTATACTGATCTTGTTCATGTCTTTATCTTCTTGGATTTGGAAGCAGACAGGGACCAGCTCTGAGTTAATCTTTTTGGTGACCTCCTTGTGAACTGGAGCAAGCTCAAGCCGGTTGCTGCTGCTCCTCTCCCAGTTGCAGCGCACATCCCCAGTGCAGAGAGCCAGGGGAATGCACCCACCTCCTGATTCCTCCCAGAGACTCCGACTTAGCTTCCAGTCCTTGCTCGCTTGAGGCCTGCCTGAGAGCCAGCCAGGGCAGTTCCTCTCTGTGCATCTCTCTGGAGATCCCGTTGGTCAGGTCTGCCTGGGACATGAGCCCAAGGAAGAGCCAGCGACATCGGAGAGGGCTGGGGAGAGCTGCAGTGCCCTGTGGAGCAGGGAAGGGGTGGGAGACATGCGCCAGGACACAGCTCCCAGGAGAGGCTGGAGGTCTGCAGCGTCATTTTGACCAAAAGATGAGATGCTCTGAGGAGGAAGCACAGAATGATATTAACAGTCTGCATGTGGAGTTTTTGATCATACAATAAGTGGTGTAACCAAGGAACGGTGGAAGCACCAAGTTTTGAATAACTGAAAGCTATGCAGATGAATGTACAAGGGAGTTATCCTGAGTTGTGTTGGTTTGGGCTTGAATTATCCTAGCTGTGACCCGAGAGGAAATTTTCAGGTATCCCATTACTTACGCTATACTATATTATATTATTGGCTGTCATAGCTGAGTGCTGTGATTAAAAAGACAAGAAATGACAGGGCAGAAGAACTGCCTGCCACCTGTGTGCTCTTTTGCTCCATCTAATCTCTGATCCCCAGCCAGACTTCCACAAACGGGCTTGTCGTGGCATCTGACTGCCCGTGGCAACATCCCGACGTTATTCATATCAGAGCTGACTATTTCTGGGCACTGAAAGTGAGACCTGGCACTTCTCCGGCGCCCATTCTAATGCACCAGCTAGTCATGGCAATAAGGCAGGTCGGAGTCAAGGCTTTGCCCCATGTGTCAGAAAAGAGCTGGCTGTGGACACCGGGGAATTTGTAAGGTCTTTTACCTCTAGCCCACCTGGCTTGAGACTTCAGTGTAGTGCAAGAGAAACCTGCATGTGATGAGCTCCCAAGTCACCTCCAAGTCACTGGCTGACCATCTGTCTGTGAACCAGTTACCACGTGGATGAATGGATCCGGGTTTTAGTTTTGATTACACGGATGAGAGGGGAGCTGAGGGCGGTGGGCCAGGGCAGGGCTGATCTTGAACCTTTTTGCCTCTCCACTATAGGATTACATGCAAAACATCCACGGGAAGGAAATCGATCTGCTGAGAACTACGGTGAAGGTACCAGGGAAGCGGCTACCCAGAGCAACAACGGCAGCAGCACCCAGCGCTAGCCCCAAAGCCAACGGGCTTGCCAAGGAGCGGAGCAGCACGCAGCTGACAGGAGGCACAGGTAAGAGCTGGTGTGGGTGTGGAAGAGCAGGTGGCCGGTGGCCATCCTTCCCCTGGGGCCATCAGCAGTGCCTTGCTTTGCTGAGCTGGAAACAAAAGCTGTCCTGGAGTTTCTTGCTTTCACCACTCTTTGCGAGTGCCTTCGGTGGGTGCCAGCGTTTCTGTGCGGGTCTCAGGTAAGCTCCTGTTGGTATTTTATGCTGGTTAGCGTCCAGGACAGAAGAAAGAGTAGAAGGGCTTCCCTTAGCGGCATGAAAGGAGGAAACAGTCAAGTGTGATGAGTTGCTGCGCGTGGGGAAAGCTGTTGCTCCCTAAAACAAAGGAAATCTCAACCAGGGATGTCTCTTGATCCCTGGCAAGTTCTCTTCTGTTTCTTTCCTTTTTCATCGCCCTCTTTTTCCTTCTCACTTTCCCCTGGAGAAATTGTAATGTGAGGGGTTTGGTTTGTAATTCTTCTTCTTCTTCTGTGTGCACATTCAGGAGGCACGGCTGCCACAGAGAGTGGTGAGAGGAGGTGAGGTTGGGAGGCTCTCTGGTTTCTCATGGAGTCCATGCCACACTGCTTCGCCTGCCACAGGAGGTGTCTCGCCCTTAGAGCTTTCCTGCCCAAGTTTCCCAGGGCATTGATGTGCCCCTGCTTTTTCCTTGGGGTTGGTGTCCTTGGCCAGGATGGATGGTTTCCATATGCGTGCTTCACAGCCAGCTGTTGGCAGTGGTCTAGTACAGCAGGGTATGGGTCCCTCTCCACTCTTTGGGATAACGAGGGAGTGCTGATAATGCTGCTGATAACAGAAACCCTTCATAATCTGGTATTGCACACTGTGCAATGGAGAATGAACTTGGATGACCACATCCAATTGATGAGGAATTGGTTGGATGGTCACATCCAGAGGGTGGTGTTCAATGGCTCAACGTCCAGATGGAGATTGGTGACAGGTGGTGTCCCTCAGGGGTCAGTACTGGGACCAGTACTGTTTGATATCTTCATCAATGACATGGACAGTGGGATCACGTGCACACTAAGCAAGTTTGTGGATGGCACCAAGCTGAGTAGTGCGGTGACACGCCTGAGGGACGGGATGCCATCCAGAGGGACATGTGTGAAGCTCATGAGGTTTAACAAGGCCAAGTACAGGGTCTTGCACCAGGGTCAGGGCAGCCCCTGGTCCCAGCCCAGGCTGGGGATGGAGAGCAGCCCTGCCGAGAAGGGCTTGGGGGGCCTGGGGGAGGGAAAAGCTGGCCATGAGCCGGCAATGTGCGCTGGCAGCCCAGAACCCCCCCGCAGCCTGGGCTGCATCCCCAGCAGCGTGGGCAGCAGGGCCAGGGGGGGGATTCTGCCCCTCTGCTCCGCTCTGTGAGACCCCCCTGCAGTGCTGCCTCCAGCGCTGGGGCACCAACAGCAGAAGGACACGGAGCTGTTGGAGCGGGGCCGGAGGAGTCCTCGGAGATGCTGGGAGGGCTGGAGCCCCTCTGCTGTGAGGACAGGCTGAGAGAGCTGGGGGGGTTCAGCCTGGAGAAGAGATGGCTCTGGGGAGGTCTTACTGCGGCCTTTCAGTACTTAAAGGGGGCCTGCAGGAAAGATGGGGACAGACTTTTTGGCAGGGCTTGGTACAATAGAACAAGGGGTAATGGTTTTAAACTTAAAGAGGGAAGATTTAGACTAGATGTAAGGGAGAAATGTTTTAGACTGAGGGTGGTGAGACTTTGCTGCAGGTTGCCCAGAGAAGTGGTGGCTGCCCCATCCCTGGAAACATTCCAGGCCAGGTTGAACGGGGCTCTGAGCAACCTGGTCTAGTTGAAGATGTCCCTGCTCATGGCAGGGGGTTGGACTAGATGGCCTTTAAAGGACCCTTCCAACCCAAACCAGTCTATGATTCTGTCCTTGTTTCTGTTCAGTCCTGCACCACACCGGTTGTGTTGTGAGGGTGGTGTTGTGTTGTTGGCACTGTGCTTCATGGCTTTCTGGAGCTGAGGACTTGTGAGATGGGGTGCAGCTGGAGTGAACGCTGGGAGCTGGCTGGGGTCCTCAGCATCACACACAACACAGGGAGTGGGGCATGCTGACATCGCTGTGTTCACGTGGTGCTGAGTGTGAAATAATAAGCCCTTCTGAACCCAAACTGCCAATTCTGGAGAGTCAGAATTAGTCTGCAGACCAGATAAACTGCCAGCGAATGATTGCAATTACTGTCTTTTTTGACCAAGGATGTGCAACTCAGCCTGTTTTCGGCCACGGCTCTCCACTGTACGCTGTCGTTTCTTCACCCCCACGGAACACCCGCAGCATGCTCAAGTGCAGTAACAATTCCTGCCTCTCCGCAGAGGCACTTCAGGCCCGCGCTTCTGGGGTGCTGTGTCTGAGCTGCTGCTTAGAGAAGGTGATGGGAGCTGTAGGAAGAATTCAAAGACAAACCACAGAAAAGCTTATGGTGATGTCAAACCAAATGCCCACGTAGTGCTGTATCCTGCTTTCGACAGTCGTCTCAGTCCTGTTGGGCTCACGAGAGTAGATTGAGATGTGACTTGATTACCGATCATTGCTGCTTGGAAAACCAGTGCCTAGAAGTGAGCGCCGTGCGAGGCCTTTCAGTCTGGGTGACAAAGCTTGGGGAGACGCAGTGCATGGAGGCTGAAGTTAGAACAATTTAAACTTGAGAGGAGATGTAGTTTCCCAGCAGGGAGGGTAATTAAATGTTGGAATAGTTTATCTGGAGAGCTGGTGGACTTAGCACTGCTTGAAGCCTTTAAAATGAGATTAGTTATCTTTCTACAAGATATGCTTTAATCCAGCTCGTGTGTGTGTCGCTGCGTGCATGTGTGCAGGGGATGGAGATGATGGTCTTTTCTCATGTAGAAATCTGTGAATTTGAGATCCCCTGTTCACTGTTTTTTCTCTGGGCTCCTGAGCAGAACAGCACTCCTGTGCTACCCTGAGCGCGTGCATCGGCACGGGGCTCAGCATTAAGACAGCAACCGTAATCAGATTTTATGCGTCTTGACTTTGGTTGGTTGTCTGCATTGGTCAGAAAGGGGTTTTCTCTGCTGGTACACAAATGGTAAGATGTTTTCTGAGGAATTTTTTCAACTCACTCTGATGCCTCCAAGACTGATTGCAGCTGATGATGCAGTCACCATGGTAAGTGCACTGACATGATAAAAATCTTCTGAAGTAACTTGCTGACATCCCTGTGTAATGCAGAGTTCTGGGTTTGGAGTCAGTAAAGAGTCTGCCCTGCATCAGATTGGCAGGGACTTTGCAGTTTTGCCGCCTTTGGGCCTAGGGATGGGACTGTTACTGGGGTCCACTGGGCATCTCTCGTCTAATACGTGCTTTGAGCAGCTGGAGACGGTGCACCTCAGAATTTGCAGTTCTCTGCCAGTGCACAAGTTAATCTTCAGAGGACAGAATCATAGAATGGTTTGGGTTGGAAGGGATATTAAAGACTATGCAGTTCCAACCCCCTGGCCTGGGCAGGGACACCGCCCACTAGAGCAGGTTGCTCAAAGCCCATGAGCCAAAGCCCAGCTTTGGAGACCTGAATGACTTGCTGTCTTACACCAGGAGTGTCTGGATAAAGCCAAATGGCCTGTGTTGAGTTCAAAGCAAGTGATCCGTGGTTTCCTTGTGAGCCGAGTGTGTTAATTAATGTCCACTAGATGCACAGTCCTTAACCAGGGGCAAGAAAAGAAGTAGATAAAGGGGAGAAGGAGAAAACAAAGATAAAATATCTCACGCTGCCCTGTATATGGCTAAAATACACATATGCAGCACTCTGGTGATGAATCAAAATAACCTTCAGAGTAGGTACAGACAGTGCAGCTTGGAGCTAAATAAAGTAAGAATGGGGAAGGAGCTTGTGTTTGTGAAACCTGTGCGTCTCTGAGCTCAATGGATCATAGAATCATAGGGTT
>VYZM01006112.1:0-24662 GCA_013398915.1 Dromas ardeola
TCTATGATTCTATGATTTTACTTACTTCAGTTGACAACACTTTACCATCTTTCAGTTTCTCATCCACGCTATTTCTTCTTCTGAGCAGCTGATCCCTTTCCATCTGGAGATCCTGAATTTTTTCCAAAATGTCTGTCTTATCTTCAGTGGTGCTGCCCTGAAGCTGCATACCTTTATCACACAGTTCCTGATCCAGTACACTTAAGCGAGTAGACAATTTCATACTATCTTTGTTTAAAGCCTAAAAAGAACCACAGCAACCATAGATACAAAACTGAGATACATCTTCCAGTAAGAAAAATGTGAGACAGTCACATTCTGCAGTGAAAGACTTGCCTGCTTCTTGCAATGGGACCCCATTTATTTTGAGTAGACAGCTACCATAAAATTTACTATTCACTCAAAAGAAAACAAAAATGCTCAACGTGCAGTTTTCTGCATACTAAAAACTAAAGGGGTTAGTCATTATAAGTTACAATGATACTTCAATTTCTGTTCACTTTTGCTACTGAAAAATAAATAATGCAAAATGTTTCCCTGTCATGTTCTCTAGTTTGCAGGACTGAATCACTTTTAGATATCACATTATTTAATGCTCTGCAATAACAGAACTCTGCAGTTCAGATTTTTTTGGTTTGTTTTGTTGTTGGCATTTTGGGGAGAGCAAGTGAATAAAAGTGATTATTCCGTGTTGTTCACATTTTAAATGTTGATTTGCTCAAGTCACACAGTAACTTCATGGCAGTGGTAGCGACACAGGTCACATGGCTTGAGTCTCTTCTGCTATCTATTTGTACCCGCCCCCCCAGTCTTTCAATCAGCACTATAACTGTAGTGAGTTTCATGTTTTCTCTTAAGTCACCTGGCTAGATCTCAGTTTCTTGATTTCCAGGTGACTTTTCTCTTGCAGTAATGCTTCTTTTTTGGCTACAATGGCTTCTCGTTTCTTTAAATCTTCTTCTAGTTCTGCTAACTGTTGGTGCTGTTGGAGAATTCTTTCCATTTCTTCATCCAGCCATTTCTTTTGCTCTTCTAATTTCTAAAGTTTAAATAGAGATCCAAAGAGCATTAACCAGAACTTTTTGGATCAGAATTTTATGATTATGTTTTTCCTTTTCTAGAATAACTGATAAAACTGTAGAAGAAATTGACATCTCTAATGTTAACATTAATTCTGCAACAGAATCTTGAATCAGAATAATACAGAAATTGGACTGACTTAAAAAGAGGCTCAGCAGTGTTACATCACGATTTATTCTGAAGCCACAGTTTATCAGTGGATATATTCCTGATAAAGCTAAAAAGTTGCCTTTATTTAATTTTTAAAATTTCTTTTCACCTCTAAAAACTTTGGGTAGCTCATGAAACTCTCATGTTCCAATGTCCACATCTGAAATAATGTAGGTGTCACTGCTGCATAGGACACCTACTTTTCTAACCCTGTTAGGAACAACCAAAACCATAGACCTCTGTCCTTTATGTCAGAAGAGAAAACAAAAAACCCAAACAAACCATGGAACTTTTATAGCAAGAGCTCATCAGTATTACCCTCAAACCTACCAGACAACCAAGACTGTTGAATTCTCATGTCTCTGAATCAGCATCTTTCACAAATCATAGAAAGAAAAGACATTAGAGCCTCTCCTTTGCTTCATTCAAAAATAGTACAAGAGCTACTAGACTATACTCCCAATTTTTGCTACAGCAAAAAAGAAGACAAAACTATGATAGAATACTCTTCTTCCAAACACTTTACAAAGATGACTAGGGATGAAGAAAGAAAAATTTTTTTCAGGGCCCACACAGATTTGGAATAGATTAGCTACCTGTAGCTCCTGTGAAGTTCCCACTGAGTTATTTTTCTTCTTTTTAAACGCAGCAATCTCTTTATCCTTAAGTTTAAGGATCTTCTGTTGTTGCTCCATCTTTAGTTGAAGTTCCTGTAAACAAACAAGAAGCCCCATTCTTCCTGTCTCAATCTGTTTTTAAAATGCATTTGATGTCAGAGCCCATGTAAGTATATAATCTGAAATACGTACCCTAAATTTACATGTAAAATTGCAATTCAGAGCTAGACATCACATAATAAAAAAAACCCAAACAAACAAAACAACAACTGAAGAGAAAGGCAAACTGAAGATTTCTGTGAAAACGTTTATAGACAATTTCTTCAGTACATTTGTCAAGAAAGTCATTACTTAAAACTATGGAAACCCTGGCAGTATAGTTTATTGTTCTTGGGGAAGCAGAGGCAAAATTGGCTCATGTCATTGTTTGTCATAAAGAAATAGGAAGAATCCTACTTTAATTTGTTGCTGGTCCCGCTGAATCTCTGCTTCTAGTTGCTTCTTTTTTTCACTCTCCTCACACAGTCTCTTCTGTAGCTGGGTCTGCTGATGCTTCATCTGAGCCACGTTCTGCTCAAGTTCTGTTGCTTGTCTCTCACTTTGGTTAGATAATGAAGCCAGACTCTTAGTGTCTTGCTGCTTTTTCTGTAAGGCCTGAACGTGCATGGCAAATTTCAGCTTCATAGCAGGAAAACTTACATGTAAAATATGACTCAATTTCATTCCTTAGTTCACTGAATTCTTAGAGACTTACTAACTTCTGCCCAAAAAATCACTCATTATTTCTGTGGTTTCTGACCTATCTGGTAAAGGCGGCACAAGTAGAATTAATCTCAAGCAACATGAAATAGTAAAGATACAGTTCATGCCTGGCAATACAATAAAAATAGTAAAATCTAACAGAAACCACAGCTCTGGGAAATGTGCAGAAACATAATGGTGCCAGAATGCTGGTCCTGAGCTCAAGTCAATAAACCAGCTACCTCTTTTTGTATGGTACTTGTCTGGCCCACCATTCTAGAACTGAGAGGCACCTAAGCTGTCCCTACACAGAGTTTCAACTTAGGCATAGCATAACTTAAAAGCAGAAGGTCAGTGCCAAAAAAGTATGACCATATTTGGCCTGGTCTTGCAAACCACCACAGTAATTTGCTTAGAGCTGGAATTTATATAGTATTTCCATAAAATATGGAAAGGTATGGCAGTTAATAAAGTTGTAATAGTCTCTTTGTGTAGGTTCTTTTCTGGTACTACACACAATGGTGTATGAGCACCTCTTATCACCCACTTCTTCCTTGGTTTCTTATCTACCAAGAAAATACTGTATGTATCTAACCACATACATGTTAAATGGCATTCTGAGTATAATAGTATTAAGTTTCTCATTAGCTACTTCAACACAAACAGCTTCCAATGTGTAAAACTGGTGAGAGTTTTACAAGCAGAGTGTGATAGGTGTTCAAAGGTGATAGTCAGACAGAGATTTGAAAATCTTAACGGTCAGATCAGAAATACCTGCACTTTCAACTTAGCTGCATCCATCTTCTTCCGGAACTCTTTTTGTAACTTGGCTTTCTCAGGAATGTCTTTCAGCTCCTTACTCTCCAGCTCCTGAAGCCACTTTTGTGTTTCAGCCAGTTCCATTTTGGCCTGCTCAGATTCTTGCTCCAGTTTAGTTATCTTCAAAGAATATTGCCTGCTTACAGACTGAGCATCCTTACCTTAAAGATACCATATCCAAATAGTTTAAAAACACCAGGATAATCAGTTGAAATTTAATACTTAATTCTGTAGTTGAATCATTACTTACTTCACTGTGGCTAACCCAATAATTTCTGAGACATTTTCCAACCCTAGAGGAACATACAGTTCCTTTCTAACTCTGAAATAGAGATAAGGGAAGGAGTCTTACATGTGAATTCTTCATGAGTCACCGGATTTCACCAAATAAAGTGCCATCTGAGTGCCAAATACAGTTAAATTCTTCTGCCTACTCTAGTTTTTGCTAAAATGGTTGTCCTGTATTTCATAAATTTTGCTTTTTTTCCAGAAGAATATGCCATTTATTTATTGCTCAACTTTCAGCTTAATAATAAATAACTTTGTATTTTGTTTCTACTCTCTGACTTGCCCTGTTTGGGCAATCTTTCACAAAGTACTATTTTTGGGGACACAGAATTTTTCCAAGTGCCAAAAGACAACGTCAAGAGAAGGGATGCACGTGAAGTGTGATTGAAGGGGTTGAGCATAGAGATCCTTACTGTTATCATAAGGGTAGTTTCTGGCAGGCATATATATACACCAGGGCAGATGTGTAAGGGATGGAGGCTAACAGGGACACTGACCTTTTCCCTCATCCACTTCTGACTCCTGCGTCTCTACTGCAGTGCTGGGAATGCTTACATTCCCAGCACAGTGGTGTATCTTCTCTCCTATCCCAGACACCATGTGACAAACACATGTCCTCGAAGAGATCAGTAGCACTGAGCACACATGAAAAGTTACACTATTGGTGGATAAAAGCAATAATCAGCAAAGCACAAAAAATATTTAACAAATACATCTGCGTATCATAGCAGAGTAGACTGTAATAAAAATTTACAGCCTTCAGTGCAACCATAGCAAGTAATTAATGAAAGTTATGAATCTTTAAGTTATTAGAAGTATCCTTGCATAAGATAATTACATAAAAACTAAGACATGCAGGACTTTAGAAGTTTCATGCCTTTTCTTTTGTTTCTGAATGTCTTCATTCTAATTTTCCCCACAGTAGACGGTTACCTGTTCTTACTAATTCCTTAATAAGTTCCTCTTTCATTTTGATATTAAGTGCAAGTTCTCTCATTTTTTGCTCGGCCTCAATGAGTCTCAACTCTGAATTCTTTAGCTTCTGCATGTTAAAAACGTGACTTTTCTGGAGGCTGTCAATCTCTTCACCTTGAAAGAAAACAAAGCAATATGGAGATAAAAAATCTGGAATACGCTCTGTATCCAAAAGATAGTGCTCTGGAACACTGTATGTGTGGAGTTCTTCCATATGAAGTAAAAGAATCAAAAGGGGAGAATAGCATGAAGAGTCCTTTTCCTGCCCTGTGTCTAAACAGGAAAAGAAAGGATGGTATGCATTAGCATTTCAAGACCCTAAGAGATGGATTTCAGTGCATCTCTGATAAGATAATAGCATCTATTTTCTTTCATTGAAGCAGTACTAAAGATTTATATGTAAACAGCTATTTGATGCGTGAAGTGCTTTCCTGCTAGTAAGTTTTACTTAAACATTAAGGTCACCGACATCCATTTCAGAAAGAGGGAGAAGAAGAGAATCTCGAAAGCCTACGTTGAACTATTAAAAAAAATATTTGTATCAAATACACATATTTTGCTGGAAAGAATAATTATGTCTGCTAAAGACATTCTTGCATATTCTGATCCTGTAGTAAGATTTGCTCTCATGACTTCCATTTTACCTGTGGTTCTGTCAGTCTGTAGCGCAGATTTGTTGGATAAACCAGACTTGTCTACTTGATACTTCATGTCACTTAGATCAGGAAGAAAGCACAGAGAAGCCTGTTTTCGTGTCCATGTTCGGTTTATGGAATGCCTAAGGAAGAATGAAAAACAGGCTATGTTCCAAACACAGAGGATTTTTTTTTTCTTTATGATTCGTGCAAAGTACATGGTCTTAACAGAGAAGAATCCCAAACTCACATAAGCATTTGTACCTTCTTTCCCATCTACTCCAAACCTCCCTACCGCCCTGATCTTCATGGTAGATTCTGGCCCCAGAACAAGGATTATGCAATCTTTATTAAATCAAAAAACTAAGTTTATTACACTTATTTTGTAATATGCCTAGTTGGTCCCATAAATTTACCGTAAGTAACATCACAAATGGTCTCATACTATGTCAGGATTAAGCAGTAATACTACCTTTGCTATATAATTGTACCAAAAATTAAAGAATCACAAAAAATTACTTAAATGAGGTTTTCTTTTTTCTGCCTGTATTTTCTTCCTCTTCATCGCTCTGATCAGAGAGATGGCAGTGAAGGACTTTATCCTGATCTTCTATGTTGCTCAGTATCATCTGGCTGCGAGCACGGAATTCTGCCATTACCCGGGCCAGGGAGAAGGCAGGGGGGCTCGTATACACCTGTCAAAAAGCACACAAAAAAGTGATGGGTAAAACCACTTGCAACAATTCAGCAATTCTTTACTGACATTTAAAAAATGTTTCATTTTAGAACTCTGGCATCGCCTGAGCTTGTAAGTAAAATTACAGAGGTTTTCTCTAGTAACTCTGAATAGCTTTGTAGCAAAAGGTTTTGCGAGAGCTTAGAGCACTTGTTCCAAATATGAAAGAAGGCACTGTTAGCAAGTCATTATCCACCCTATTCAATATATCAGTAAGAATAATCATTCGTTTTTTATAATGCTTCATATTTGAACCCTCAAAACCCCCAGGGAAACCCCCAAAAGACTACAGCTTTAGAACTTGTAAGTGATAATTTTAAGCCTGAACATTTTGGGCAATTGTGGCATAGCATATGTCGTAAGACATTAAAAAGTAACTTTTCCGAGTCTTCAATGGGAAGCTAAACAACATCTGAGAAAGCCACCATAATTTGTCATGTCAAGTCTAATAACTGAATTATAACCATTACAAAGTAAAAGAAAGAAAATGTAACATTTAAGTAGACCTTACCTTTCGGGTCTCTGTCCCTGAAGGAGGGTGAAGGGAGTGTAGCAGACTCTTTGTGAGTGGGACACTGTATGGCCTCCTTGCAGATGCCACAACAGCTGGCCCATGTCCACAAGCACATAAGAAATCCAAAGTTTTCGCATCTGTAAACTTCTCTAATTTTTCTTTTAGGTGATCAATAAGCATTTGCTGTTCCACCATTTTCTCATTCTCATGGGGAAAAAGAAAAAAGAAAGCAAAACTTTTGCTGATCATGAGCTCTGTATCACATTCACCATTCCTAAATTCCTTGCAAAGGTCATGAATCTTGTAAATCACTCACTGATCCTAAATTCTTCTGCAGTGCATACGCAAATTCTGCAACAAACTGAAAATTCTATAACATACCATCAGTCTAACACACACACACCAACTCCAATAAACTGCAGACATATTTTTCTTCAGAAAGACCTATCCCAGGTAAGTTAAGTTAGCTCATCTAGGCATCTAGTGAGAAGTATACTACATACTTATCAGCCCATGCTTACTTTATGTGTGCAATTATGGAGAAATAAAATGGGAATTCAACAAAAATGTTCAAATGAAACTCATGGTCTGAGTCTAATTAATTAAACACGTATACAGGCTTCCTCTTCCTCTTTGAGCAGTTCCATTTTAAAGATTATTTGTATTAATAAACATAAACATGTACATGATCCCAGGATCCCTTGTATGGGCTACTTCTTTTTCTTCTACCCAACCTCAACTTTGTTGGTAATACTAGTTTGGAGAATTTACTTACCTGCTTCTCCTGCAGCAGTCTCTGTACACTGTTCAAAACTACTTATCTTACCTAAACTGATTCATCCATAAGACCAAGATTATACACATTTTCAACTCCCTCTATTTCTTTCAATTCTTTTCAAAGTAAAAAATTAAAAATCTGGCCTAGTAACAACAGGAAAGTTGAAGAATAGCTAGTGATAGTCAACCAAAAGTATTCAATGAATAACACATTTTTATTAATTCTTTATATCTTGTTTTCTTAGACTGCAAGTTCCTTCCAAACACACATAGACAATGCCTTGCAAATTGATATTTTGTTGGAATACAATACATAATATTCCTGTGTCATAGGAAATAGAAAATATATATGAATAGCATATTTGTTATGACTTTGGAAGAAGTAAAGGCCAACTGATCCACCTTGAAGCTATTATTTAACCCTTTTAAGACTTTTTGTCCCTGATACCTTTGTACATACAACCGCACAGTGCAACACCTGTTACATAAATATGTATGTGTACAAACATTTAATATCTATCTAGTACCTCCTACTTTTAAAGTTCTTATTCTATCATGTATCACTTAATTACATATTCCTGTGAATACAACCTAAAATATTTGACAGAAGTGTTTGCTTTTCATTATTCTACCTATTTGATGTTTTTAAATAAAAGTGGCAGTTTAGTGGATTAAGTACAAAAATGTCTGAGACCTCTCGAGCTTCTCTCCTGTCTCTGATACTGAGACAATCATGATGTTTTACCTACACTGTGACTACGTGTAGTGTAGTGTCTACGTTGCAATGTGCCTACGTTGTATTCTCCAGAATTTATATAAGCATTATCTCAGTGTAGCAAGCTGACACTAAGCTGTACAGGTTTAAAAAAAAAAATCAATCTAGCCAGAGGTGACAGAAAAGAAAGAAAGTGACAGAGGGAAGAAAAAGGTGATGACTAGTATACTTACCTTTCATCCATTGACTTTCCCCAAGCCATTAGCAAAGAAGAGGAAAAAAGGAGAAAAAGTAGAATAAGGAAAAGAGTACTAGCTAGCCATGCTTATGCTTTTCTCTTTTAAAAAGTCAGATAATAATTTATCTATCATCCGCATGACAGGTAACACCAGGAAAATATTAACTATTCTATTTATGGTGTCCTGGATCTTGAAATGTTATACATTTACGACCCATTGTAATTTCATTAGCAGGCACAAGATGTTTCCTCAATTTTGTCTAACAGTAAATGCTCAGAAAATTAGGAAGAAATTCTGTCTTACAAAGTCAAAAGGGAAAAATATTCTAATTCTTTATAAAGCTATAACAAAATATGTCTCTGTACAACCTTTCAATTAAAGCATTCTATAGGATCCTTATAGTCCCTTTTAGATTCTAAAGAATCTTTAAAGGCCTTTCAAATCCTAATTCATTAATGGTCCTGAAACTACTTGGCAATAACACACTTTTGGGGAGAGGGGTGTGTGTTATGCTTTAGGAAGCATGGAGAAGATGAATGATTCACCTCACATTATACAGGAAGGCTGTGGCACAGACAACGTGATATACAAACTTCATGAATCACATTATTGTATTTCATCCACTAGATGAACTCAACTAATTAAGTGATACAGCTCTTATTCAAACAAAATGTCCACAAGATTGACAGGTAATTATGTCCAAAAAAATCCTGAGGGACCCGTCTTGAAATAATGAATGCATTCATACAGTGGAAGGATGGATCAATACAGATAAAAGTAACATGTACCAGCGGAAAAATACCTGTAATCTATGTGTTTCTTGAGCCTCCTTTAAAGATTCCAGTTGTTCTTCATTTTCCTGTAGTAATGTTTTTATCTGATTCTGCAGTATCTGCAGTTCATGATCCTTCTGGCTAAATACTTCTTCATCCATAACTAGAGCCTGCTAGATAATAAAAGAAAAGTTCAGCTGGGGAAAAGGAGACAATATTATTCTTACAGTTGGAAAATGAAAAAAAAAAACCACAAAACCTCATTTGTTGTTAAAAGATGTGATCAGAACTGCAAAGTTTTGAGGTATGTGTGGCAAATTGTCTGAGTGGTTATCTGTGGTTTCTACCAGTTATTTCTTCACTTCTGTTTCATCTATTGATTTTCTTCAGACAAGTTTCTTTCTTCCAAAGGGAATAATGTACCCATAACCAAAGCTACTGTATTGAAGTAGATATCAAAATACAATTATTCTCTTTAGGGTGCTGTAAGATGTAGCCACAAGATCCTGGCATCAACTACAGGATTAATACACTTCCCAAATGAAAAAATGACAGCTGTCCTCACTCTGCAACTCGGATAACAGACTAAAGATTAAAGAAATCATAAGAATGCTTTCTCAGATGTCCTAGATAAATAATCCAATGCCGACTGAAGGAGACTCCCAAATGCTTCTCTTCTAGAAAGCCTGTAGAAGCCAAATCCACGGAATACAAAGCACGGAAACATCATGTCTTAGTGTTCTAAAATTGGATACTTCTGTACAACTAGCTTACCTCCATCTTTCTTCCAAGAAAAGACAACCCTTAATAGCTTTTAAGAATGCAATCAAGAACCTGATGTCTCTTAGAGAATAGAACACTTCCCAAAGTCTGTGTACCAAGTATAGTTGACAACTGTATTCTGTCCTCCCACTGGTGCTGTATCATTATGCAGAGTTGAGCCAACTACAGAAAAAAAGCTTGCACAGATGTTATCATGGTGACAGACTGGAGGAACATGAAGTGATAGGAAACTAAGTGTCATATTGTCCATATCGTATTAAACATACATAACCAAAATTAGAATATATTTTCTCAGTTGTATTGGGTGTAGGTATCAAGGGTTTGGTGGGGCTGACTGCAGGGGTGGTGTCTGTGAGAAGAGACCAAGGTCCAAGACCCCATGCTGGGCACAGTTGGTTCTAGGCGACTTCAGTGGACCCACTGCAGGGAGGAGCTAAGATGGTGGTGCTTCTGTGATAATGTATTTAAGAAAGGGCACAAAATGCCAGACAGACAGAAAAGGAAGGAACCAAAAGAGGGAGAAAGAGCAGAAGGAACACCAGGAGAAGGAGAAGGTGCTTCATGGTGGAGCCGCAGATACCCACACTGCAGCCTAGGGAGGACCTGCACTGGAGCAGATGGTTATTTCTGAAAGAGCTGCTGCCCATGCAGAGTCCATGCTGAATCAGAGGAAAGGTGCAAGAAGGAAACAGCAGCAGATAGAAACCGCTATATCCCCTGATGTCCCTGCACCACTTGGCAGTGAGGAAGAGTATGGTGTGAAGGACTGAAGATAAGCCTGGAAAATGGGGGGAGGAAAGGTGGTGTTTTACTGTTTGTCTTTTTGTTGCCTACTACTCAAATAAGTAATTAACATTTTTTAATTGGCAATAAATTAAATCATTTTTCCTCAATTTGAAACTGTTTTTTAATTGGTAAACAATCTCCCTGTCTTCATCTCAACCCACATTGCTGTTCTTCCTGTTTTCTCTCCCCATGTCCTGCTGATGGAGAGGTGAATGAGTGGCTGGGTGGGAGTTTGGCTGTTAGCTATGGCTAACCCACTACACTAGTATTTTTGTTTAGTGTAAGATAGCATTATCCAGGCAATCATTGCCATTAGCAAAGAAATATGTATGTACAGACAAGAACAGGTCCACTGTTAGCTATTAAATCTGTCCATATGCAAGCTCTGTTCTTGAGTCTGAACTGTCTCATTTATTTTAGCTTCTCCCTAACCATCTCCTCCTGGCTTCGGATGGCGCACTCACCTGGGGAAATTTAAGTTTAAACTCAGCTTTTATACTGTTTTGAACCTGGGAAACAGAGGTTTAAAACAACCTACAGAAGAAAATCAAGTAAGAAAAAAGCTGTGATTTAGATTGATTGAGAACAAAGAAAATAAAGCATTTGTATATGCAATTGCCTGATAACAATCTACACACTTATCACAGTATGGTGTGCAAACTGAAAATGGGTTGATGTTATAAAATTCTAGCTTGTTAGAATACTGTCTCCTTCTACTACAAGACAGACTCAGATCAGTTTTTCTAAGCTGTTCATCTTATGTCAGAACTTCACTCAGTTTCAAACTAGTGTACAGGTATTTTAAGTTACAAAATTAATTTTCATTTGAGGTTCTGTTTATTGTACACTAATCTGCATTATTTTGGATGTTTCGTTATTCATAGTCAACATTTCAATTCAGTACATCCAAAATACACACTTCCTAAATGTATATGGGGATGTCCCCAAAAAGAATTATTTATTTGATCATGTGTCAGTTCTGTGAGCTTACATTATCATGCTTGAGAAGGCTGAGAGCTCTTCTCCCCATAGGTCATTGTCTAGCACTGTTACCTGCTGTCTGAGAAAGAGCTAATCAGAGCTACTGGCATGACAGGATCCTCATGGGATATCTGCATGCCAAGAATCCCACATCTTGTTTCGAATTCTCACCTCAGCTAGAAAACTACAGAAGTATGAAGCCACCAAAAAGCAGAAAGTTGGTATGTAACACAAAAGCAAGTGTTGAAAACGCAGGGGTTCTTGATGACAATATTGCTGAAAGTTAGGAAATTACTTAATGATAATAGATGAGATACTTGCAACTTCATGGTATTAGATAGACTAGTATACTACATACATAGTACTCGGTAATATTAGATATAAGTAGCAAAACTTAGTCCATGGGTTATCTGTAAGTACACCGATATCTGTGAAAATATCTGCATTGCAGTTATATCTATAATGATTCTGATGGACGAATTTATTTGCAGGTTTCCAAACAATTTCTGAGTTTACAAGACAACCAAAAGTAGTTGTGGGTTTATCCCAGTAGGCAGCTAGGCACACATAGCTGCTCGCTCACTTTCCCTCGTTCCAACCCCAGTGGGACAGGGGACGAGCAAATGAAGAGTAAACGCAACAAAACTTGTGGGTTGAGAGAGAAATCGTGCCGTAAGTGAAGGTGAAGTGGAAGAAGAGAGAAAGAAAACAAGACAAGTAATGCAAAGGCAATTGATGCAAAAAACAATCACTCATCACCTTCTACAGGTAGACTGATGCCCAGCCAGCTCCTGAGCAAAAGACAGCTAAGGTACCTAAGCTCCCCTCCTCTCCCTGTTTATTGCTGAGCATGTCATATTGCATGAAATATTTCTTTGGTTGGTTTGGGACATCTGCCTGGTTTGGGACACCTGCCCCTCCACCCCCGAGTGCACCCCCCAATCTATTCACTGGGATGGCAGAAGGAGAAACAGAAACAGCCTTGACACTGGGTGGACACTGTTTAGCAACACCTAAAACACTGGTGTGTTATCAGCGTTTTACTGGTCACAGATCTAAAACACAGGACCTTATGAGCTGCTATGAAGAAAATTAACTCCATCCCAGCCAGACCCAGTGCAATCTCCACTCCCTATTCCATACCATTTATGTCATGCTCAAGTCCCACACTTTCCAATACAACCTCATTAACCATCCCTCCCTTCTCGTCTTTTGATTTATACACAGATATCATTCCCTTAGTCTAGGGCCATTCCAGTAAAATACCCGGAAAATGTTCCTAAAATGTCCACTGAGTTCATTTAGTTGATGTCTTGGATTCTGTCTGTTACAGTGGTCATTCGGGTCAGGAGAAATAAGTTGTGTTGAGTTACTGGACATCAAAACCAGCACAGGCTGGGTCACTGCTGCACTTTCCTGGCTTTTTGCGAGGCTTGTTCCTTATTGGTTTAAGTGATTTCTGCTGTAGTACTTCCTAAAACATACAATTCAAGTCATGGGTTATTTTCCCCCAAGGTTAAATCTCTTGAGGTACACATCAGATTTCACCATCCTCTCGCATTACCCACCAAGTGTACCTGTGTCCTTGAGAAAAAGTAGCCCCACAGATAGGTTTGCCTTTTCCCGAGGGAGGAACAACCAATACTCTCTTTCCCAGCCAGTTCTCCACATGCACTATGAAGGAACTTATCTCCTTCTACCATACATAAGGTTTTCTTTTGGGCAGGTCCAGGTCTGTTAGCTAATCCTCTGGTATTAATTAGCCAAGTGGCTTCTGCTAAATTTGCATCCCACTGCTGACATGTCCCAGTGCCCATTACTTTCAGTATTGCCTCTCATAGTCCATTGTATTGTTCGATCTTTCTGGAAGCTGGTGTGTGATAGGGAATGTGATACACCCGATCAATGCCATATTTCTAGGTCAGGTGCTTATGAGATTGTTTCAGAAATGGGTTCCATTGTCTGACTCAATGATTCCTGGGCTGCCATGTCACCACAGAACTTGCTTTAAAGGCCCAGTACAGTGTTTTAGGCGGTGGTATGTGTACCATGTAGTGTTTCAGGTGGTGGTATGGGCACTGTACTGTCCACTTACCCTGTTCCACAATATCTAGGGTAAGCTGGATGGCTTTTACTTCTGCACATTGACTCAATTCACCTTGCCCTTAATCAGTTTCTGTAACTTGTCACGTGGGATTCCACAGAACAGTTTTCTGCCTCCAGTGGTTTCCCACAATATATAGAAGCCATCGGTAACAGTAAACAGAGTATATTGTTTCTCATTTTCTGTTAATATATTGTACAGTGGGGCCTCTTCAGCATGAGTCACTTCCTCAGGCAATTCTCTGAAGTCTCTGCTTTCTGGCCAGTCCCATGATCTCTTCCAGCATTCCAGGGTAGTTGGAGTTCCCCATTCAGGCCCATGTTGCCCCACACAGCGATGTCATCAATGCATTGCAAGCTTTCTGGGGCTTTGCCCTGTTGCAGTGCAGTCTGGATCAGTCCATGGCAAATGGTAGGGCTGTGCTTCCACCCCTCCATGGCAGCTGATTCCAGATTGGACACCATTCCACACTGGACACCCTTCCACATCAAAACTAACTGTGGCCTGCACTGCTGAAAAAGGGATTGAGAAAAATGCATTGGCAATATCAGTTATGGCATATCACTTGGCTGCCTTTGACTCCAGTTCATACTGGAGTTCTAGCATGTCCAGCACAGCAACACTTAATGGTGGCGTGAGTTCATTCAGGCCATGATAGTCCACTGCAAACCTCCATCCTCTATCAGACTTTTGCACTGGCCATATGGGATTATTAAAGGGCAAGTGAGTCTTGCCAATCACTCGCTGGCTCTGGAGCTGACAAATCACCTTCTGGATGGAAACGTGGGAGTCTCAGTCAGGACAATATTGATGCCATTGCAACGACCATGGTAGCAGTTGGCACTTGCTGTTCTTCAACACACAGCAGCCCCACAGCAGAAGGATCACTCAAGAGGCCAGGCAAGGTAGACAGCTATTTAAGCTTTTCTGAACCTGCCGTGGCTACATCAAAGGCCCAATGGTACCTCCTTGGATGCCTGAAGTACCGTCTTTTGAGAGAGTCAATGGCAAGGATATACGGGGCTTCTGGACCGGTGAGAATAGGATCCTTCTGCCACTTATTTCCTGTTAGGCTCACCTCAGCTTCTAACATAGACAACAATTGGGATCCCCCTGTGTTCTGCTGTCTTGTAGCCTGAGGGCATTTGGGTAAAATGTGCACTAGTGCCCACCAAAACCAAAGTAAATCCAATTGTCCTTTTCCCCTACTTGGCCTGAGGCAGGGTCCCCTGTTCCCAATCAGAGGATTCATTACCTGACTCTTGTAATTGCAAACCAGAAACTATGAAAGGAGCCCATGTCTCTCTCTGTAACCCAGGCTATGCTACAAGGACTATTCACAGGTGTGATCCTACTACAGACCAGCATGGTCCATGGTAGAAGGCGTGGCGTTCAAACCCACATAGACATAAGTCCATTGCATCAGTATCAGAAAGAGGAGAGGGGTCCTCAGTCCATCTACTGTGTCTCGGGAATTGCTCAACAGCAACCAGAGCAGTAATCTTCCTGAAAGGACCCTTTATAACCACTGCTTTTCCCTGCAATTCACGTACACAGACTTAAGACTTCTAGGACCAAGGCAGGTGCTCCATCCCACGTCTTCATATCCTCCCCACAGTCACACAGATAGAACCACAGGGTGGCACGTGGCATGTGCCCATGGTTCCCTTTCATTTGATCAGAGAAAGGCTGACATGGTAGCTCAGATGCTGGGTTGCAGAGGCAAGGAGAGAGAGAGATTATCCACATTATCTTCAAGTTGCCAAACCCTGTGGAACAGTCTTTCCACAGCTGAGACGCGGGCCCATAGCAGGGAGGGGGAATAGAGATTCTCTTCAAATTGTCGGAGCTGGCAGACCAGTCTATACAAAGTTGGTGCCCTGATGTTAGCCCAGCCCATCATTGCTAGGTTGCCACTGCATGATGTCAGTACGCTCTGCACAGACTTCTGCCACACAGACGGTGTGCACTACATGATTCAGATCTTTAGGAGCCTGATTATTGTCCATGTCACTGTATATCCATGTCACTGTATATCACCTCCACCACTGCTAATTCCCTCAGACACTGGATACCTTCCTCTGTGGTAGACCACTTGCCTCACTGGGTTATAATATCTTACTTAAGAGGGTTCCTTGTCTTCATGCTCACCAAGAGCCACCTCTGGAGGCTCCAGGTGGCTGCCCCTCTTCCGATCCCTCTGTCAATCCCACAGACCTAGCAACAGATCCCAGCTGCTGTGCTTCCCTACCTTCTAGTTCCAGACTGTTAGGCCCACTATCCCAGCACTGGAGCAATCAGGTCACAATTCGCTCATCTTGCTGACGGATGACACCGCCTATCTTGCAGTTTGGTCATGGATAAAGACCACGTAGTTTCCACCTCTTATGATTTCTACCTCTTTCCTCCACTGTCCTGCTGAAGAATAGGCTGCCTCTTCTGATTCGTCCTCTCTCCCCCTCTCAGGAGGAGCTGCCTCTTCTCTTACTAACTGAGATGACCTCTGCTTCCACTGTTTCTTCTTGACTACAGGAGCAACTATTACAGGTGAGGGTTTGGTCTCTGGTTTACTGTCCGTTTGTGTGGCCTCAGAGCAAGAGATCTTCTCAGTGCCCGTTTCTTCTCAGTGTCACATCTCCTCAGTGCTCTTAGGTCAGGAGACCCTCTTGCATCTCTGAGGGCACCGAACAGTGGCTTGATAGGCATGAGCCAGGTCCCAACACAGCTTTCAAAGTCACCATGTTTCACCTCCCCTTCTTCAAATGGTGTACTAGTTTGATGGGTTTACATGCCTGTTCAGGTATGAAATCCCAAGCTATCGGAGACAACCCTATGTACCTGCCCAACTCCTCCCACACACCCTGCCACCCCAGGAATCAATCGCCTTAGAGCATGTTTCTGTACAGCATCCCCAATTAGTTGTTTAACCTTACGAACAACACTCAAAATCAGGTTCACAACAAACACCAGTATGAATAGTATGATTATACGAGGATATTGAAGGAACTGAGAAGCCATTGCATCAAGGCTATAAAAACCTGTCCTGGAGGAGAGGAACCGATAGGTGCTATTGTTTCCTCTCTCCACAAAACGTTTCTCAGAGGACAAAAGGGAAAAGGTATAGTTGCTGGTATTGTCCATGAGACGATTCTTGGGGTACTGGCACACTAGTGACGTAAGACCCAAACATCAAACTAGGCTGAAGGCCAGTAGATTCATCATAGCTCTCCCAAGAAAGGAAAACAAAGTGATAAACAACACAGTAAAGAGAAAAAACTAAAAACAGTCATTAACAATTCTTGGAGTCTGTTGTACAGCTAGAAAGGAATCAAGCATCAGAATACTCAAGGAAAACACATAAGTCAGCAACCAAAGTAATTATGCCAGCACCATGATCTGCAGCAGCCACTCAAATAACTAAACAAGTATAAGAGCTAGAAGTTTTAATCTAGCACACTCAAATCAAATCTGTTATTATCTCAAAGGCCTTGAACCCCATGTTGGGCACCAAAAAGGACTGTTGTGGGTTAACCCCAGTAGGCAGCTAAGCACACAAAGCCACCGACTCACATTACACCCTGCAACCCCAGTGGGACAGGGGAAGAGCAAAGGAAGAGTAAAAGCAAGAAAACTTGTGGGTCGAGACAGAAATTGTTCAGTAAATAAAGGTGAAATGGAAGAAGAGAGAAAGAAAACTAAACAAAACAAACGATGCAAAGGCAATCACTCACCACCTCCCAAGGCTGACTGATGACCAGACAGTTCCCAGGAAAAATATGGTTAACCTCCCTAAACCTCCTCCTCTCCCTTTTAATTGCTGAGCATGTTATATAGCACGAAAAATCTCTTTGGTTAGTTCAGATCATGTGCTTGGTTGTGTGTGTGTGTGTCCAACTTTTTGTGCACCCCTCAGTCGATTCACTGTGGGACAGAGGCAGAAACAGAGAAAGCCTGACGCTGTGTAAACAGTCTTCGGCAAGACCTAAAATGTTAGTGTGTTATCAGCATTGTACTGGTCACAAATCTAAAACACAGCACCTTACAAGCCGCTGTAAAGAAAATTAACTCCATCCCAGCCAGACGTAGCACGCTAGCATAGCTAAAACAAAAAATCTCACAGATAAAACATCTCAGCCACATAGAATCATCTCGAAACTGACTAGCAAAAATATGACATTACTTTCCTATCTCTATCATGATTAAGATGATTGTCTATTCAAACATCCATTAAAATAAAGCTATGTCCCAGGGATTAGACAAACAAAATTATACAAGAACTGTGAATTAAGTTTAAATTGTCAACTTAAGTACAGGTAAGTGTAGCAGTCTTACATCTTTCAAAATTGAATTCAAGTTTTAGCAGACTGCTCTTTTACATAGTTATTTAAATAATCAACTTATAATTAAATACCTGGCATTTCTTTAGTTCCCTCTTTAGCTGAAGAATTGTGATGTGATGTGGCTCTTGGCTTGTCCCAGTCCCCGTGTCAGTTTCCTGCATGGTGAGAGCTTCCTTCCTTACTTCCTGTACCATAGTGATCCAGCTCTGCAACCTCTCCCGCTGACTTCTTTTTAAGCTAACATCATCATTCAGATCAACCAGAAATGGGAAGGCTTCATCTACACAATTTCTGTAACTAAAACATTGAACCTGAAGCCGGGTGAGCTGCTCCTCAAGTGAACTGATACGAGTCCTTTCTTGATTTAAGTCGTGTGAACACTGATTACTGACTTGCTGGTTCTGCAAAGCTTCTCGAAGCAATCTGATTTCAAGTTCCATTTCATCAATTCGGTCTTGATTGGGGTTGTAATTTACAACTGGTTTATTTCTAATGTTTTTGGCTCTGTTGGCATATTTGAGGGAATTTAAAGATTCGTCGAAGTCTGATGAGGAGGGACTTATACATGTTATCATGACAGTCTTGGCATTTCCTCCAAGGGAGTCTTTCAGAATACGAGTGATTTTAGCATCCCTGTATGGAATATGTACACTTTTCCTTTTTGGGTCTCCAAGGGCACTGATGACATTTCCCAAGGCCAGCAGACCGCTATTGATCTGAATTGATTCTTTGAAGCGTTCACCAGTATTTCCAGTCTTTGTCACCCTCTCTGATCCTGCCAAATCCACAAAATGAAACTTTGAAGCAATCATCTGGACTGATTTCCAAGATGAATCCTGTGCAGCATCAGTATTTTTTTGAGACGCTGCGGACTGTTTCTGGCAAATACTGATGGTAAAAATGGCGTGAGATCGGCTAGAGTGTTCATTCATTTGTGTTGTGCCTGTGTGACGAGCTGCATTGCCACTTTCCAACAGGCTTATCACTTCATCTGCACATTCTACTTGGAATTCCTTAGCACCGACAATGACTTCAAATACCAAACCAAAGAAAGTAAGAATAATTCAATTAATTCTAAACTCTTCAGCAAAAGTTTACAGCAATTAGGAACAGTCAAACTATAAACACAAACTAGAGAAATACACAAGCCTGCATTATTATGTCATAGCATATAGCTATAGAAAAAGAAGACATTGATATACAAAAAGCATAAGGTACAGCACATCTGAAACCTGCAGATATTTAATATATGGGTGTATTGCATCATAGCATTTGAAACAATATTTTAAGCATAATACAGAGCTTTACTCATTTACGCATTGCCATATGCAATTTGCAATCTAGTGATATCTAGAAAAAGTATGATCAAAGTCAGCTCAAAGGATATTTTGCCAGTTTAAAAAGAAAAAAAAAGGCTAAAAAAAAAAAAGTTTGTAGTAGAAATGACTCCTACCTTATGGCAAGAGCTGAATTTCTATTCTATATAGCTAATGCAGTTGGGCCTTTTGGACAGGTATCTATTAGTAACCCAATAACGTGGAGGTGTACTTCTACCAAGTACTCCTACCAAGCATATTTTTTGTCCTATTTTAATGAAGAATGGGAAGTGTCCTAGAACAATCAACTGAAGATGACTCCAACTGTACTGAAGAAGATAAATCGCTTAAAATATAATGAGAGCTTCTTATGAAGCAATGATATTATCTGCAAGATTTGTGCTAAATTAGTGCTGTCTTCCAGCTACAGACAAGAAAACCATGCTAGCTCAATGCAACAGTATATTAATATTAGAGCAATTAGACACAACAATTAGACTATAAAGAATAAAGAAAAAAAAAACCAAACCCAAAACAGATTATACGGTTTCAGAATAAAACATCTCTGCAGTGGTTTCTTCTAGCATTTTCATGTAGTAGACAGGAGAACTATGGCATAAGTGTAAATTTCAAAACCTCCAAAAAAGACACTACTCTTAATGAAATTTTCTCTTCCAGCCATTTCATAGTGAAAGGGAAACAGATATTTACAGTACGAGTGGCTTAACAGTTATAATTTTGGAAGGAGAAGCAAAAGTTTAACCTTGAAATACTTATTCAAGTGAATAATCACATACTACTGTGTTTCTAGACAGAGTCTGCAAAAGCAATAACTGTATTTCTACTTTATAATTTTTTGCCATTTCTGATGGAGCATCTGTATCATTCACAGGACTCTAAACCCAAAACTGCTTCGAATCAGCTAAACTGAAAACGTAAATTTTCTAGTATTACTAACGAATAAGCTCTTTCAAGAGAAGGCAAGAATAACCTGGGCACACGACTGAAACCAAACACACCAAATTTTAGAGGTGAAATTCTACCTGTATTTCCCTTTTCATCTTCTCGGATATGTAATTCTTTCACAGAGGTCTCCAACTCCAATAAATCTCGAAGTTCTTCCTTGTAAACCTCTATATAAGATACTTTCACATGGAAGTCAATGTTACGGTTTTCAGAAATACGTTGAAATAATTCCTGAATCGCCCGTGGAATTATGCCCTTTTCATTCTCTGCAACTGATGCTAAAGCATAAGCAAAGATGTCACAGAAGCTGTAGTCATTCTGCTGCATAAATTACAAAGACTGAAGACTGAGAGAAGTCTGTGAAATTTGCTATTCAATATACTAAGGAATCTGAAAACCTCAGTGCTCCCAAGGCTTTTTGTAAATGTTTGTTTTTCTGGAGTTCAGAATATTTGTTTGCATCCATTAATAGGATTCAAAGTTCTAAATTATGTAATGTTATAGTTCATGAAAGTTATGAAAAATACAGAGTTTACTTTAAATCTATACTACTCATTATGGTTGGCAACACCATTGCAGGGGTCTGAGAAACTATAAATTCCATTTAAATACAGAAAAGGCCATTAGTAACTTGGTGAGACAAGATTTACGACCAACATTTACAGCAATTAATTTCCTATTTTTTCAAAGTAGATACGGCACACTAATGCCAAACTCTACTTTTATTTTCTTTAATATTCAGCACAGGACAATGCTTCCATAAATAATTTGAGTTCTCTTTATTAAAGAGTACGGAAACTAATTGTTTATCTATGAGAGGACACCAAGAATCTTTTTTACCAAAAAAATGAAGGGTTGCTCACATCTAACTATGAAATTAGTAAATATAAAACTAAAATTGCTGAGATATGAACAGCCTCAGATTGTGACATCCACTACCTAAAGAATTTGCCTAAAATGATACTTACAAGAACACTAAATAACTACTAGTAGAGGAAAGACAAGTGAAGTTATAACAGTAAGCAAAATGAAGAGGCCAGCTGTATGAGGTTCAACAAGGCCAAGTGCTGGCTCCTGCACTTGGGTCACAACAACCCCATACAGCGCTACAGGCTTGGGGAAAGGTGTCTGGAGAGTTGCCTGGCAGAAATGGATCTGGGAGTGCTGCTGGTCGACAGCCGTCTGAATATGAGCCAGCAGTGTGCCCAGGTGGCCAAGGCGGCCAACAGCATCCTGGCCTGGATCAGAAGTACTGTGTCCAGCAGGACCAGGGAAGTGATCGTCCCCCTGTACTCGGCACTGGTGAGGCCCCACCTCGAGTACCGTGTTCGGTTTTGGGCCCCTCACTACAAGACAGACATTGAGGTGCTGGAGCGTGTCCAGAGAAGGGCAGCAAAACTTGAGAACAGCCTAGTGCACAAGCCTTATGAGGAGCAGCTGAGGGAACTGGGGTTGTTTAACCTGGAGAAAAGGAGGCTGAGGGGAGACCTTATCACTCTCTACAACTACCTGAAAGGAGGCTGTAGCCAGGTGGGGGTCAGTCTCTTCTCCCAGGTAACAGGCGACAGGACAAGAGGAAACAGCCTCAAGTTGTGTCAGGGGCAGTTTAGACTGGATATCAGGAAATATTTTTTCCCTGAAAGGGTTGTCAAGCGCTGGAACAGGCTGCCCAGGGAAGTGGTGGAGTCACAATCCTTGGAGGTATTTAAAAGATGTGTAGTTGTGGTGCTTAGGGATATGGTTTAGTGGTGGACTTGATAGTGTTAGGTTAACGGTTGAACTCGATGGTCTTAACAGTGTTTTCCAACCTAAATGATTCTATGATTCTAAATAACAGGAAGATTTTAATACCTACCAAGAGATTTAGAATGATCTATTTATGTGCGTTTGGAAGACTTAAATCATAAATTTCTATGATGTCATAGAAATGTCTCTCAAAAAAAAAAAAGCAAAGTGAGCAAGCAAACAATTAATTGCCTACAGCAGATATTTTCAAGGCAAGATAAATGTAGCAACATTCTCCAAAACACCACACTCAGCAAGAAATGCTAGTTTAAGTTGTATATTAAAATGGGAATGAGAAAAAGCACTTTATAAATTGTTTTTCTCTTAGATACTTTTGGAGAATTTTTTTTTTAGAACAGTTTAATTATCACATAAACTCTGGAAGCATTTGTTTTTACTACATCTTTTTTCATTAGCAATTACAAATTCTGCAGCATCATCTGCTACGTATTAAATATTTAACTTGCACAAATACACTGTTCACTAATTCAAAAAAACCCCAAACTTTCTACAACGTACCAATGTGGCCACTTCCGATGGTGTAAGTCTTCCCGGAACCTGTCTGTCCATATGCAAACACTGTGGCATTGTATCCCTCAGTCAAAGACACTAGAAGAGGCTTAATGCAAACAGTATAAACTTCTTCTTGGGTTGAGTTTTTGCCAAATACAAAATCAAAAGTGAAGACACGGTCTTTCCCAATGATAATTTGTTGTGTATTTGGGACTAATCTCACACACACTTGGTGGTTATGGAGTACTTCTTTGGAAAGCAGAGGTCTGATTCGAACTGCAACTTTAACTGGGATCTCCTCCATGCCAGACTCCATCCCTGTGCTCCCCACTCAGTATTCACATAGTCAACAAGAAATCTGTTACCACTCCTGTGTTCGCCTTATTCACAGTTGTCTGCAACTAAGAAAAAAAGTTTTCCATGTTATATAATAAATATTAACTTCCTGCTGCGAGTAGAAAGTTCACATTTCCTAAAGAATACTTTAGCACCATTAAGCTCTTGAAAAGTACCCGATATAAAAGCAGCTATATTAATAATTATAAATCAATTCATAAATTAATTTTGCCTCTATTAATTTCCAAGCTAGAAGACTTACCCTTAAGTCTGAAAGTTGCCTGATTTTCTATTTGAACATAACGCAGCCATATGAAGCAACAACATCCTAAGAGCTTGTTAATAAACACTGTTGATAAAGCATATGCTTACAATGAATCCTCACATTTTCCTATTCCTGCATTCAAGCAACATAAATCATTCAAAAAAACCCCTTTTTCTCCAAAAGTTGTATGTATATGCACACATGTGTTGTAAAACCCTCTTCCACATAAGAAGTGCCAAGCATCCGTAACTTGCCAAGCACACAGAAATCAGTTCTGCTGTGTACAAAGCAGGTGTGATTTTAAGTCTATCTAATTACACACATACAGCATTCCTCTGATTTTAATCTGCATCTTTAAGCACATATGTATTTTTTTTCTTGTTAATCGCGTATTTTAGCAACCATGGTTCCTTATCCTGCTCCCTGAATATTCATTCTTACCACATAAAGCACTGTACAGTAGCACAACTGTAAATATCAAGGAATAGCCTTTCTTTACTGCTGTCTTTCATGAGCATTCAAAAATCTTCCCAAGTACCACTTGATCACAAACACAACTTTTTCTTTTCTTTTCTTTTTCTTTTTTTATCCCTAATAGTAAGAGTTTTTGCAGTGCAAGGGAAAGTTTGCTGAACTTCCTGCTTGCTAACTCCTACACATCCGCTTTAAGAACGCTGTATTACCATACTGGCAGAACTCATCAGCCAGGCCCCCAAAATTCAAGTTTGTTGAAAACAAACAGGTTTAAACAGTTGCGGTCTTGTGGTTGCAAAGAGAAGAGGTTTTGCATTTCATTTTATTCCATTTAGTTTGAGAACTTGGCCATCCAGAGCTGAGAAACTATCTGAAGTTGAAAAAAGAAAAGCCCCTTTTATTAATTGAGCGGAACTAAAACAAATACGCAAAGCATGAGACTGAAATCAGACTCCTATCATAAAGGACATGGCAATCAGAAGCAGCTACATAAACTTACTACCTACAGGTTCAAAACACATTTTGATGGATTTCTCTTTTTATTTATCCGGGTGCGTTATTTTTATCCCTTTGCAAGCACTGCTTTAAAGTGCTGACATCCCCCCCCTCTCTTTTAAAATTGTATTTAAAAAAAATAATAATTAAACCAAGCCACTGGAGGGAGGGTAAAAAAAGCGAAAAGAGAGGGAAATCCTATTCACTATTTCATTAAAGCATGTGGGAATATAAAATAGGCGCATGCCCAGGCCACAGAAATACTCTGGCGTCGATGCACGGCGTGCTCTGGGCTGCCAGAAAGCGGGAGCAAAGACACTGTCAGGCTCTTTGCGGGCAGGGGTATGTGGGGAGCGGCACAGCCCATTTCCCACGTTCGCCGTGTCCCGCCGTGCACTTCTTACTCCAAACCTGAGAGGAGCCGGGACCGGGATCACGCCTGGGTCTCGGGAGCCGCCC
>VYZM01006112.1:34490-54734 GCA_013398915.1 Dromas ardeola
CCGCCATTAAAAAAAGCCAAGTGAAATTTTCACCACCCCCCGGAAGAGGAAAAAAGCCAAAGCAAACCAAGTCGGGACCTACGACGCCCATGCGTACACCACGCTCGTGCCTTTTTAAATCTGTTTTTATTCAGGAAGTGAAATTAAAACTTGTAAACTATAAATACAAATGCCAACGTATTACATGAGATATCCAGAGGCTTTATATTTTTTTAATTTCTCACAAATAATTCCTACGGAATTCAACATACAACAAGGAAACCAAACAAGTTTAAGTTTTGCATACAATGAAAAACAAGTTACAGAGTTAGATACCGTCAATTTGCCAATTTATAAGAATTCCTATCTCATACAACTGAAAGCTCAGAAAACAACTATAATCCATTAATGGTACAGGAACTGTCATGTCTAACAGTTATCTGCATTAAGCAAGCTGTCTATAACCAGGTGTACTTTACCACTGTTTACTCAGTGACATCACGAAGTTTTTAAATATTTTATTTATATACTGTCACCAATATATATAAGTACTGCAAAGAGGGCCAAACACTTGCAAAAAAGTCAACTTTTACACAGCATTTGCATTAATATTTTTGCAGTTTTTCCCAAACAGCAAAGCAGAGTCCTTGTTTTCACACAGTTTCTTTAATTTGTCAGAAAACCCCACACAACTCCATATATATCAAAGAAGCAGAAGAGCAAGCTTAACAGCAACTTTAATTTATGTGGGGTGGGGGGGAAATAAAAAAGGAAAATATATCCATTTTAGATACTACCACCTTATGTATACCTGAAGAAAAATGACCACCAAGAACAGGTTCACTAAATTTATTTAAAAATCATAAACTGTTTCTTACAAAAGAGCATTACATTCTGCTCGCGGCTCTCAAAGGATGCCAGGGACATGTGGACTACCAGTATTCTCTCCCCTTCGAACAAACAAACAAAAAAAAAAATAATACAGTGTACATGAAAGCAGGGTGTTCACAACAATTACAGAAAAACATTACAATTTACCACCAACAATGAACAAAAATAGAATTCACTCTCTCTGCTGCTGCTTCAAAACTTCAATGTTAGTCTTGTGCGCCCTTTCCCTCCCCCCGCGTATTTGTAAGGAACTAAAAACATTTCATCTGGTGGACAGCAAAGATTCCACTACACCTCAAATGCAGAACACCTATGAAGCAGAGGAATGTTGGCTTTTTAAACAGAAGCAGATTAAAAAAAAAAAAAAAAAGGGGGAAGGACTCCTTCAGTTCTTCACTAGTCTTAGAAAAACTTTCCAGAATACTGCTTCACACTATAAAAAAGAAAAAATAATCTTGCATTAGAATCCTTCAACATCTGCATACTGCTTCACACTATAAAAGAAAAAGAAAAAAGCATGTATTAGAATGATGGACCATACATCTTGCATCAACATTCACAATGACATTCTTAGAGATTAAATTACAAATTCCTAATACATTTAAAAGTAAATAATTTTAAAAGATTAATGGCTAATTAATTATAGATATATTAATATATTTTAGGCTTATTTAAATATTAGTAATCTGAAGCCAACCATTCAAGTTAAAGCATTAAAATCTGCTATGACAGCCAACACATTAATAAAGCAAAACTAAGCAAATTAAATCTGAAGCTTTTAATATTTGGCAGAAAAGACAAAGTAATGCTAGCAAGGTGTGAAATGCTGCATAACAGCACCGAATCGATTTCAACTTGTCCTGTAGAGGCATGGTCTGTGCCATATGGCAGACTGTGATTTGTTGTCAATTTAGTTATCTAAAAACAACAAAATCACTAGTCTTCCACACAGAACTAGACCAACATCCACTGAATTCTTCTATATTTTCTACAGGCTCTATGTAATTTATTACAAGTAGTTTTTTTGCAGCAGTCTTCAACAGAGAAATGAGAGGACTGCTTGGTTAAGGCGTCTTCCAGCAAGATTAGTTTTGAGGGTGTCTTCATTTTAATTAGAATAGAGAACAGAAGAGAATCAAGGCAGAACTACCACTGGAGAAGTTAGGTTCAAATAGTTACTTAAATCCTGCCTTTTAAAAACTGTATCACAGAGAAGAGCAGCTTTACAATGTACATGTGAGTGGGTTTAAAACTGACAGTAAGGACAACATTGAACTTCAACTTGCCTGTTCTGCAGTAAATACTGTGCATTTTGTATCTGGTCCTGTGTTCCCGTAATAGTTATTATCCGATCTTCTGAGCCTTCTAATGGTTCGTCAATTTTGATCGAAGCTCCTGACTCATGACGTATTTGTTTGATTCTCTGGCCTCCCTTTCCAATAATAGATCCTGCCAACTAGGGGAAAAAGCAAAGCATTTATTTCCTGATACAACTTTCCCTCTAAAAACAGTTATGAAAATCACAGCAGCGTTTGAGTAGCTTCTGTAAATTTAGTTTTAAGAGTTGCAATGGAAGCTTACTTTGCAGCCTCAAAACATCCCCCGCAATATTAATTGTATAAACACAGGTGGGATAGAACTAGGAGAACCAGTTGCTCATTTCCAAAACACAAGTTAACAGACCATCTCTATTACTGAATATTAAAAATTAGTAAAACTGTTTAGTGTGTCTCTACAAAGAGAAAAAATAAACACTTCAATAATAGACTTTTGGTGATTTAGAAACACTTGTTCTATATTAGAGCACCCTGAATACTTCTGATTTACTTACATAGTCTGGGAAAAGGTTGTGACATTTTTTATTTTTTATTAAGAGAAAACAAAAGTTGAAAGCAAGTCAACTTCACTTACATCTTTGGGAATCGTTACTTGTGTTGTGATGATCGGTCCACCAAGATCTCCGTATGAACCACGCCCCCCTGCGTAAGAATAGTCTGATTTAAACGTATGCATCAAGCCCTTTAATAAGTACATAATGAAGTATACGTAAAGATTCTACATAAACACTTACCATATCCAGAGCCACCCTCAAACTGTAAGAGACAGAGAAAAACATCTTAAATAGCGAATAGTCATGCTTCATTAACACATTTTCTTCTTAAGTATCATATTATTAACTTTCAGCCTGTTTTATGCAAAAATCTCAACCCCCAACCCTACTATAAATACAAGTGTTGTGCCATCAAAGGCCTGGGAGTCCTGGTGGACAACAGGATGACCATGAGCCAGCAATGTGCCCTTGTGGCCAAGAAGGCCAATGGCATCCTGGGGTGCATCAAGAAGAGTGTGGCCAGCAGGTCGAGGGAGGTCATCCTCCCCCTCTACGCTGCCTTGGTGAGGCCACACCTCGAGTACTGTGTCCAGTTCTGGGCTCCCCAGCTCAAGAAGGACAGGGAACTGCTGGAGAGGGTGCAGCACAGGGCTACCAAGATGATTAGGGGACTGGAACACCTCTCTTACGAGGAAAGGCTGAGGGAATTGGGTCTGTTTAGTCTGGAAAAGAGACGGCTGAGGGGTGACCTTATTAATGCATACAAATATTTAAAGGGTGGGTGTCAGGAGGATGGGGCCAGGCTCTTTTCAATGGTGCCCGGCAACAGGACAAGAGGTAATGGGCACAAACTTGAGTGTAGGAAGTTCCACCTAAACGCGAGGAGGAACTTCTTTACTTTGAGGGTGGCAGAGCACTGGAACAGGCTGCCCAGAGAGGTGGTGGAGTCTCCGTCTCTGGAGACATTCAAAACCCGCCTGGACGCGTTCCTGTGCAACCTGCTCTAAGATGACCCTGCTCTGGCAGGGGGTTGGACTAGATGATCTCCAGAGGTCCCTTCCAACCCTATGATTCTGTGATTCTATGATTCTATAATTCTATGATACTGAGACAAAAAGGGCAGACCAGAAACAAAAGGGGTGGGTGGGGGAAATCTTACTAACCTCTTATCCTGCCCTGTCAAAACCTCTACGAGTAAGGTATAAAATGACATAAAGGATCCAGCGATACCAGTTTACCAAGCAGTCTCACTAATTTAGCTGCTGGTAGACACCTCTTGATGATGACCTACTCCTGACCCTTGGACTAAACTAACGCTCAAATGAAAAGATCAGAGTACAACCTTATTAATGCTCCCAATACAGCTCAGGAGGGGCTTGAGTCTCCAGTTTTGAGACAAAAAGTTTACCCAGTGACTGTCAATCCTCCTACTCCATCGATGTCTTCAGGACAAAAACCAAAGCTCTTAAGAATAGCTCTGTAACTTGTCTCTCGATTCAGACTACGCTACAATCCTTTGTATCTTAGAATATATAATCATGACATGAGTTACTTCTGTTCTGCTAAAACCACTATATAACCAAATCCAAGTATCTGCAACGAACATGCCTGGCCTCTTTTTATTTTTAGAATTTGTAGACCAGTATTTGACATCAAGTACTTCATTTCATCTAATGCTTTCTAGGTGCGCAAGACATGATTTTTATACTTTCCTACAGAAGCAGAAAATAAATATGCACAGTTCTCCAGAATTCAACTTCTGGGAGACTGCTGGAGTGGCCTCTGAGAAGAGGCCAGGGACCACCAAAATGGACCCACCGCTGCCTAAAGCCAAGGCCATCGGCAAAGCTGTCGGCACTCCTGTAATAACATTTAAGAAAGCGTCAAAAAACCCCAGTGTGCACCAGTTATGAGAGGTAAGCAAAGGAAAAAAAAAAGTGAGAGAAATAACCCTGCAGACACCACAGTGAAGGAGGGGGAAAAGGTGCTCCAGGCACTGGAAGAGAGATTCTCCTGCAGCCCACGGAGAGAACCACACTGGGGCAGATAGCCACACTGCAGCCTATGGAGGATTCTATGCTGGGAGCAGGTAGACGTGCCCTGAGGGAAGCTGCAGCCTGTGGAGAGCCCACGCAGGTGCGCCTGGCAGGACCTGTGGCCTGTGGGGGACCCACACTGGAGCACTCTGCTCCTGAAGGACTGTACCCCAGAAAGAGGACCCAGGCTTGAGCAGTTCTTGAAGAACTGCAGTCTATCGGAAAGAGTGAACGACTGTATCCCATGGGAGGGATCCCGCACTGGAGCAGAGGAACAGTGTGAGGAGAAAGGAACAGACACACAAATGCGATGAACTGACTGCAACCTGCCATTCCCCATCCACCCTGCACCACTCATGGCAGAGGAAGGATAAAAGGACAGCATGAAGGAGTGAAGTTGAGCCTGGGAAAAAGTGAAGGGACAGGAAAAAGTGCTTTTAGTTTTCGTCTTTGTTTTTCACCATGCTACTCTATTTTTAGGTGCCAATAAATTAATCTTCCTCAAGTCAACTCTGTTTTGTTCACGATGGTAATTACTAAGTGATCTCCCTGTCTTTATCTTGAGCCACAAGTTTTTCCGTCTTACTTTCTCCCCTCATCCTGCTGAGGAGGGGGAGTGAGAGAATGGCTGGGTGGGCACCTGGCAGCCAGCAAAGTTCAACCAACCACAACTACTTGTTTGCAGAAGTTGTAATGCAACAGATTTTCACAAAATACTGTTTACCTGCTACCTTTTTAGAAGATCAAAATTGAAGCTGCTCAGATCAAAGAGCTGAGCTTATCCTCTGTCTCTAAGCAACCTATATTGTGTAGTCACATTACTCAGCAATACAGATTGTAATACAACGTAACAGAGCTTGTAGCAGAGTCCAAAACACAAAAGAATGAAGGACTCTGCCTAAGACTTAATTCAGAGGCTGATCAGAGCAGCACACTGCATACACACAGATATATTCCTGCTGATACTTGCCACAGGATCCCTTTTTGGGCTGATCTGTTTTAAAGAACAATCAATCCTTTCCTTGACCATTTCTGCCTCCCAAGACTACAGGACAGCAAATGAATTTGGCAGCAGACGAATTAACTAATTACATTTGCTGTCTTTAGGTAAGCTAAGAACTGACGTTTAATATTTGGCAGCACTTTGCCATCTTCTAGAGAACATGAATACCTGACGAACCCCGTAATTTCCCTTCCCAAAACTTATCTGATCAAATGATGTATTTTCAGATGCATTGATAAGTAAAACATAATAGTTTGTCCACAAATATAAGAAACTACTTTCAATATTTGCTGCTTGAAATATGAGAAAACACAACATCATGAAGTTAATACAGAATATATGTCCTAAATGTATGCATATATATCCTCCATGTATCCATGGAGAAAGTTACTATTTACAGCATGAAAACGGGGTGTAAAAGAGCTCCTCTCTTTTGGCTGCACTGCTGCATACTTCCACATTTCTATTAACATTACCTGTCTGCACAGACACACTGTTAAGATAAACTGCTAATAAATTCAGAGGCAGAAGGACAGATTTATGATTTTCAGTAAGTGCAAGTTGCCACTGCCTACACTGAAATCAAGAAATTCCTGTTATTACTTAACCTGTTCAATAAAGCAGTTTTCAAGAAAAGGCTGAGCACACTCACCAGCTCTGGTGGCTGCATGTCATCACAGGCATCCACATGACACTGCATCATCTCCCAGACATAACGTAATAGAAGGAAAAGAGGAAAGAAATCAAAATTAGGTCCATATCATGCAGACTTACAGGTAACTTGTCAAGCAAACACAATAGCTATGGCATAGAGAAACACTTATACTACAACAAACACTTAAAAGTATGTGATTTAGACCACTTTCAGGACACTCTCCCTTTTTATTTCACTTCGAGAGAACTGTAAGTGGTCACACTCACTTTTCCCCCTTTCTGTAGTATAAACAGATTTTTCCTCTAACAAAGGTCAGAGAGCTAATGGCAGAGCAAATCTTGAGCAAGCTTTTCTTTTTCTTTTAGAATACCTTCAAGTGCGTTTACATATCAAAATCTTTTATTTCTGCCATGCGTTAGAAAATGAAGATTTAGTAAGACTGAAACAAGTAACTGGCAGCGATTATCTCTACGCCAACAGCAGGTCAAGCAGGAAGGACACTGCTTCTCATGTTCATTCATTTCCATATACCTCATATAGCCAATAACTAGACTAACAATTTACTGCTGCCCAATTTTGTAAGAAATTAAATTATGTTTTAAAAATGCGATATATAGCATTTCTTTCTTTCAGAATTCTACAATTTCAGCAATTGATCTTCCCTTGCGTACTCTAAAACCAGCTTCTCAAACAGGATATCTTAACATACGTAACAGAATTTTCCACTCTGCAGACTCATTTGTGCTAGTGACCACTGGTACTAGAATAGAAACCAGACGACACACTGGCTGGGTAAGGTAAAGAGCTTAACTTTTAGATCTAATGAAAGAAAATGCATGCAGTCCTAACTGATGTAAAATTCTTTTTTTAACAGAGTTAAATTTTGTTACTTTCTTCCAGAATATGCATGGATAAACAGAAAAGCTGTCATATATTCTTCCTTTACTGATTTTTTTACATGCTTGTTAATGTCGCATCTCTTATACATGAAGAACGGTTTTGTTTTTTTTTTAAAGTGTATGTGCCTTTATTCAAGTGTTTACACATCAAGACATGTATGTACAGATACATATATACGTTAAAAAAGAGATCAAGAATTAGGAAGCATTTGAAGGAGCTAAAGCATATGAAAGTCTGAAGACACAGAAATCTGTGAAGACACAGTCCGCTTAAAAGGAGACATTCTGATTTAAGTCTCTATTAAGTCATATTTCAAAATTTTCAGTACTTGGAAATTTTAGTACATGATCAGTTTATTAGAAAAGAGGTGAGGGCATAAAATTACTTTATATGCTTATCCACTTTATTTTCCACCCCTCCCACTGGTATCTTTCTGCATTTATGCATCTGAAAGACCCCTGTGGGTGAAAGTGTTAAAAAAGAAATATTGGAGATACATTCATGTTTTTTAAACTGCCAGAATAGCCCTTACAGTCCACAGGCATTTGATTTGGAGTAGTTACACACTAAAATACATAGCTCTGTTAACAGAATAGAAGTCAGTCAGTCCTTCAGCATAAAGCTTCAGAACAGAGATTACAAACCAAATGAACTTTTTCAACAGCAGTGCATAATTAAAATACAACTATAAGCCAGGCTAACAGACAAGCATCTTCTTAAGTGGGTGACTTTGCGTGGGCAAAGGGAATTAACCTATCTTTTAAAATCAAAGCAGGTTTTTCTCATGTCAGCGTTTACAAGGCTGTCAATACTGTCATGTCTCTGGAATTCTAGAAAATTCAGTTTTAAAGGTCTTGAACTACTCAGTCTTTCTGCCTTTAGTGGAAAAGAGAACTCACAAAAAAAAATTCCTGTACATTCAACATTTCCATGATTTTCGAAATATTCATCTGAGAAAAGCATCTGTTCCTGCCTTTTATTACACCCATGTAAAATAGAATCTATGTGATAGAGCACTTTTGCCCTCTGAGAGCAGCCTTCCCCATGCATTACTTAGTTAACAAACTACTCTAGTTTAATTGCTTTGATAAAGAATGGTTTCTATATGAAACAAAGGGTAGCATGGGAAGACTTTACATTCCTGGCATGACATTTCCAGCTCCAGCCTCACAGTCCACATGAAAACCTCCCACCCACTTATGCAATTTAAGACATTAGGATCATGGTTAAACTAGAAATTAAGTTAAGTCTTTGTTGGGAAGTAGTCCTCACTTTAAGCAGGCTATGATACTTGGTCATAAAGAAGCCAAAGCCATAAGCAGCTTCAATGTGAAAAGGAAATAAAACTGCTTTTTGGAAAAAAAAGAAAAAAAAGAACAGTGATGACTTCACTCACTTGTAGAAACTCATGTAAAGAAAGCAAAGGTCAACCTGACAAAAGTCAGGCTAAACATAAGTCAAAACGGATTTTCTATTCTTGCTGGAATGTAATAAAAATAGAACACACTACTGTCCAAGAGTCAAGCTAAGTAAGACTGTGCTCAACCAGATACCCAAAGAAGGGCAGGCTGCTCAGTTTATATGCTCTAGTGCTGGCTTTATCAGTTGCAAATTTAAGAACACAAAATCCGAGCTTTGAATACATGTAAATACAAATAAAGGAATCCTGGAGGTGTACTTCTCAATTCTTCTAGTTTCTTAACGTGTAGAGTAGCATGGGTAACACTTTTTTTTGTAACTGAGTGCAATTTTTTCCTTTTAATATTTCTAGTAAGCATGTATCATTCTTGCAATACATACTTCCAGTAACTCTTACCCCCAAGAAGGAGGAAATGTGTAAAGCCCATTTAGGTAGACCATTTAATAGCTTTCCTCTACTCCTTTCTCTTAATTTAAAAGAAAAAAAATAATCTTGTCTCACCTGTCATTTTAAAGAAGGTGACAACCAAATCCAGAGGAGAAAAGAAGATTGTTACTACAGAGATTCACCTCCCAGACATATATGATTTCTCCTCCCAGGAAAGAGGAATCTAGTGCAACAGCAGATGACTGCTAGGAAGCTGCATTTCAGAATACAACATGGAAGAGTATCTTTAAGCCTTTTTTCGAGTTTCCATATGCTATGAGAGACTTTTTCCCTCCGCATTAAGTATTAGCACTAATATGGTTTATTATACCTAATTTAATTTAGGATTCAGCTTAGCAGTGGCTCTAGCTCCAAAACATTTCAAACTACAGTGGATTTTCTGCACACAGACAAACTAGCAAATAGACAAGAATTTATTCAAAAGAGCAATCACTTTCCAGATCAACTAGAGCTCTTCATAGATACTATTCTATCTATACTTTTGTTTTCCATCATTAGTGTTAAGAATGCTTGTATGGATCAAAGAATTTCAGACAATGTTGTTCTGATCTATCTTCTTTGTCTCAAAGGCCTACCAATTCCTATTTCTGTCATCCTGATTAAAAAAGTCTAAAAGACAGTCAGGGCAAGAAAACCTGCAGGGTAGAGCACAGTCAAACTTTCTGTATCATTTTTGATGACAGGGAAGAAAGAAGAAAAGGAAAAGAGATCACGTCTCAGATGCCACTTACATCCCAAACATCCCTCCACAGGAAGGACCATTTGTATGGACAAAACATTTGGTTGCATCATAAGAACCATGCATGTCCCACACTTAAGTGCATGTGTTCAGCAACAGCATCTTCAGACAGTCAGCACGCTAACTGTGCTTACGAAACAGAACAAGGCAAATTTTAAATTCATACCATGCCATCGTAACGGTCTCCCGGTCTGCCCCTTCGGTCATAGGACATAAGGTCTCTAAAATAAAAAAAGCAGCAGCACTTGAATTGTGTTATAAACTTAGTACTATAAAATAGTTCATCCATTCTATTTTAAATATTCACACTCATGGTTCACACACAACTTAATTCCAAACTACTCTAAGTACTGAATAACATAGAAGTTTCAAACTACTGACTATAGTCCTGGTAGACTAGTACAGTGCAGCAAATAATTAAATTCCAGTACTTTTCAAAATACTCTGGTCTAATACACACTCACTAATATACCACTACCAACATGGAAGTGTGGAAAAAACACTGGAAAGGTGAACATGATTCAGGAGAGTGTACACAACTTGAGTTTTGTAGAATGCATTTATGCCACAACTCACCCGCCACGAGGAGGTGGTGGAGGAGGAAGAGGAAGATTACGAGCTCTGCTGCCACCTCTACCACCACGACCTGGTGGAGGCGGTGGAGGTCCTCTGCGAGGACTCATATCATCATAATCTCTTCTTGATGGAGGCATAGGTCGTCCACCACGACCAGGGGGCATTCGATCAAAACCTCCTCTTCCCCGCATCGGGAAGCCCACTGGACGTCCCCTTCTGTCATCAAACATCATTGTGAAGCCACCATAGTCATATGTTTCATCGTAGAAATTGGGATCATAAGGCTGGGCCCGTCCTTTAATTGGAGACTGAAACAAACAAACAAAAAAACAATCCCCCCCAATCCAATTAGAACTATGACAATTTCATATTTAATTAAATTAATATACTAAGTGTATAAATATGAATTTATGCATTTGGAATACGTTGATTTAATAATGCTAGTAAGAAAGGAGGAGATGATATGTGTTTCCTGTGATCTTAACTATGACAGAGAAACTGCTGTTACTTAGCAGCAGCAAATAAATTTTGTCTCCCTTCCCTCTTCAATTTTTGCATCTTAGTGATATGCAAAGCATGAATAATGGCCCAGTAGTACCAAAAACTGCTTCCCTCCCCCATAATGTGCATCCCAATTCTAGAAAATGGAAACGGTTTCAAAAGGTGGTAACAATCACTTTGGTACTGGGAAAGTAAGAGGTACTGAATTCAGAACAGAAACTGAAAGATAACCATTTTTACACGGTCCCTAACACTAATGAATGGCAATGAAGTAATAAAATAAATTTAATAAACGTTACCTCAGAGATAAGATCCAAGATAATCTTGATACATTCAACGACTCTATCAGGTTTTCCACCAATAAGGACCACTCTGTCAGTAGAATGAGGACAACACTCTTGGAAGAGCTTAATGGTGGTCTGAGTGTTCTGTTCAAGAAAAAAAAAAAATCCAAGATTGTCTAATACAAGGACCGTGAACAACTTTATAAACCCATTAAAATGTTTTTAAAGAAACAATCCAAAAGACAATTAAATTCACAGCCATTTTAAGTGCATGAGTGCTTCCGAGTTCTCACAACAAATTTAATTTTAGGGTTAACATCTCTTTCCCCCCACCACCTTTTTTAAAGGTCTGTCCTGACACAGTTTTGTGTGAAGAGGAAAAAAAGTTAAATTTTCTCCTCTTTCAATTATGGCCCACCTATACACCATCATTTAATTAAATCCTAGCAAAAGGACCACATATACATTGCGAACTTACAGGTTCTATTAACCTTCACATGTCAAGAAAACATGCTTTGGATGCAAGACAGCAATGTTGCTAGGATTATGTCTAGTTATCTTGATTTTCTCAACTCATGCAAACAGGTACCAGCTTATACCTGAAGTGATCTGAAATTGCCTCTGCCACAATGCCAAGAAAGGACAGAAAACAGAGGTGTTTTAAGCCCACAGAGACCATTAGCTTTTTAAAATCTCATTCCTTCACTGAAAAAGAAAAATGGTCTTCTAGGAGGTAGAATTAAAAAAATATATATACAGTAAAAGGGCTTTATTTTTATAAGTCAGACATCTATTGAATTATCATCATAAGAGTTTCTGAACATCCGTTCGCCCTAAACCATTTTGCATGTCCAACCACATGAATAAATCTTGACTATGCAGCAGTTCATTCTCGAAGGAGTGATGAATGCCATTTTAATTTAAAAAGAAAATATAAATTCCTTTCCTGCTCTCCCACAAATATGCCTTAGAAGCTTGACAAAAAGTCCTAGGCTCTACCACCAATGACTTTCCTTCTGATGGTTTGCAAGAAAGTTGCAACTTGCAGATCCATCTCAGAACATCAAAATCATGTATGCAGTATGTTCTGGAGGAATTACTGCACAGAAGATACACTTGCCCCTTATGAACACAAAACACTAAGTTCTTTATCGAACAGAAACCAAATATCAGAAGAACAGGAAACAAGTACCTCTCTGAGTTCTTTAATTTTAGCACCCTTGACACCAATAATTCCTCCTGCCAAACTTTGGTGAATGAGAAGTCTTAATTCGCAGTCAAAGTCGCTGCCTTTGTAGTGTTGATACTGCAAGAAGGATGCATACAAGAAAAAGAGTAAAATATTAGTCACATAAAAATTTAAAAATATTCGTGGTTTTGTTAAGTTTTTTTCTCCAAACACAATGGTATGACTTGATTAATTGCTGAATTGTAATCCTGTATTTCCTTTGATAGGATAAGAACTATTTAAGCACCTCACTGTCAACATAAACTTATGTCAAATCAGTTTTCTTTATTTATTACATTGCATTGCACAACTTTCTACAAAGATGTAAGAACATATCAAACAGTGCAACATTCTTACTGACAAAGCCAATACAGGATACAAGTTACAATACAACTACTTAAAAATGAAGATGAAACAAATCAGGAGGCAAGTATTTTGAAAGGGGGAAGGCTGTTTGAAAGGTTCATTTAATAAACTGTGACTGACTCTGTCCTCTACCAAAAAAATGCAAACATGCAGTTTGACAGCCATAACCCTTCTTTAAAAGGCTTTTGGTTTTTATTTCCTAATTTACTGTATTTAAAGATCAGCAAATCATGCAGAACCAACTTTCAAAAGTTAATCTTTTACCTCTAAAAAGAAACAAACATTAAGAAACATACCTCTTCTAAAGTAGGGATAATCTTCTTCAAGATTTCTCCAATTGTCTCTATATCTGCACTTATACTCAAGATGCTGTTGGAGGCCATAATACCAGACAATATGGAAAAGGTGGAAAAGAAGAAGTAAATTTTTTTCATCATCATACACAAAATTCTAGCAAGATTTACTACACAGAAGAGCTTATAATTAATATTCCCCACTTAAAGTAAACCTGTTTGATCAATTTACAACACATGCATCTTTGTTTATGCCCAATACATATGCATGATATATTTAAGATTAGGTAGGTCTTGCAAAGAGAGAGAAAGAAAGACAGAATGGGCTTTTGGAAGGGCTCAGATTAAGTGGGCAAGAAATTGACGCAGAACTGAAAGTAGAAGTGAATATTCATGTTCCCCGCCACCACTAATTTAGGAAACCCTCGCTATTACATTGGTAAAACCGGCACACCTTCTCATAGAAAAAGTGGGGATATGCATGTGGTGAACATTGTATCTGGAGCAAGGTTATGAGACCAGTTAGAAATCAGATTACTAATGGGCTCTCCAAGAAAACAAATACAAATGCGAGACAAAAAAAAGACAAAACAAATGAGAAGTGAAGGAAAGTGAACCAGAGTTAGCATTTCATCAGAAATAATTATGAACAGGCAATGTTGAGGGGAGCAAGGTGGGCCACAAAGACAGAGCGAGAGACTATTTTGAAACAATTTGATTTACAATGCAGCAAATATGCAACACTTGAAGCTGTGCTCCTTCCATTGAAATAAAATTAGTGGATTGTCTGGGTGGGCAACTCACGTAAAAGTTCAGTGACAAAAAGACTTAATGGGGAAAATAAGACAGAAAACTTGAAAAAAAACAATACACCGTCTATAAGGGGATACTATTTAACCATATCAAAGGCAGGTAATAAAATACATTTCTCTCTTTCTAATCAGGCAGTGAGGCATAAACTGTTGGGACATACCGCTCGGGGCCACTGCTGTCTGGGACTGAAACACTGGCATTGTACTGCATTGGTCATTGGCGTTCGTGGATGTTGGCATTGGGCATGGGTATTCAATCGGAAGTTGTCAAGTATGGTACCCGTTTGGCAACGAGCACATTTTTGGGCATAGCCAACCAGGGTTTTCACATGGGCGTTCAGGGGCGGATGGGCCAACGTCATGGTGGGCAACGCAGGGGCAAGTCGATCCAGTACATGGGCAACGGAGATATATGGCCAAAAAAACAAGGAGAGGGAAAAGGGGGAAAAGCAATAAATTTTAATTTAATACAAACTATACTCATCACTCTCAATTAATGAAACAAGCTTAAGTTGTTCTGAAGACTAATACAATAACGGATTGCTACACCAACTGTGGCTTAACAGTATGGACCTTAAAAATGAGTCACTTGATCTGACTAAACTACTTTTTACTTTTAACATATGATGTTTCAGTAGCAGGCTGGCTCATGAGGGTAGACACAAAACCTGTCGAGATTGGTATTACTAGAACCTCGGGCAAATCGGGAAAGTTGGTTTTCCAGACCAATGTAAGTTACCTGGACTAAGGTGACGTATTGATTTACTTAAAAAAATAAAACAAAACAAAATCCACAAAAAAAAACCCTAAAAGAAAAAAATACAACTAGCTGTCAAAGTCAGTGAGCGCATGTATGATTCCTGACCATTTCAACTTAAACCTCAATTCTAGTTGCGGTAGTTTATGAACTTAGTTGGAACTGATTTGTAGTGATATATTGCCAAATCTTGTGTTGAACAGAGTCTTGATCGGAAAAAACTGCTGAAATCGTAGCTGATGTTAAGTACAGGAGTGTAAACAAATGGAATTTAAGAAGCGTTGCCAAGTTTTATAAATACACAACATTAACGCTGAGCATGTGTCTAATCACAAGAGTCAACCCACTGTAAAATGTGAATAAGCGAGTAAGTCATGACCATTTAAAAATGCTTCCAAGTAACAGAATAGAATGTTCTTTTACTGTTCTATACCCATATTTAAATCGAGCAACCTTAACATTAATGCTTGCGTTCCTCATGTGCAAGCTGTTAAAGAACAGATGGACCATTTTGTTTGTTTGCTTTTTTAAAGGAAGTTAAAGAATTCCTCTATCACTGGGTTAAGCCAGCCACCTGAAATGGTTTCAGTAGTACTATAATTGATTCACGCATATGGGAAATGGTACAATTAAGGGTTTTAAGCTTTGTCAGTATTTCTAATTAGGATGTTAACTCACTTGAAGTGTGTAATTTAGTGGAATCCTATTCAAAAGCGAAGAGATTTAATATAAACCTCTCCCTCTACGAGTCAAGCTGGGTTTTAATTACAAAAGAAATTGAAGAACCAAGTTATCTACTCCAACAATCATTAAAAATGGCTTGTAACTAGACTATTGATGTCCAGAGTTGAATTGCTCCCATTCCTAGAAATGCAGGTAAACAAGCTTTTGAGGTAGTGCTCTGAAAGAATTGGTGTTAAATTAGTTCAAACTCATATATACTCACGTCTGTACGAAGTGCTTTAATATTTTTGCCACCTTTTCCAATCACTGCTCCAGCATTCTGGAAAATAGTTTTCAGAAGTTATGTTATGCCAACACAGCACAGACTATTTTTTTTGAACTCAAGACGAAAAACGGTAAATTTATTTTTGTATTACCCTGTTGGCCTGGGGCATGGGGGCAGGTGGGTACTGTTTTTGAAAGGTTCAAATCAAATTGAAACAAACTGAAATAGTTTGTCCATGGAAAAAATGACCAACAGGTCTTACCACTGAATTTAGGAAAGGGAAGAATATTCAGTTTTGCAGCTAGTACCTCATTCCAAATGGAAGTCTCAAGGCAATTCTGCCTGTGTTAAAGCAATCTCATGGACTATAGCACTCAAAAAAATATACTGCGTGAATGTAATGTAGGTCAATGATTTCCCTAATTTATTTGATTTTCGGAAAAAAAAAATTAAGAGATTACGCTTGCAGATTCTACTTCTGCACATCAAACATTTCTTTATAACTTCAAGTGCTAATTTTGGTTTATACCTCTGTAACTTAACTGACTTCTGAGAGCGGTATATTCTGAAAAAGGTTAAAGCCAAGGTTAACAGCCAGTAACTTCAAGTTTCTAACATCAACAGGAATAAACCAGCAGATGGTCCAGAAGAGTAACTCCAGAATTGTATTTTTACCAGGTTATTTCAAGGATTACATGCAAAAGTTACACAGATCACACATTACGCTAACAGCATGCTACACATTTCACAGAAGGTACCCCATGTAACTTGACTGTTGGTCAGAAATGCCATGCAGAGTTAATGTAATATCCCCCATACCACCACAAAAGACTAAGATACTTCAAAAAGTACAAATCACCTGTAACAACTGGAAACACCAAAGAAAGTTCATGCATAGCAACTTTACTGTAACTATGTACACTTTTTAACAAAACCACTGCAATCCCTGACGCATTACCCCCACACTTCTTCCCATTGTTATATTTGAACAAGTTTAGTAGTAGATCCGTTTGGGAGAGTTACTAAATGCCTAAGGAAGTTCTCATCTTACCTCTCATATTTAATTTACAATCACTAGCTGATCATTCTCTGAAGTCCTTCCTTTCTAAAGACTAATACACAGTCATTCCCTTCAAAATAACAACCTTCCACTCAAATACAAAAACACCTTATAATTTCTACTGCTCTATTTTTTTAGCAAGTGCATCTTTTAAAGGTAACTGTATCTATCCTTAGGGACTTACCCTTTACAAGAATCACTGAAGATAATTCCATCGCAATACACTTCTACTACCATTCACACACACTTAAAATTATTCCTAATGAGTTATCTTGTATTAAAGTACATACTCATTCTAAACACATATCCCAACATACACTTTGCCACCACTGCCCTGAGCAATGCTATAAGCAAAACCAGTAGAAATGAAGAAGCATACTTTGCTCTGAAGCAGGATGCGCAATTCAACCATCTCATCGGTGTTCCGAGATCTTTTGAAGGCCTGTTCTTCCTCCATATCTTCTGCAGGACGTTTGCCTGTAGAAAGGTCCATAGGGGGGAAACACAAACATTTATTTAACTTTCTAAGTCATAATAAAACAGAACACATGCCAATTTATGCTCTGTATTCTTAACACTTTCTTTCCTATTAGCCCAACACTAATTACTGATGCCTACTCTGAGCACCATAGCTCAAAAACAGGTCTTTACTTCATCAGCTTACGTATTGATTAACTACTGAAAATCCATTTAAAAATCTATGAACTATGATTTAAGTGAGAATGTTGCACACAGTCAGCGAGAAATTCGTGACACACTGTTTAAAGCAGTGCAGCATCACTCACTTTGTGTTTATTTGTAATTTACAATTGGGAAAAACCTTTCAGGCAAAAATCTCAAATGTAGTTTGTCCAACACCAAAATACTAGTGGAATAATAGTGAAGTAGCACTTCAAATACCATTTGCAAAAAAACTGACATGAATCTAATGCCCTAACTTCCTCATCAATTATGCCAAAGAAGTTTTTCATGAAGCTCTTTAGAGGTATTTCACATATTTATACTCCTGCATGTAAAAACTGCAATAAACAAAATGCAATCAATGGATACGCCTGATAGTATTCTTACACATTCACACTCTCCACACAAGCACCAAATATTTAACTATGAAATATTTTTAAATCCTTAGTCATAACTTTCAGCTACTTATCCCATGTCTAAAACATGCCAACAGAAAGATTATACATTTATGCTTTAAAAGCATAATAAGGTCTAATTAAAAATGAAAGGATTTAATGCAGAATACAAAATGACTGCCGATACAAACATCTGATACAGTTAAAGCACTTCAAAGTACTTACAAACATTGAAATTTCAATAGGTTCTTTATAAAAAGAAATAGTCCTTTAAAAAATTTACCATTTGTCTCTGTGTTGGTAAAGGTCTCTTCCTGTTGTTCAGTCTCCATTGTCTTTGTCTCTCAGGTGGGCAGGCAAAACCTGTTGAAAAATAAAAAAGCTGGTACATATTTTGCAAAAAGGCAAACTGTACATCGTGCTAAAGGGAAAAAGCAAAACGAGATGCCTGCTTCTAGAACTTACCGCTATTATATATCCTTGCAGAGAAAAACTCAAGTATTCTGGGCGGGATCAAAATCCAACAGCCTATTGCTTCAAGAGCCTATGAAAACAGCATATATCAGTTTGGACTCTGCTCACTTACAGCTCAGATTCTCACTATAGCCAAAAACCAGAGGTTTGACAAGAGTTTTTGCTGCCAAGTTTTTCTTTATAAAAGAGAAAGCATATCCAGGCCAAACACACTGCTAAGAGGAGATAACAGACAAGTCCATAAACTTACGGATAAACAATTACTGTCTGCATTATAGTTTTGGGGCACATACTAATTTTTAAGTAACCACATTTACTAAAAATTATTTGCAGATATTTCAAGTGAACATGCACCCAGCTCCAATTTTCAACATGTTGTATGATACATGCCTTGGATTTACTTTTTAAAGGACACTACATAACAATCTGCTCCAGTTTAGTTACAAACAATTAAAACTAAAAAAGTCCCATTATTGTAATTGTCAGAACTAGTTTTATGAATTCTCTACCAACGTACTAATAAGCATTTTAGCATGCCTTCCACTTAAGTATAACAGATGAATAAAAACAAATTACAACTTCTAGCCACACTAGCAAAAAATATCTTTTAAAAATACCACCCTCTGTAGTTAGATATAATCCTACAGACACACACAACCAAGAACCTCAAAAGCAGCCGAACTTCACTATGATTTTCTAAAATAGGTATCTTATTTGTGACCTGCTTTTGTTAAGTTGATCTTGGAATACTAGTAAGTATTCACATTAGACAGAATTCTAGACAAAAGAAATAATTTTGCAACTTTTTCTCTTAAAAAATGTGTTTCTGCAGGTAACACAGCCAAACAATTATATATTCCCTCTTGCATTTTATTGATTTTTCACTGCCTCAACAAATGGTAGCCACTCATTCTGGTACCCATAAAGGAAAAAAAAAACAAGAGAGGTGCATCTAACTTTTTAAACATACTTTCAGCCAGCTGTTAATTTGTAACTGTTGCCCTGCTTGTACAGGCTAACAGCAGGCACTGCCTTCCCAGCACACGCTGTTCTTTCTAGGCACTTGAAAGTGAGCTAACGGACACACGCAGATATAATGTCAGCGAAATCTCAGCCAGACGTTACCAATATACTGTTATGCGGGGGACAGCAGGGAGGGGCCGGGAAGATTTTTTTCACAGTTTAAATAGCCCTATCGGACCCCAGTTATTCTATTCCCAACCACCCCAAGAATTTTAGGGCTGCGGGGAGCGAACTGTAACACACTGTTCAGGGCCTGGTCCTTAGTCCCTGCCAAACCTCCCCTACCCGCCTGCACGTAAAGCGCTCTCAGTTACCGCACTCTCCTGGTAAACCGAGTTCGCGGGATTAAATCGACTAATGCCGTGTTTTTATAAACACCGACAGGATAAAGCGGACACGAATGCCGGGAGGCGGCACCAGCTACCACAGACATAAGAGCCGGCGACGACCGGCGCGCCTCAGCCCCGCTCCGTCCGGGGCGCAGCGGCTCTTCCCGCCCGTCTCTCTCCCTTTCCCCCGCGCTCCCTGCCTCGCCTGCGGCACGGCCTCCGTCCGCTGCCCGGCTGGCTCCGGGACGGGAGAGCGGCGGCACCGCATAAGCACCGCCGCCCCAGCCTCACCTCCCCGGCGTCGGAGGGGACCAGCAGAAATGGCGGCCGCTGTAATGGCGCCTGCCCGCTGCTAGGCGGAGCCGGGAGCGGAAAAGCCGCCACCACCACGCGGTCGCTGGGAGATTTAACCCCCTGTGCCCGGGGAAGACACAAAGGAAGCGCCCGGCGGCCCGAGACCCAGCGCAGCCGGCGGAGCGGGACAGCCTCGCCACCAAGGGGGCTCCGCCGCCGCGACCGCCCCCGAAAGCGGCAGGCGGCGACGCGGGGCGCTCCCCACAATGGGGCCTCCCGCCGCCCACTCCGCACAGGCCGCGGCCGAGAGCGCCCTCCCCT
>VYZM01006112.1:55824-100058 GCA_013398915.1 Dromas ardeola
GCGGGGAGCGGCCGCGCCCGTCCCCCGCCACCTCCCCGGTAGCGGTGGCAGCCGGGGCCGCCCCGCCGGTACCGCCCGCTCGTCCCGGTAAGTGCGGGTGTCTCGGGGGGGGGGCCGGGGAAGGGGGGCGGCTCCTGCGAGGGACTGCGGGGGGCGATGACCCCGCCTCGCTCCCCTCGCCTCTCCCCAGGGCCCCGGCCCGCCGAGGCAGCGCCGCTCGTGTCAGGCGGGCGCTGTACTGCCGAAGCACCTGCACGGTGCCTTCCAGGTGGTGGAGCTTTCGGTAGAGCTTGGAGGCAGCGTGGTATTTCTTCGCTGCAGGTTATAGCGGCAAAAAAAAAACCCCAACCTCGGATGCCTTAACTGTTTTTATGGTAATTTTTGGTTTTGTTTCCCTCTGTGGGGAGGTTGAGCTCCTTGGTCATCCTTTCTAAGGGGTTAAACACGATCCAGACAGTTAGGCAGCCTAGTATCTCTTCAATATTTGTATCAGCGATCTGGGTGCAGGAGTTGAATGCACCATTAGCAAGTTTGGTGATGATTCCAAACTGGGAGGTGCTGTTCACTCTCTTGAGCGACAAGAGGCCTTGCAGAGGGATCTAGGTAGATTGGAGCATTGGGGAAACAGCAATGGCATGATATTTAACCAGTCCAGTTGCTGGATTCTGCACTGGGGATGGAGTAATGCCAGGTGCAAGTATAAATGGGAAGACAAATGGCTGGAGAGCAGCCCTGCAGAAAGGGATCTGGGGCTGCTGGTGGACATCAGGCTCAATGTGAGTCAGCAGTGTGCCCTGGCAGCCAAGAAGGCCAAGCACATCCGGGGGTTCATCAAACACAGCATAACCAGCCGGTCAAAAGAGGTGATTATCCTCCAAAAGAGGTGATTATACCAAAAGAGATATTTAGCCTTGGTGCGGCCTCACCTTGAATGCTGTGTGCAGTTCTGTGTCCTACAATTTAAGGATGTTAAGGTACAGGAATGCGACTAGCAAAACTGGTGAAGGGTCTGGAAGGCATGTCCTATGAGGAGCGGCTAAGGACTTTGGGCTTAGAGGATCTTCCTGAGGAGGGGAAGTGGAGAGGGAGGTGCTGAGCTCTTCTCCCCGGAATCCAGTGATAGGATGCACGGGAGTGGTTCAAAGCTGTGCCGGGGAGGTTTAGACTGGAATCATTTCTTTATCTAGAGGGTGGTCAAACACTGGAACAGGCTCCTTAGAGAGGTGGTCAATGCCCCAAGCCTGTCAGTGTTTTAGAGGCATTTGGACGATGGCCTTAGCAACATGCTTTAACTTGCTTAGCCCTGAATCAGTCAGGCAGTTGGACTAGATAATTGTTGTAGGTCACTTCCAGCTGAAATATTCTATTCTGTTCCTATTCTTTTCTTGTTCTATTCCTATTGCATAGCTACTTCCTAAACTAACAAGAAGCTAGAGTTTATCAGCCACTGGTGTTCCTGAGATGATGCCTGTGAAGAGTTGGTGCTGTTGCACCCAAACCCTGGACTGGGTCTCTAGATAACAATGGTGTTTCAAACTAGCTTTCTGTTGTCAGGTACAAAGCTTTCATCCAGTTACAGTGTAAAAGTCACCCCTGTGATACAAGTGCTGACAGATCCCAGCTTGGTTCTGTTGTAGATTGGGTCTCTTCTATTTTATAACAGTGTTGATGAAATGGGAGAATAACTTCTCAGGTCAATTTCTGAAGTAAACTGGGTGTAAACAGCAGTACCCACAGAAATAAAACCAAAAAAAGAGAAGGCATATATATAACAACCTACTTCTGAGGGTTTTTTTTGTCCATTTGCTTTCCATCCATAACAAAAGGAATTCAGTTATACAGTTCTAATTAAACGAACAGAAAAAGAGAAGTCACCAAGCACGTTGCTTGTATAAGTCTCCATACTTTCCTGATACTCCATGACGCATAAACTGCACACACTTTTTATGCTGATTGAGACTTTAAATAGTGGAAATGCATGCTTATTTTTGGTATCTGTACAGGTGTTTTTCATTTAAATTGACTCTATGTTGTCATATTTAGAATAGCAGAACTTTGAATTGAGAGGAAGTTTCTATATAATATGAGTGAGAGATTTGTTGTAACTTTAGCTGTTGTCAAAAGAGTAAATATGTCTCTTTGGGTTTTGTTCTAGGGAATTCACTGTCTTAACTTAAAAGAAAATGTCTACGTCTAACGTTGCAGCAAGAGTGGAAACTTGGCTTTCATCCACATGGCATGTTAAAGTTCCTTTGACATGGCTGGAAGCATGTATTAGTTGGATCCAGGAAGAAAATGGTGGTAATAACTTAAGTCAAGCTCAGATTAACAGACAGGTATTTGAGCAATGGCTTCTTACTGATCTAAGAGATTTGGAATATCCCATTTTGCCTGACTGCATCTTAGATGCTCCCAAAGGAGAGTTATCAGGCTTCTACTCCATTCAGATTGATTCGCTGCTTGATGTTAGCCAGCCAGCATATTCCCAGTTGCAGAAGCTAAGAGGGAAAAATACTGTAAATGAAGAAGTAACAGCGAGTACGCAGGCTTTCCCAAAGCCCTGGGAAGCAAAGCCTACTCGAATGCTGATGCTGCAACTAACTGATGGGATACATCAAGTTCAGGGCATGGAGTATCAACCAGTGCCTGTCCTTCGCAGTAATCTTCCTCCTGGAACAAAAATCACAGTACAGGGTAATATTGCATATCGTCTTGGAGTCCTTCTGCTTAAACCAGAAAATGTGAAACTGTTGGGGGGTGAAGTGGATGCTCTTCTGGAGGAGTATTCTCAGGAAAGGGTCCTTGCTAGATTAATTGGAGAAACTGAAAACCCTAATTCTGTTGGACAAGCTGGTCATGACCAAACTGTTTCAAGGCCTGTGGATGAATTAGAACAAACTCCAGGCCCTTCGGATGAAGAGCTTTTAGCCAGTCTTGATGAAAATAACGAATTTACTTTAAACAATGAAACATCTTTAGAAAGTGGATACTGCAGTAGAAGCAACAATTTTAGTACAGCCTCAGGTTCACTGAATGCACACAATGGAAATGTTTTGCTACAGGAGTCTGGAAGTCCTTTGCCTCATTCAGATGAACGAGTTTCACCTCCCATAGAATATGTTGATGGCTTTTTAAATGACTTTCCTTTAGAAGATGACTTTGTTTTGGAAGAAGAGATGCAAAGAGAGCTGGAAGAAGTGCCACCAGTAGTCATAAACAGAAACATAGGTTTAATTACTGAGAGAATTCCACATACATCTAGGAGCTCCTGCAATTCACCCTTAAATGGCACTTGTGAAAAAGATGATGTGAATGAAAGAGATAAGCCTGTAGAAGCTACCAGCAAGCAAAAGACTTTTGGAAGAACAGCATTTGATGGAGATGGAAATAGGATGAGTAGCTTTTCATGGCACAAGAATGTACATCAGACCTGCAGTTCTGCAGATTTTTCTTTGGAAAATCCTCCTGAAGAAAGGAAGAATGACAAAGACCTAGATGAGAGCAGATATAAATCCCAGCACACTTCTGACAGCAGGCTGTTAAATGATGATCCTGTATTTTTCTCAAAAACGGATCCAGAAGCAGATCAGCAGAAGCATGATTCACAGACCTTGCCTTGCAGATCAGTAGAGGCACATCTGGATTTAGATTCTCCACCTTTCACATATATTTCCCTTCTCCTTGCAAAAAAACCAGAAACTGTTACAATTCTGAAAGTTAAATGCTTTATTGTTACTCTCACTGGAAACCTCACAAGCAGCAATGGGTCCTGGGGTATAAAGGCAAAAATTTCTGATGGTTCAGCCTATCTTGAAGTAGATTTTGCTGATGATATTCTAACAAGTTTGATTGGCTTTTCAGTGCCTGAAATGAATAGGCTGAAAAAGGATCCAGCTTTACATCTGAAGCTTAAGGATGGTTTAGAGAAATGTCAACAACAACTGATAGATCTCTGTTGTTTGATGACTATAGAGTTTGATCCACTTCAGTCAAAAGCCACTGTATTACTTCTCCAGGATGCTGATGCAAGGCATCTAGAACAATTGAAGAAACGTTTGAATAAATAAGGTGTGCAAACTTGCAGACTGTATATTATATTTCCCCTGAAGGACTGTTGAAAGTTAAATTTTAAAGTTAAGTGTTATGTCTTTTCTCTTATCAGAAAAAATAATGGAAAAATGAGAGGAGGGGATGACTTGTCGGAACGAAACTTAGCAGTTTGGTTTTTATGGTGATAATATTGAAATAAGCTTTCAAATATTTCTGTCTTGATTTAAAACACTCTTGTATTGTTTTCATTCTGCAAAATCCTCAGTGTCCTTGACTGGTGATCTGGAGTAGCAGAATTTGTCAGGAAATGGATAACAACAAACAAATGATCTTGTTGTTATACTTTTTCAAGGATGATTACTTATCTGATTTTTTAAAAGGTAGCTACAGGAGACTGTCAGTCTTTTCTTGGAGGAAAGCAGTTGAATAAATTTAAACAAAAAATTATTGTTTAAATGCAGTCACTTCTGACTATTCTAACCTGAAAACTTGGATATGTATTCAGTGTGCAAGAACCTGAAGTGTAGAGAAATAAAAGATTTTCTTCTAAATGTTCAAGGCGGGGGGGGGGATACCACCCTATACATAAATGAGATAAAAAGCTGTATATTTTTAATTTTTTTTTTTAAAGTGCCAAATATTTTAAAATCTTTTATTAACAGAATAGAATGATTATAATATGGGGAATCTATTTTTTGTCATGTTAATGTTAATCATTGCAAATAGTTTTGAACCCACAGGCAAGGCCACCTTGTTGATTCTTATGATTACTTGTCTAACCTTTTCACAGCGTAGTCAAAACTTTTGCTACAAACCTGTTGTATATGTATATTTAATGTTGGTCTTAATTTTGATTGTTTTTTTTTTTTTTAATTTCTGCTTTTAGAATGTATAAAAATAAATATATTAAAACTTTCATTTAAACTTTGGTGGAAACTGTTTAATCACTTTAAAAGAAAAATACACACCTTGCTGAGTGTATAGAGTATCAGAATTGGATTGATTGGGTTTTTGTTCTTCCTTTTCCTTCTTCCCATCTTTTCCCCTTCTCTTGTGTTAGTTTTTTTTTTTCCTTTGAAATTAGAAGAATTAAAATTCTAGGAGGGGTAGAGGACCACTGTCAGGAGAAGTCTGCGTGTTGTTGATAGTGTTTGCAAAGAATGTAAAATTGCTAGCCAGGAGAGGGATTTTTCAATTGGACTGTCAGTATCTTTTTCCAGAGCCTTTTCTGTCCCTGAATAATGTCTGTTAGACTGTTGGGAATTGCTGTGGGAAACTGTCAGTGTTGTCCTACTGCCCCGTCCCCAGTTGAGAAGCATCCATTGAGACTCCAAATGACCTAAGGAAAGCTAGCGGTAATTTGCTAAGTAAGGTAAAAATGGTGGAATGTAGAGGAGGGGGAATCTTGAGCTTTTTCAGGCTCAAGGCATGAGCTTTTTTAGGCTTTATTTTATACGGTTTAGAAATGCATAAATTGCTGTGTCTCTGTCCTTGCTCTCCTCCCCTTTCCCTCCCCACTCTGAAGAGAACCTGAGCAAACCATAACCCTCTGAGTCATCTTTGGGTTTATTTTCTGAGGCTGTTGGGAATTGCACATCGTTTAGGACTGCAACAGCAGAAGCTTTTGCTTGTGTGGAATTTATATTGCTGGATCTTCAGTTACAATAAAAAGTGCTTGTTTGTAGGAAACTGGCCAAGCTTCATCTCATGTAATCCTTGTAAAAGGTAGTACAGCTGACTGTAAACCTTTCGGGCAGTTTTCTGGAAATATTTCTTTTATGATGAGTTATGGAAACTTCCTTTGAAGCTTTAGCCTTACCATATAAAAGCATAGGAGTCCTTAAAGTTCAAGCTAAGTGAATAATCCACAGATTTTATTCTACTTCTGCAAAGCAAGAGGAATGTCACTCAGAGCAAGCGATCAAATTAAGTGTTGTTATTCTTTCAGCTGATGCAGTCCCAGCGGACCTTCTTTTTCTGCATTTGCATTAAGGTTTAGTCATCAGCTAAAAAGTTCACGCATCTTCTGACCTCCTCCCTCCCCCTGGCTCCTGCCTTAAAGGCACTGTTATTTGTCTGACTTTTCCTTCTCCCCTTCCCACCATTGTCTTTGTCGTCGTTTTCAGGATGTTCTTCCTGAACTGATACTCCTGTGCCTCTTCTCCAGTGCAAGCAAGGCGGTAAATCTCAGTAGTGCTAGCTGTTTAGAGCTTGACTGCTCTGTAGATATTTCAGTGCAATTTTCTAGCATATACTGATTTCAGACCTGTGTTTAAGATTTCAGAATCAATGAAAAGTATTGCATAGTTTTTCAGACAAGAAAAGGAATGAAATAAAAATTATTTTGAGAAAAGACGCTTAGTTAAGAGCAGTATGTCAAACAGAAAATGGCATATGTGGCTGTGTGTACCCGTCATTGGTTCATGCCTGTTCACTTTATTGCCTCTCAGAACCAACTTCTCTATTACTAGTCTTAACGCTTTTGTGCTGCGCAGGTGTAATTTGTGTGTGTGCGTTGCTTCAGTGTGCCGAGCACTGGTGCATGTCACAGTCCTTCAGGTAAACAGACTTCTTGCAGGCTGAATTCGGAGAACAGTTTGCAACCCCGACTGACGGCGGTAGTATTGGGGGGCAGAGGTATGGCCCCACTCCTGCTGGGGCGCGCAGCAGAATTCCTGTGCGAGCTGCTGAAAGCAATTGTCGTGGCAGCTGCTCTCACGAGTTACGCGTAGCCTTCTATCAGAAAGCAGTTCCTGCTCTTTCTGTCCTCTCCATGTTGTTTTACAAACTCACTTCTTCTTGCTAACATTCTTTCAGCTGGTAAGTAGGCTTCCGCACCTGCAGCGTATCTGACTGTGTGCACTTTTGGAAGCTGTATTGTTCAGGAATGTTTTCATATTAATGGGAAAAATAAGCCGCATTTTTTCATTGCTGATCACAATGGAAACTTCCGACTAATTCAGTTTAAAAGTATGAAACCTACAATGTTCTCACACAATGATTTGGATGTTGTTATATTAATGATGAAAGTTTGCTCTTCCTGCCTTTCTTACAGTTATTAAAGAAAATGAAAACAATAAATTGATTATGGTGGCGCCGGGTACCAGGTACCAGAATATCCCATTTGAAAGCTTTGTCACTAAGGCAAGGCAATAGAAAGAAGAAAGTTCTCAGAAATTTTGTTGCGCCCTACTTCCTTTAAAGGTATTCACTCTCAAACTGTAGAACAAGACAGTGGCTGCACTGAAGAATGTGGCAGGTTTCCAAATGAAGGAGGCTGGCAAGAACAGCTTGAGGACTAGCCTAATCCTACCGATAACCGGTTTCGCCACAAGGATGCGTGTCATTATAACCCAGCAACTTCCTTCTTGTTGAATGCGGGCAGTGTCCTAAGGAAGCAACAGCTCGTTGAGCTAATGTCATTTTAAAGTATCAGTTAGGAATGTTAAGGGATTTCTTAACAGGAGTGCTGTACTGCACCAGTACTGTGACTTCACACTAAAATAATAATGTATTTCAGGTCATATCAGTAGGAGAAATTTTCACAATAGCTGAGCATGGAACATGATTAGATAGCACAGTAAACATAATGTTTGGTTCTAAATATAAAGCCCTATTTCTTAATGTCTTGCTGTAATAATGTCATGCATTTCTATTTAGAATAAAATGGAAATAACTTTTAAGCTTTTTGTTATAGGGATGGAACAGTGATTTCTAGTACAGGACTTCCAAGCTATCTGGTGGCAAACAAACTTAAATGTATTTACCTGGGAGGAAAGGGCAAAATGGACTTTAAGATGTAAATAGTACCTCATTTCAGATCCATTTCTCTGTATTATGGTCCCAGAAGGAACAGAACGCCAACAGTAATGACAGCAAATGAGATGTTAAGGGCAGCCTGACATTGCAACTCTCTTTAATTCAACAGAAGAGGTAGAAGTTTCCAACAAATCAGCTTCTCATCTACATGTATGCGTGGCATACTCTTGCATCGGTGTGTCACTTTTTAATCTTTTCTTTCCTTAATGTCCTGGTTTGAGGTAGAACAAACCCAATTTTCTTTTCAGTGATTTTACTTCTCAGTTAAGTCTCTTCTAACTAATTGCACTCTCTGAAATTAACGGCATATTTTTCAGACACTGTCGGCTGCTAGCAGTGATAAGGCTGGATGTTTGTAATTCATACCAAGGAATGGCACACAGAGAGGGTCCTGCTTGTATTTATTTCTGTGACACCCAAGGTCAGGTAACTGTGCTGTGTGCCCCGGTGCAGGGTTGAAGCGGGAGAGCACAGAGGGGTCCCACCGGCGGGGAGGAGCGGACGGGACGGGTGACCCAGAACTGACCCACGGGGTGTTCCATCTCACCGGCATCGTGCTCGGTGTAAGAGCTGAGGGATCAAAGGGTCAGCTCACTCTTCAATGGCCGGCATCTGAGGAGGACTCTGTTCGTCTGCTTTTGATCCCGATCCCTGCATTCCTAAATCCAGATCCAGAATCCAGTTCCTTTCCATTGCTGAATCCAGTCTGGGACTTTTCTGGTGACATGATCGTCATCCTGGGAGATCGATATGGTTTTGTTGTTCATTCAGTGGCCAGTCCAGCCCAAACCGCGACAATATTGTATATATTTCATTATTTTCTCATTAATATTACTGTATTTTCTTTTTATTAATAATATTTCATTGAAGTAGTTTAGTCTCTTTTCAACCCATAAGTCTCTCTACCTTATTTTCTCTCTCTTCTTCATTCGTTTAGCCAGCCCAGCCTAAACCACAACACTTAAGGATTTTTTTCCCTATTTGCACTGGGTTTTCTAACAGCAAAATTGCAGTGTGTTGCTGTCAGAATTTGTCCTGCTTTTGATCCTTAGCCTTCTGTCTCTCATCCTTTCCAGGGAGTGGCATGTGCTCCAGCTCACTGACCACCTTGGCAGCCGTTTGCTGGTCACCTGCTTCACTGTCAGTGGCTTTGTTGTGCTAGGGAACTCTAAATAGGACACGGTACTCCACAGGCAGTCTCACGAGTGCTGAAAGCAGAAGGTGGCTCGCTTTCTTGGACCTGCTTCCCGCTCTAATACAGCCTGGTGTGTGTCTGGTCATTTCCACTGCAAGGTCACACTACTGACTTAGGTTCAAGCTGTCCACCAGGGCACACAGGTCTTACTCTGTAAAGCCTTCTAACTGGTTGGCCCCCAACCCATACTCATGCATGGGGGTATTTCTTCTAAGATGAAAGACTTTGCCCTGGCCTTTGTTGAACTTAAGGAGATTTCTATCAGTACATGTGTCCAGTCCATACAGTACTGGTTCTCTAGCACCGACTTTCCTCTTCTTCCCCCTGCTCCCCTCCGCTGCCATGTCTGGTAGCTTCTTTCCCCACCCCGCTGTTCACACCCTGCCTTGCCTCTTATCTATGCAATCAGAAACCTCTTCCTAGAGGGAATCAGGTTGGGCAGATGTGACTTGCCATTGGTAGACCCATGCTGGCAGTTCCCAATCACCATCTCCTTCACGTGCTTAGTTAGGTGGGTTCAGGGAGGACTCGCCCTAACGCCTGGGACTGAGGTCAGGCTGCCCAGTTGGTAGTTTCCTGGATCCTCCTCCCTGAAAATGGGTGTTACGCTTGCCTCTTTCCAGTCATCAGGAAACTCCTGACTTGCAGTATCATAGAGAGAGGCCTTGTGGTGACACGAGCCAGTGCCCTCAGCAGCACCCTGTCTGGTGCCATGGAGAGCTGTATGTGTCTGCAGGGTGAAGTACTCCATTTTCACGAGGAGGCACTGGTACATATGATCTCCGAAAGACAGACGCTCAGACTCTGCAAAGTACCATTTAAAATGCTAGTTATTGGAGCTAACGCTTTTGGACAAAGGCAAGGTGGCATAATCTCTGGTACCAAGTGGGAGCTGCCCACCGGCTGCCCTGCCACCGTGCGCTGCCTGAGCTTGTCCTGGGGCTCAGGGCGCTGTGCAGCCCAACGCAGCCTGAAGACCACACTGCTCCTGCTCGGGTTAACCGTGACGTGGGTCACTGACCCCTCGGTCTGTCATGGTCTTCTGGTCAGGATCTCTGCGCTCCCAGTCCCGTCCCCTCACAGGGGTTGTACTACCTTTATGCAGGTCCTGTTAGGAGGCTCGGGGAAATGGGAGGCCAGAAAGCAGACCTTAACCAGTGAAAACCAAGGGGAAAAAAAGCATTGAGTCTCCCATGTCCTTTGGCAGTAGGTCCCCCCTCTCACTGGACAGTGAGCCCCATTTCCCTCAGTCTTCCTTCTGCTCCTGATGTACTTACAGAAACACTGTTTGTTTTCCTTCTCATCCCTGTATGCTTGACCTTTGTCCCTGTATTCTTCCTTGAATTCCCCCTGTCTACTTCCTTTTTCGTATCTCAGCTCAGTCAGGGGTTTCTTGTCCATCCATGCTGACGTCCTGCTGCACCAGCTTGGTTTTCTGCACTGTCCAGTGTTGGTGTGCTTCAAAGAGGTTATCCTGAAAAGCAACCCACTGCCCTGGGCCTTTCTGCCTACCTGGGCAGTCTCCCGTTGGATCCAAGCAGATCCTTAAATAAGCTGCAGTCAGATCTCTTGAAGCTCGGAGATGTGTTATTTAACTTGCACGCTTCTCTGAGCATTTAAAACAACAAAATGTCAAGATCACTGCAGCCAGGAATGCCCTCAACCTTTCCAGCTTTAGTTGGTTCTTGTTTGCGAGTGGCCAGTCCCACAGAGATTTTCCTGGCATCTGCTCGTGGATCACTTGCTTCTTCTGGTATCTGTATTGCCTGTGTAGGCTGTAAGTTTTTATTGGAGAAGGGCAGTATCATAGGTTTCACATTGTAATGCGCGTCACAGTGAATGCTGGCTTTAAAATAGTTTAATATCTTTTACTGTACTGGCAGTGTGGGTGGTGGAAGAGCACAACTTGTTTGACTAGACAGTACTACATAAAAAAATATACAGCCTATTGTTTTGTGGCAGATGAATACCAAAAAAATCTAACTTTTACATTGTTTTCGAGGATAAAACTCTCATTGATTTCAATAACATTCCTTTAATATGAAAAAGGGCAAAATGCAGGCTTCCCAAATACCACCTCTATTGGTACTGCAGCCTGGAAATACCAGCATGAACCAGAGGTGAACTGGGTTGGATGAACTGAGACATTCGTAGAAGGACTTAACAGACAGAGGCTTTTCAGGACAAGGGTATTCCCCTATTTCCTGAGGGAGCTCTCACAAGGTCATTGCGGCAAAGAAAAAGAAATGTGCCTCAATGCCGTGGCTACTCAAAGAGCAGTAGGAATTTCAATCCAAGTGGCTGAAAGCATCTGATTTTCAGCTCTGTTAAGCACGCTGTCTGTAGGTGGAGGTGGGAGCTGGGAGACATTCAGTACCAACTGCTTTTTACCAGCTAAATGAGCATCTCCCTGCCCAGCAATTTAGCCTTTTTAGAAGCACTTAACTCCTTGCACAGACTGCACAGCAAGCCCGCACAATTAACTTGGCTGGTATAGACCACCCTGACATGTTAAGCAACTTCTTTGTGTTTGCATCTTTGGTAATTTTGTCCTTGGATGAGAACAGCCTTTGCTCTAGAGGGGAAAAAAAAAAAGGGGGGGGATTATTATTATTATTTCTGCATAAAGGGTCAAGGGCTTTCTCTAATGATGTTGATAATTACAGGACAAGTATGAGGCAATAGTAGCATCAACTGCAGCATATGAGCTCACTTTTAAAGTACTGGCAGAATCACAACCTTCACAAAGCGTTTCTTTGGTTTAAAAAAAATCTTAAAATGCTAAGGTGAAAATATGCATGTGTTTAAGTGTTTAAAGAATCTGTGATGAAAAAGAGTGTGATTTACAATAATTAAGAGGAAATGTTCTATTCCACTAACAGCATTTAGGAAATAAATGTAATTGCAAACTAAATATTCACAACTGACTTTTCTGCATTCAGGACAATTTCTTTTAATATTTACAATTACAATACAATCATCATTTAACAGATGTGTACTATATATAAAATATCAGCAAGCATTATTGCTATTAAACCACAAGTCTGGCATTCATTGTAAAGAAAAATAGACTTAGCAGCCCCAGCACTGCTGTCTACCTGAGCACATGCTTAGTTAATTTACCCCCTGGTACCAGCTATTAGTGTAATTGCCCTCATACAGTTTCTCCAAACTAGAAAATGCCACTAAATAGAAAGTGTAAATAAGGATCTACTTGTAATTTAAAACATTCAAATAATCATTTAATAGATACATTTTTGTGAAAACACATGTGTATTGCCTGGAACTTTTTACTTACAGATTGGTTACTCAAATGCAAATTTTGCTGAAAAATGCCCTTGAGCTGCCAAGACTATGCTGCCAAGCACATGTGCAGCAAGGGCCTATATGAAATAAATGTTATACCACTTTAAAGTATATGTTAAAGTATGCAAGAACACTGAAATAAGTTTTACTTTTTGTTTCACAAGTGGTCAAATACAAAGCTGGCAGGCATCAGCTGTTAAATACTGTAAGTGATGACATTTGATAGTGCAGGCAAAGCCAAAATAGCAGAAAAGCAGATGTCTTACCTATAGGGTCTCGTGCTATTCATAACAGGACATGAAACTGATGCCGCATGATGTTTTTAATAACTACATTAGCTTTTATTTATGACCTCCTTATTTTTTAAAACTAGTGTTGTAGAACAAAGGTTATAATCTTATTTAATATAAAATAAGAGAGAACAGTGTGAAATAATCCTCTGTCTCCAGCAAAATACTATATCTATGATCTCTAGTATTGGTGATGGTAGGTGACTGATCATGAGACCCGGGAAAAAAAAAAAAAAAAGTAGTCTGTTTTTCTTCTGTCAGGTAATACCAGTTAGGTGACTATTCTTTCCCTGTAAATCTTGATTCAGTGATTATTCTTCCATTTCTGCATTTTGAAAAACAGAACTGAGAATTAGTTTGATCTAGTGATACCTTTGTAGTGGCCAGTATACATATGATACATAACCAGTAAATTAGGTCCTGCGTACATGTGCAAAAATTTAAAAGTTAAGTAAAGTAATTGTGAATACTCACAGCTAGGTACTGTTTATCGATATGTAATTATCAGTCAGAATTGATCAGTCTGCCTAGGCAGAAGCAAATGTACAAAATACAGAATGGCTGTGTGTTTATCCATTTTTAATATATTTTTCTAATAGTAATTTGTTCCTGTGACACAGACTGTGGTATTCTTCAAGAGTATACTATGTATTGATGGAACTCTTACAAAACCACTGTCTTGTAGATAGGAATTAAATATTATTACAGCCTCTGTTGCTGCTTCTTTGTAGAGGGAAGCTTTCTGTAAAAAAGGGTTTTTTTCAGCTGCAGATACATGAAAATGTGTGATAAGAAAAAAATATTAATGTTTTGATAATCTTAAGAAACTAATTTAAATGCGCAGTTCAACGTTATTTATGAAGACTCATTATTTTGTGAAATCAATAAATCAATATTTTTGAATCTAAAACCCCAGTATTATGTCTTCATTGTAATGTACCACTTTAGATCTTCCTGAGAAATACAGTGAGTTTGTTCTTATTGTGTTCTACCAAGGATTTAAAAGTTTAAGGAACATGTTCTGTAGCGGTAGTAAGCGGTAGTAAGCAAACCAAATTTTTATCGTGACAGAGGACAATTCTAATATTTTGTCAGCTAAGATTTTGTGTTGGTCTGATATTGGGAAACTGCATTTCTGTATGTCTGCATTTCTGACTTCATTTTCGAAGTGTATGAGATTGTTAGAGGAGGAGAATTTGTAAGTGGAAAAGGAAGAGGTGGTTGGTGAGAGTCAGGTATCTTAAAGGAAGTGTATTTTAGCAAGATAAGTAGAGAAGTAACTAGAGAAAAAACCCAAAAGATTAAATAAAACAACATTAAAAAACAAGCATAATTTGCTGGTTTTAATTTAATTTGGTTTATGTAGGAAAATATGTTTAAACTAAGTTTGCTGTTCTTGGCAAGGAAGCAATGTTCTTTACACATATGGTATATTTGATGTTGTGCTAGTGGTGGGCACAGAGCAATCAATCAGTAGCAAAATTTCTACTGGACCCTCTCATAGCAGAACCTGCCCACAAGGATTACTCCTTAATATTTCCCATAGTACGTACAAACTGTGTGTGTCAAAACTTAAGTCTGCTGTGGGTTTTTTTGACAGTACTCTCTCAACCAGCATATTGTTGGAAGCAAAAACTTGCATGTTCGTTCTGTGGAAGAAGCCTGCAAACCATTCAGATATCTGGGGTAACTTGATGCCTTTCAGGCACAGACAGTGATTTTTTCTGGTTTTTAGGGGGGTCAGGTTCAGTGCAACTACATAATTTGGGATGCAGTTGACAGAGACTGACAACCGTTGGACACTGTGTTCTTATTGGTATAAAGATGCTTAAACTGGTATAACTTGTGCCAGTTTGCAGAAGCTGTGTAATAACCCCAGTTAATAAAATAGCGTACACATTGCACCTTAAGATTTAGGTGGAGTTTGGATGATTGAAAAAAATTAAGGACCTGATGATTTCATATGGTAGTTCTGCATTTGCTTTAGATTCAACAAGTCTGGCCATTAAAAGAAGCTATTAGACCTTTCCTGCCCCTGTTTTCATGCTTGCACACCGTCTTTTTTGTGCTCCGTTAAAAAAACTATCAAAACCATCACTGTAATGCTGCTGGGTTAAAAGCTGTCTTTAGTTGCTGGGTTGGATTTCAGCCTGAATCAGTTCCCTGGGGTACAAAGGAGGAAATGGTGTAGGGGTGGAAAGAAGCGGTGGGGGGGTCGTGGAGAGCTGCCTGTGGTGGTTTGCGGCATGTGAAACCCCAGCCACGGCCGCAGTTCTGCCGATGGATAGCAACAGGCATCCTTTGGAAGCAGCAGGAGGAAAATAGGATGAAAATATAGGAAGAGGCCAAATAAAGAACAAAAGGGAAGGAAGCTAAGAAGTTGAACTCTGAATATCACAATGAGAAAAGTCTTTCTGTATCCTCTGTTTTCTTCCATGAATCAAACAATGGCGTTATCAGGAGCAGCAAAGAATAATAAGCAAAGGAGGAGGGAAAAAAGGGAAACTCAAAGCTGGCCAGGACATTGAAAAAGAGAAAGGAAGGCACAGCAAATCATTATTTTCTCAAAAGTATTCCATTGAACTTTAATTCCTTATGTCTGTAAGTGTTAAAATATATGTATAACTCCTGTGACTGAGCGCACAAAAAATGTCTGCATAATAATGTCTTTATCTCTCTGAGAGGTAGTAAGATATTGCCATATTCTTTAAACAGTCTTGAATGATGATGATAACTATTTTTCACGGCAGAATTTGTGAGGGTGTGCAATGCAGGTATTAACTCAACAAAGGGAATTGTAGGTTTAGGGTTTTTTTCCCCAAGAAAAAAAAGAAAAAGTAGTGTGTCTCAGCGTATTTTGAATGCAATTCTATTCCATCCTGTTGACTCACTGCGCTAAATTCAACACAGTGAGTACAGGGCCAATTGTAGCAGTTTGCCCATCTCTCCATTGGTTAGGAGAGAGTTTTCTTTGAGGCACCAATATCCCAATTCTTGTAAGTTGCATATGTAAAGAACTAACTGGTTCTATTTGGTCAGTTCCTTAAGTCATTAGAAGACAGACAACTGTGCTGAATTTTGTAGCATTATTTACAGCTGCAAAGGGTGGGGGGAAGGATGCTCAATGCTGAGTTTTCCCGTGGGGCTTTTTAAATGATGCGGTTATCTGTTCTTTATTTTTCTAAGTATCCTCTCCAGCTGTGCAGTTATAATTCAGCAGTATCATGTACTGTCACTTCTGCATTAGTAAATACCTAGGACCTGCTGAGTAATTATAAAATAACCTCATAATGAAATGCAGCAAAGGGTTCTAATTAAATTTTAAAGTTGCTTAACTACTATTCTACTTCAAATGAGAATTTTCCACCCATGTCTCCTAATGAGTTCTCAGAATACATTACTAAAAATATATAAATGATATGGTAAACACAAAATGTGATATTTCCACACCACCAGTGCATAGAAAATCATTTGTAAATAAAATAATACTCATACACAATAATTCAAATATTAACTTATGTTGGAATACTAGAACAACCACATGAATTTTTTAATAAATCTTTTTTCTGTAAGCAAAAATAAAGGAAGCCTGTAAGGGTTGACATCAACAACCCGTGTAATTCAGTATTTTGTCCCTGAAAATGTCTAGTACTGGGTGCCGACGGTAGCATGGCAAGCCTATAGTGCTACTTCTCTGTTTCCTTCAGGAGTCTCAGAACTGTGGATCCGCTCACCAGAGATTGTACCTTTGCACATAATAGTCCCTGGTGGAAATGAAGAAAATGTAACAATTGGACTACACCTACACCAGAAGGTTTGGTAAATATAAAATATTGGCTAAAAATAAGATTCTTGTATACCATCTCTGATTCAGGGACCACAGAACTTATATTCAAAGAACAAGCAGTCTGTCAATACAAGATGTATTCCTAGCTTTCTGGCATTGCTATCCCTTTCTGTTACAACACAGGTCTTATTCAGGATAATCTGTTTTAAAAATTCTGATATGCTCACAGTCACTAATAGAAGTATGGTTAATGCCATAATGACCATATCAGTCGTATTTCTTAAACCTTAAAAACAATCCCCCAAAAAACCACCAACAACCAAAATCTTCCACACAAGTTAATCTTGAAATTCTAAGCATAAAACCCAACAAAGTTAAGATGCTAACTGAACATTTACAAGTAGTATTAGATTAATCATCATAATATGAATTAATAATCGCTTGGAATTTATAGCAATGCTACATGAAATGGTAATAACAGCATTCATTTGGAAGATTTTTTTGACAACTGTTAGCTTCGGTGAGGCTAGATAGAGTCATTCTAAGGAAAAACTTCATTAGTTTAGAGAAATAAATACACAGAAATTGTTACATTGCTAAGAACAAGTATCTCAATCACACAGAAGCCTTACCAATAATTTAATCCTGTCTTCCATTTTCCCACTTTCCTGTTGTGTATACTGATTATACTTTTTTTTTCTCCTATTCTTTACATTTTGTTTACTCGAACTATCAGTTCATTAGGATTTGAACTGTTTTTTTAATTATGTATTTATTAACTACTGCGTCTAATATTGTTGTTCCTGCTCTCATTTAGACCTTCTAAGTACATCATAGTACAAAACATAAAACAATGTTTTACTTAGAATAACAGAATCACTTCGATTGGAACAGACCATCAAGATCATGGAGTCCAACCGTTAACCTAACACTGCCAAGTTCACCACTAAACCATGTCCCTCAGCACCACATCTACAAATCTTTTAAATACCTCCAGGGATGGTGACTCAACCACTTCCCTGGGCAGCCTCTTCCAATGCATGACAACCTTTTCAGGGAAGAAATTTCTTAATATCCAATCTAAACCTTCCTGTGCAACTTGAGGCCATTTCCTCTCATCCTATCACTTGTTACCTGGGAGAAGAGACTGACACCCACATCGCTACAACCTCCTTTCAGGTGTTTGTAGAGAGCAATAAGGTCTCCCCTCAGCCTCCTTTTCTCCAGGCTAAACAACCACAGTCCCCTCAGCTGCTTCTCATAAGACTTGTGCTCTAGACAATTCATAAGCTTTGCTGCCCTTCTCTGGACACGCTCCAGTACCCCAATGTCTTTTTTGCAGCGAGGGGCCCAAAACTGGACACAGCACTCGAGGTGGGGCCTCACCAGTGCCAAGTAGAGGGGGATGATCACTTCTCAAGTCCTGCTGGCCACACTGGTTCTGATACAAGCCAGGATGCTGTTGGCCTTCTTGGCCACCTGGGCACACTGCTGGCTCATATTCAGCTGGCTGTTGACCAACACCCCCAGATCCATTTCTGCCAGGCAACTCTCCAGACACTCTTCCCCAAGCCTGTAGCGCTGCATGGGGTTGTTGTGACCCAAGTGCAGGACCCGGCACTTGGCCTTGTTGAACCTCACACCATTGGCCTCAGCCCATCGATCCAGCCTGTCCAGGTCCCTCTGTAGAACCTACGTACCCTCAAGAAGATCCACAGTCCTGCCCAACTTGGTGTTGTCTGCAAACTTACTGAGGGTGCACTCGATCCCCTTGTCCAGATCATTGATAAAGACATCCACTAAGTGGGTCACCATGTCATAGATGGGATCAGGTTAGTCAAGCAGGACCTGCCTTTCATAAGCCCATGCTGACTGGGCCTGATCATCTGGTTGTCCTCTATGTTCCACGTGATGGCACTCGACATAATCTGCTCCAGGACCTTCCCCAGCACTGAGGTCTGACTGACAGGCCTGTAATTCCCCAGATCCTCCTTCCCACCCTTCTTGTAGATGGGGGTCACATTTGCTAACCTTCAGTCAACTGGGACCTCTCCAGTGAGCCAGGACTGCTGGTAAATGATTGAAAGTGGCTCAGTGAGCACTTCCGCCATCTCCCTCAGTACCCTTGGCTGGATCACATCTGGCCCCGTAGCCTTGTGTGTGTCTAAGCAGTGTAGCAGGTCACTAACCATTTCCCCTTGGATTATGTATGCTTTGTTCTGTTCCCCATCTCTTCTTCCAGCTCAGCAGGCTGGGTACCACAGGCAACTTGTTGCCTCCAAATTCTGCCCTTTCAGGAAACCAAGCAGAATATATGCTTTGGTCAGAAAAAGCAGGTTTTCTGCCCTTTGATCTACAATACTGAAGACAATTAAGGCTGCTAATTTCACAGGACGGAGACTATCAGAATGCAGCCCTTTTCCATCATGTTCCCTCCTTGTTCCAGGCTTTTGAATGATGAATAAGAAGACAATGGGAAAACAATAGTGGGAGTGGAGTAGGGATTTCTGCTCCAAGAAGCATGAGACTGGCATAACTATTTTTTTTATTTTGAAACTCAAACATATTAAGACTTTTGTTTACTTCCTGATATTCAAGCCTGAGGATGCATACTTGCAGGCTTTCCTTCACACTCACTTTCCTCAAAAACCAAAGGTTCTGGGTTTTCTATGATTTCAGGTAACAACATGGAGCTGGAATGGAGGCAGCGCCCTCCTCTCACTCTAGTATACTGCCTATATTTGTAGATACTCAATTGAAAGTAAGGTCTCTGGTGGTAGGCACTTTACACACACAACCCCTCCCTTTAGAGGATTTCTATTTTAACTGTGCTGCACATTGTGTGCTGCCTCTCAAAACTAAAATGACTGACGAGGACTTTCCCTATAATTGCAGTCACTGGCTTCCAGCGGCACTCTGGCACTTAGCACACCAGCTAAGAGGAGATTAGTATTTCCTGCTCTGCAGACCACAACATCTGTGAGAGGAAAGGGCAAATACAGCAGATAGGACTGAGTTTCCAGAAGACAGAAAGTAAGGAAAAGACAGAGGCTAGAGGAAGCAAAAGCATGAAAGATGCAGCAAATCATATTTTTGTAAAGGGTTGCCCAAGAGCAGAGAACAGTCCTGAATTTCTGAAGTACTTGGATAGAAGAACAGGAACCAAAAACTGGAGATACATGTAAGATGGAGGCAAGGGTCAGACAGATAGAGAAAAAGGAACTTTGGGTATGTGGAGGTGTGCAGAGGCAAAAGGGCAGGACAGCTAAAGTGAGAAACTTGAATAGGTGTGGGAAAGGGTCTGAGCATGGACTGTAAGATGATGGTAGATGGGCAGAAGCTGAAAGTTAAGGTACTGGAAACTTGCAGAGCTGGAAAAATAGGAGCTTGATGGTGTGGCAGAAAGGGACAGGCAGCCAGTTGGGGATATAATGCCTATGAGCATAGAGATAACAGAAATGGGATCATAGGCACTAGTATTTCTAAAACATCCTTCAAGTCACTGCCAAAATAGTACGGTTTTTTCTGTCATCCTCTTCTCAGAAATTACTTAACCATTTCCACTAAAATTTCTCTGAGTTTAGCCTGTGGCAGAAATATAGGATGATACTAGAATGTTGTAAGTATGGGTCAAAACAACCTTGGCAAATTGGATATATAGTTTAAAAACAACCAACAATGAAGTTCAGTCAGAACAAGTACAAGGTATTCCACTTGAGGAGGAGCAACAACCTGCCCAAATGAAGTATGGACAGTAACTGGTTAGGCAGCAGCTCTTCAGGAAGGGAGTTATGGAGGTGTAGTGGACCACCGAGTGTGTGAGCCTCAACCTCTTGTGACTGTAAAAACAAAAGACGTCGTTGACAGGGAAATATGAAAAGGGTTAAAACCTGAAAGACACATGTGGTAGTTTAATCCAGGGTGGCAGCTGAGCCCCACACAGCCGCTTGCGCCTGCCCCACCAGTGGGATGGGGGAGCGTGTAAAGGAAGTGTAAAGGAGAAAACCTGCAGTTGAAATAACAGCTTAGTAGGCAAAGCAGAAGCCACACAGGCAAGCAAAGCAAAACAAAGAATTCATTCACTGCGTCCCATGGGCAGGCAGGTGTTCAGCCACCCCCAGGACAGCAGGACTCCATCACGCGTAACAGTTACTTGGGAAGATGGATGTCACAATGCCAAATGTCCCCCTTTCCTCCCTCTTTCTCCCAATTTTTATTGCTGAGCACTACGCTGTGTGGCATGGGATAGCCCCCGGGTCATCTGGGGTCATCTGTCCTGGCTGTATCCCCTCCCGCCTCTTGTGTTGGTGGGTCAGTGTGAGAAACAGAGAAATCCCTGACACTGCTCAGCAATAACTAAAACATCCCTGTGTTATCTGCACTGGTTTGGTCACAAATCCAAAACATAGCACCATATGAGGGGCTATGAAGAAAATTAACTGCATCCTAGCCAAAACCAGTACAACACGTGAAGTATTTCTCTGGTCAGCAGTGCTAAGTCTGTGCAGGTTTACCCCATGCCGATTGAGAAACTACGCTTCAGAGAAGATGTGAACCAAACAGGAAAAATCCAGAGGAACAGCAAGAATAGTCATGGTAGAGAAAACATGTGTGGTGAGGGTGGGTTGAAAGAAATAAGGTTGTTTACCTGAAATAAGACTGGGGGGAGAAACGGGGAAACATGATAGTCTTCAAATACACGTAAGATTTTTACATAAGATTATTACACACCGAAAGAAATTAATCTGTTCTTTGTGTCTGCAGTAGGACAAGAAGTAACAGGCTTAAATTACTGCAGAAAAGATTCAGATTAGACAGGAGGAAGATATTCCTAAATATAGTATCTGCAGAGACCTCAAATAAATCTGTTATGAACCTGGGAAAGTGGTGGGCTCCATGACCAGGAGGCCTTTAGGAACAGGTTAGACCAGATCAGTTGGGAAAGCCGTGAACGTGGCTTTGTGGTTTGGAGCTACAGAATAGAGGTCAATCCCTTCAAATGTATTTTCCTATGACAGTAAAATTATAAGCAGCTGTAAAGTTTTTTAAGATTAAAATACAGAGTGCTTTTCTGTTGAAGAGTACCAACACTTGAGAGCGTATCCTGAAGCTGTCCCAAGGGTGGATGCAGTTCTACCTAGAAAAAGTGGGCTTACCTAAAAGGCTTGCTTTTTTGCTGATGAAAGTGGACAGTGATCTACAAATCTTTGCTGTATACTCCTTTCTGCATCTACCACTTAAAATTGCCAATGCAGTTTTGCCAGGGGAGTCCTATTTATGCTGGGGACTTCTGCTGGCACAACTCCTGTCGCTCAGCAATCATACCACTTCGCATATAGGAGGCATCTCTGATATAAAACGAGCTTATTTGGGTAGTTCTAACTTTAGGATTGCAACCTGTACAATATGTTAGCAAGAAATGTTAAAGTAGATATAGTCACTGTAGCGGAAAGCGAAACTTTTGTGATATCCAGAACTGAATCCACAAAGAAGCAAACCGCTGATGACTACCTCCAGTACTAGAAAACTGGAGGTTTTCCAGTTTTTGGAATCACAATCTGATTTTAAAACGCTATATATCTTATTTTGCAAAAGTTGCTTATTTAGTAAATTGTTTTAAAAAGTCAGGAGGCAAAATACTTTCATTATCCACGCTGTGTAGTTCTGAAACCTTGCTTGTCAGAATTCCTTTCTCACCTTAAAAGCAAAGTTTGTTCTTGCCTAAGGTTTTTAGATTAATGATAAGTAAATATGCTTGCCTGCTTCCCTTCCCAGTTTTACTGATATAAATCAGTTTTAAATCTAACAAAGACAGTGAAATTATGCTGCAACAGAATTTGAAAAAAAAAAATCAGCAAATATTTTAGGACACAACTTTCCCGACTCAGTATGAAATATTTGCTAGGAAGAGTCTCAGGAAAGAGCAAAGGAGAAAGGCATTTAAAAGGAATTTACTGGCAGAAAACTATACCCATCTTGTCCAGATCCCACTTCACTATTAGATGGTCGAGCTGAACCTGCACCTGTGCTTCCAGGTAACTTGTATGTGTTGGCTGTAACAGCCTGCGTTAATTCAGTTCCTGCTGTTCAAATAGGACGTCATAGCCCATTTTTCACTTGTTCTTTGGTTTCCCTGGAATAGGTCGTGGACCGTGTGCGGTTTGGAGAAGTCATATTCTTTTGAAGATTGAGTTACTTAGCCCATTTTATCTAAATCTTCAGTAAATCCCGTATCTGTAGTGGGATTACCAGCACACGTAGCAGGCGGACTGTGACTACTGACCCTTTTTCAAGATGCTAATTATTTTAAAAGCATTATGCCCTATCTTTATCAGTATGTGCAATACGTTCATTAAAATGTGCCTTTGTAAAAAATATATTTATGAACTCCTTCCTTTTTCACAAACATCCCAACCAGGCCATTGTGAGGCCTGTTTTAAAACCCCAGTTACTGCTGAAAACGGGTAAATAGTACAACATGAATGTATCCATGCTTGCCTTGCTGTTATGGTATCTAAATAATACATTGAAACCAGTATTTAGACAAGTAGCAGATATTTAACATTTGTTTTGAATTATTGCAATTAATGTTGTTAATACAGGTTTCAGGAAGTGGCAGGTTTCTCCAATTATGTTTTAAAGTGGGGCATTAAGCAATGAGAATGTTATTAGCTGTATTAACATGTTATAAGTAGCGCTGCTGTCATTAAAAAAAAATAAATAAGCTGGCGTTTCCAGTTCTCCTGTTTTCTCTGTACAGATCTTTTGTATTCTGCAGCAAAAGCTGTAAGAGTTTTTCAGATTTTGGGAGCATCTGTGTGTGTAATGCAGAATTGGAGCAGTTATTCCTGAATCATTCCTTTAATTTAGTCTTGCTATAACATAGAAACTATTTCGTAGTAACAGTGTCACAACACCTTGCACTTATTTAATAGATTTCATCTGAAGATCAGAAAACACTGTATTTCAGTCTATTAGGAAGCTCTCTATAACCTGACACTGCCGATGATGATGTTTACTTTTATTCTGAAATAATGAAGAATACTTTCTTCAAACATGTTTGCATTTTCTTTTTAGGTATTTATGAAAATAACTTTCAAAACATATTCTTATTTCAACAAAGAAAATTAGAAGCGTTGCACTGAATCGGCTTCTGCTCCCACAGTTGTTTTTACTTACATTGTCCTTTTTAATGCAGTTCCATCAATTAATAGAAATGGTCCTTAGAGGACGCACCTAGAACATAGAGAAATTATTCTGTGTACTCTAACTTGCTGTAATGGGCGGAGCTAAGGATATGCCTTTTTTCTCTCCAACAACAATATATTACCTATTTTCATGTGAACAGTACTAAAAAAAATCCTATCTTTATTTAAACAGGAGTCTGTCCATCTTCTGTTAAAAAAACCCAAACAATTCTTAAAGTAAATTTTCCAGTAGCTGAGACAACCGCAGAGTAAGTAGTCAGAAGAGAATAGTCACTAGATTCTTGTGCCAGAGGAAATAGAGGAAATGTTCTTTTCTACTTCTGAAGATGGGAATTTATTAGACCTTTTAGCAAATAATTTGGTTTTACAATACATTACCAGGAATTAGTGAGATTGGTTATGTCCCTAATTATGGCGTTTTTTTAAATGTCCTTGGTCTACTTTGAAAAATTTTGAAGTGGACCTTTATTATGGTTGCAAAATTATATAAAAGAGCATTGCACTCTTAAAATGAGGGTCACAGGTGGAATGTAGTGAGGCTAATATGAAAGGTAATGGAAAAATCCACTACTTGTGTTCGCTACTTAAATGACATGATTGGGTAAATGGATTTCTCTACTTCCTAGGAGTGTGCTTCTACATTAGTCTAGCAGCAATTAGAGAGAAGAGGTTGCTCTGCAAATTGGCTCTGTGAACCATGTAGTTCATCTTTTTATTGTGTAAAACATAAAAAATTGCTCCTAATCAATCCACTTCAACTTTTAGTCTAAAAATTATTTATCATCCCTTTCAGCCTAGAGCACTTCTAAAATGTTTTCCTGAAATTAACTAAAAGGAGGTGGTATTTGTATCAGTAAGCAGATTATGGTTATGTGAGGTAAATCTTACCATGGTAGCAACAAAGAGACTACGTTATTACCGAAGAGTTCTTAACAAATTCATTAATGCTTTTAGAATAATTAGTCCACGTTTCAGATGTAATAGTGGTCTCTTATTTAATAAATAAATGATGCATCGCTTGATGACAATAATACTGAAATAGCTCGTTTTTTGAAAAAGAAAATAAATTATTTTGAACTTTCCTTGTTGACAGATAGCAAGTCACTTACTAAATACAGGTTCTTTTTATCTTTTATTTCCTCTGAGACCTACAGTGTGCCTTCTGCTTTTGTGTACAATAATATTTTGGATTGGTTTAATGATAGTCATTAGGTCCCACAACTTGATGGAATCATTGTGTTCAGGTAAAAGCGCTGGGAGTCTGGAGATGCGATTTCCAGGGCAGGCTATCAGTTTGACAGCAGGAAATTATTTAATGTCTGTGCTGTATTTTCTGTAGTATGTAGGCATGATGTTCATGGTGGGAGTATTGCAAGGCTTAATTAATTAAACTTGAGATCCTCTGATGAAAGAGGCTCTAAAAAATACCATTGTCTGAATGTATATTTTGAGTCCAGTTTTGTAATCCTCTGGAAAACAATAAAATTATTAGAGCTGGTGAAAGATGAGAATTAATTTTCATTATAACAGCCAAGCTTTTTAAGTTCGTTTCTGTTCTGCATTGTAATAAACCCAAAAATTTTAAAGCATTTTCACAAGTAAAATAGCATTGAAATATCAATTTCTGGATAAAATATTCAGATTTTCAATTTCGTCCTCTCTCATCTGAAGCAACTGTCTGAGCTCCGATGTTATAAAACCTTCACAACAAAAACTCTGTAGACCTAAGTTATTGTCTTTCATATCTTTCAATCTGGACTATTGGGATATTTTCACAAAATATGTTTTGAAAATATTGCAACTAGATTTACTGGTTTAAGTATTTACTGATCAATTATATCCTACTTGTGATGTACCTGCACACATTCCCAAAGAGGTTATGATCTAAGATTATTCAACTGTGGCTTCTGGAGCAGTTTTTAATTTTGCTGAAAGCAGTGGCACCTCCAATAAATCATATTCAGAGTGTCATAACATTCCTATTGGTATGCAATAATAATATTTCAAAGTTGAAAGTCTATTAAGATATGTAGATGTCTTCCGTAATTGTTTACGAAGTAAATTAATGTGATCGTTCTGTACAGCGCATGTGAAAATTGCTTGTGTGGACTTTAATGCCTGCAGTACATGATTGCCCCCCACACCAGAGAACTGAGCAGTGAGCAAGTGAACAGGTTCCATTCTGACTCATAGATGGATACAGGCAACCAAAATTCACACCTCAGTTGAAAGGTTTGATTGGCCAACAGCATGCGAGTAAAGGGGAAAAAAAAATCCAAATTCATAACTTCCAGGTTGAATTTTTAAGGCTAAGAAATATAGACTGGAAGTTCCTTGGACCCAATCAAAAAGAAAGTTTGTGCTGGAAATTTTATAGGGCAAATTTCTGATTAGAATAGGACTTTATGGTGAGTTAGTCTTTTTAGGTGAAGGTGTCCCAGAATAACAGCAGGGATTTCTACATTCTTCCAAATTTATCTTCACAGCCAGTAAAAGCTGGCTTGGGAAAAAAAGCAGATTCTAATTTGTGGAGGCCCCGTTCTAATAGTGATAAAAGTTGCCATTAGTGCTCTGTAGGATTCCCAAAGATTGGCTGTGGTCAGAGAATATGTCTGTCTGGTTTTCCACCGGGAGAACCCAGAACTCCACCACAGAACACCAGGAGAAGGGATGTGGGCTGAGCAGTCAATTGTGTTACAAAGAAATTCTCATGGTGCTCGCTTGTTGTATCACACAGCCTCCAAATTTGTGTCTCAAACATCAGATGAGAAATATTGTTTGTTGTCCTTTAATGAGTACACTGGCAGCTCCAGACAGGATACTATATTGCTTATGAGTTTGCTTAAGGGATTTTCCAGAAATATTTGGAAAATGTTGGTGTTTATGAGTGCAGATAAGGGGTTGGCTGGAGCTGAAACAGAATTTGGAATATAAAGAATGAGGTGATAGGAACATTACTCGCACCAGGGCGGAAGACTGCAGATATACATAATAAGCAGACCTGCTTATTATAAGCTAGGTCAAGGAAAGCATGTAGGTAGGTAGAGGAAAATAGGACTTAATACCAGTATTATGGGAGCTTTGAAGAATATTGCTACATCTTTTGAAACTCATGTTAAATAGGGATGTAGACTTAGCTTAGCTGCCACCACATTTATCAGCATGAAAGTGTGGATTTCTGTACATAAAAACATGAAGGTATATAGGTGTGTACGTTTTTATGTGAACACAGATGTGTATATTTTCCCATTTGTTCCAGAAAAACAGGAGAGTTATGGAACTGGATTATTTACCTGTTTGTTGATATGCAGCTATCAACCTCTGTGAAGGGTGATATGTTTTGTTCCTTCGAGACCTTGGCCACAACCCTAGGTTAATATCTCCTTGTAAAAAAAACTAAAGCTTTTTTTCCATGCACTTCAATGTACTGTGCCTGAAACCAAACTATGTCCCACGTAACTTCCATTCAGAAGTGACTGCAGATGTGGTTCTTTGTCTGCCACTCTTTTTCTGCTTCCCAAACGTCAAAACTAATTAGCACTTGGCTGGAGATTCAGGCTTACAGGGGCTGGCAGCAGCCATGAACCGCAGCCATGCTCTTCCAGCCTTCCGCACTGGTCTTACAGGCAGAAGTGCAGGAGAGCTTGTCACATCTACATATTCCTAGGAGTCCCTGAAAAAGTAGGAATCAGAAAGGATCATATTTTCCACTCTTCCTCTCTCATGCAGAGAGGAGGAGGAGCACATTGGTGAATCTACCCTTAGGAAACATCTCTACATCATTCAGTCAACAGACTTTTCTGACAAAAGGTCTGGAATTTCCTGTGAGCTACTCTTATACCCAAAAGAAGATAAATAATTCAGCTGGTAGTTAGGCAGCAGAACTTTCTGACAAAGAATTCAGATTCTGGCTAAATTTATTAGTCCTTCAAGATCTCACTATGCTTTTCGTTACAAATAATGGCCCAGTAGAAATTCAATGATTAATCACAGCTGCTGTTGCCTTGTGGGAGGGATGCGACCCCAGGATGGACAACATGACACCAGGCGTTGGCTTCGAACTGGACATTGAGGCTGCTTGTAAACACTAGAATCATAGAATCATAGAATACCAGGTTGGAAGGGACCTGAAGCATCATCTGGATCAACCTTTCTTGGGAAAAGCACTGTCGAGAAAAGATGGCCCAGCACCCTGTCCAACTGAATCTTAAAAGTGTCCAGTGATGGGGAATCCGCCACTTCCCTGAGGAGATTATTCCAATGGCTAATTGTTAGCCACTAGAGGTTTTGCTAACAGGTATGGAAAGCTATGGTAGTCTGAATTTGACCGTGTGATTTGTCCATGCAAAATGTGAGAATGAATAAATAATGCCTATGTCATGGTTTCAGCTGGGATGGGCTCGACTTTCTTGCTAGCAGCTGGTGAAATGCTGTATTTTGGGTTTTGGATTAAAATAGTGTTGTAGCCCACTAATGTTTTTGGTAGTTGCTGAGCAGTCAAGGCCTTTTCTGCTTCTCACACAACCCTGCCAGTGAGTAGGCTGAGAGGGCACAAAAAGTTGGGAGGAGACACAGCCGTGACAGCTGACCCCAACTGACCAAAGGGATATTCCATACCATGTAACGTTATGCTCAGTATATAAAGCTGGGTATAGAACAAGGAAGGCCGGGATGTTCGGAGTTATGGTGTTTGTCTTCCCATGTAACTGTTACACATGATGGCATCAAGGTCTTCCTCTGTGATGTGATCCTCAACATGGGGCTAGGTATGTAGTTTATAGGTGCAGAGTATGTGTACCACAGGTAATACCAGCCTGAATGGCTGCTGCGAGAATATAACTTAGTGGTTAGCAGCATGATGCCTTACAGGAAAAGGCTATTCTGTCCAAGCCACCTTGTGGCAGATAGTATTGGAAACATTGGATACTGCATTCATGGGAAAAGTCTGTAATGCCATGACTAGGAAGACCAGATGCAGAATGACCTCTACCTTCAACATGTTTCACTCACAGAGAAGCAGCTGAATTTTTGTGAAATATTTTGGGGTTTGGAACTGACTGTCCCATGCTTTGTTGTTCTGACAGTTTACTTGAGCGACAGAGGGTAAAACATGTCAGAGGCCTGGACTCATACAGAGCTCCAGAGAGAGGAGGCAGGTCCTTGTACCCAGAGCTGCAGGCAGTCCCCGGGCTGGGGCGGTCAGAGACATTGTGGTGACAAGTTCTTCACAGAGACTCTGCAATGAGGAGAGCCTGAATGGGCAACTGCCCACAAGGAGAGACAGGCAGAGACTGTGGCTGACCATGGGGTGTGTAGAGACTCCCAAGAGGGAGAATGCTGGAAGACTGTGACTTCTGGCAGCAGGACGTCACCTGCTGCTCCACCTGCAGATCTGCAGCTGCAGAGTAGGCATAGGGCCCTGATAGTAGCTGAGGGGCAGAAAGCCCTATCTGGAGAAACATCAGATCCCAAATCCTGTGGGAGCACCAGGAGGAATAAACGAGTAATAGTGGGTGACTCCAGAGGCTCACAGCTGCTAACCTGAATTGCTGCCTAGAGAGGTTTGCTGCCTGTGGGGAGCTCAGATTTGGGAATCTCTGGTTTACCCAGCCCTTGGACTATTTGTCCCTGCTGCTCAGCCCTGTGGGCTCCAGTGATATGGCCAAGGCATACCAAGAGTGATGGCATGGCTCTGGAGGTGAGGGTCAAGGGCATGATATACCAGGTTGGGTCTCATCTGCCCTGCTGGTTCAGGGGAAAGGCTTGGAGGGGAGCTGATGGATTCTGTAGATCAACACCAATCAATGCGTCATTGCACAGCAGGTGTCATGGACAGGAATTTGGCTTTTATCCCCAGAGGACCCACTTTGTGGATTGAGGACAGCTAGGAAGAGATGGGATCCACCCAGCAAAACAGGGCAAGAGCATCTTTGTCAATAGGCTGGCCAAACTGTTGAGGAGTTTTAAACTAGGAATGATGGAAAAAGGAGGTGGTGACCCACAGTTAAGTGAGGAGATGTTGGATCAAGAACAAGAGAAACCTCAGAAATGGTAAAATGGAGTGAAGGAACAGGCATCTCCAGCATGTAAGCACATACGCACGCAGCCTGAGAGACAAGTATGAGGGACTAGTGCACCATGTGCAGTCACAAAGCTGGGCCATCCCTGGATTGCTTAGAGGAGGAGGGACAGCTCACATGACTGGAGTGCTGTGGTGGACAGACACAAGCCCTTCAGGAGGCACACACAGGGAAGGGATGAGGGGGATGCTCTTTGTGTGCAGGAGCCGTCAGATGTGTGGGACAGACTGACAGTGGGGGAGAGTTGGTGGTCCAGGATCAGAGGAAAGACCGGTAAGACTGACAACATAGTGGGAATGAGTTACAGACCAGCCAGTCTGGGCGAGGAAGTGGACGATCCCTTCTTTAAACAAGTTGAGGAGGTCTCTGCGTCACAGACCCCCAGCTCTTCTGGGGGGCTTTAACCTCCCTGACATCTTCCAGAAGGAAGTTTGGCAGGATACAACCAATCAAAATTTCTGGAGAGTATCAGAGCTAACTTCCCAATACAGGTACTGGATGGGGCAAGCAGTGCCAACGCACAGCTGGATCTGCTGTTCGCTAAGAAGCAGACTCTGGTTGGGTATGTGGTAATCAATGGTAACCCTGGCTACAGTGACCATAAAATAGTGGTTTTCAAGATCCTGAGAGGAATGAGGAAGGAGAGCAGCAGATCACAGGTCGTGGACTTCAGGAGAATAGATTTGGCTTATTCAAAAAGACAACAGCAGACCATCCCTAAACTAAGGATAGTTTTGGAGATCAGCTTGGATAAGTGGGGAAAAGCCAAAGCTCAGCTAGAGTTGAGACTTGGAAGGGATGTCAAGGGTACCAGGAGGAGCTTCTACCGCAACATTGGCGATAAAAGACTGATCAAGGAAAATGTGAGCCTGCTGACAGATGGGGTGGGGGTGATTTAGTGACAGTGTACACAGGTAAGGCTGAAGTACTTGTGGCCTTTGTCTCACCAGAGAGGTCTGACAGACCTCTGTGCTTAGTGAAAGGGCTCAAGGAGGAGAGGGGCTACCATCTGGGGATGAGGGTTGAGTCAGGAATTGCTTGCAAAGACATCAACCCACACAAGTCCCTGGGACCCAATGGACTTCACTTAAGGGTGCTGAAGGAGATGTCCAAATTCCTTTAAAGGTTGCTCTCTGTCACCTTCAAAAAGTCATGGAGATTGGGAAGAGTTTCTGACAAATGAAGAAACGTAAATACTGCAAAATGTGTGCCCATATTCCAAAAAGGACAAAAGTCAGTCCAGGGAACTACAAGGTGATTGACCTCACTTTTGTCCCTGGAAAAGCAACAGATTCTTCTTACAGCCCATTTCTGAGCAGATGAAGATGAAAAAGGAAGCCATGAACAGTCGGCATGGATTTTCCAGGGATATATCGTGCCTGATCAACCTGATTGCCTTTGATAATAAAATGACTGGATTTGTGGGTGGGGAAAAACAGTGGGTGTCACATTCCTTTAATAAGGCTCTTAACACTGTCTCCCACACTATTCTTGTATTCAAGTTAGAACATCACAGTGGACAATCAGGCGGATAAAAAATGGTAGTTAATGAATCTCTCTCTGCCCAGAGGCTGGTAATAAGTGGGGTACAGCAGGGGTCTGTTCTGGGACCTGTCCTGTTTAACATCTTTATCAGTGATGTGGAGGAGGAGATGATGGACACTTTTGTCCATTATCACTTTTGTCCATTTGGTGTATGGCAACAAACTGGGGAAAACCAGTTGATACACTCGAGGAAAGAGGTAGTCTGCAGGAAACCATCAACAGGAACTTAATGAAATTCAACAAGGGAGAAGTGCTGAGTCCTGTGAAGGCTGGGATCCTGGAAATGACACAGACCCTGGCAATGGCACAGGCTGGGAATGGACTAGCTGGAGAGAAGCACTGTGTAGGTGGCCTGAGGGCATCTCATGGCCAGTGACCTGAGCAGGCACCAGACGTGTTCATGGGCAGCGGCAAGGGTCAGTGGCCTTCTGGGCTGCATGAACAGGGGCACAGCTGGGAGTTTGAGGGTGGTGATTATACCTCACTACTCAGCATTTGTTAGGCCGTATCTAGATGCTGCAGTGAGTCTGGGTCCTTCTATACAGAAAAGATATTGATAAACTGGAGGGACTTCAGCAGAGGGCCACCAAGAGAGTTGGACGCTGGAGCACACACCCTGTGATGAGAGGCTGCAGAACTGGTGTTAGTTCAGCCTGAAAGAGGAAGGGCTTGGAGGGCACCTAACAGCAGGTCTCCAGTACCTATGGCGAGGTCACTGAGAAAATAGAGCCACTTTCTTCACAGTGGTGCGTGGCAGGAACTTGAAGGACAAACTCAACAAGCATAAACTGAAACAAGAGAGGTTTGGACTGGATATCAGAAGAAATATTTTCCACATGAGGAGAGCCAAGGACTGGAACAGGGGCCTGAAGAGATAGTACCGTCTCTAGCCTTGAAGGTTTTCCTGGATAAAACCCGAAGTAGTCTTGTATGATGTCAAAGCCGACCTTGCTTTGGACAGAAGTTTGGACTAGAGACATTGGTCCTTTCTAACCTATATTATCCTATGATCTTGAAAAACCAAAATCTTGCCAGCCCCCATTCCGAAAGAACCAATGACACCACTCTGGGCAATATCCATTCTACTTTTCCCTTTACATCTATTTGCATTTCTGACAAGACATTGCATTTATATGCAAGAAAATGCCAAACCGTTTGTGAGCTTTGTCACTTCTAATGCATTTCTTTTTGTTTTGGGGGTTGCTCAGACGCCGGAAAGTAATTCCATTTACAGAGAGATACTAGACTGGAATTCTGGCATATGTGTTGCAGACTTTTGTTGTTAAGTGCTTGGCTTGCACAAGGATACTACAAAACAGTAATGAAAAAGGAAACATATTAACATGTATAATTTGGTTATCGTGCATGTTTTGAGGAGCAAATCTCTTGAATGTCATTGTGAGGAGACAGTCTTTTGAATTCATGATAAAAAAAGAATTTAAAAATAAGACCTTAATGGATATACTTCTATTGAAAAGGGGGACTGTGGCTACAATAGATGAAATTTTAATGCACATAATAGTAAAGTATCTTCTTCTATAGGAGCATGCTGTTTACATAATCAAGAAAAGATGTACTTTTCAACAATTTACTTGTTAGTTGAAAGGCAAGAATTGCTATGGCAACACTGAAACAAACAAGAAGGAATTGCAAACAGATGAATCACAACATTATATGCAAGACAAAGAGTCAAATCTTTTCCAAATTGAGCTGACTTAAAACCGGAGGAAACATTTTAATGAGGCGTTTCTTAATTTTTTCATACTCTATGACATGCAAGAGAAGCAGGTAGTGCTTCCTATACAGTGTTCCACCAAAATGCATTTTAAGGATAATCGCATCAAACTACCCAATTCTAAACCACACACACACCCCCGCCTTCTTACTAGAATGAAAAGTCTGTGTTACTTTCCAGAGCAGTTTGTCTGTGTAGTCTAAACTCTTCCTACATCAGTAGCTAAAATTTCTCAGCAAGACTAAAATATTTCTTAAGTACAAAGAGGTACCAGTGGGACTCATGACAATGGTTTGTAAATCTCAGGGTTTTCCAAACTGTATATATGGATTTTCCACTGTTAAAGGTGTCATATATCAAAACATGCCAAGTCGCTATCTTAGTGGTAAAAACACAACTTCATCTTTAAGTTGTAAGTAACTTTTGACAACTTTTGTCACTCAAAATAGAGGTGGATAAGCTCCATTTATATACACATATATTAATTTTTTTTGCCAACTAATGCAGTTAAGCCAGGGATGCTATTATAGACAACACTTTTTATTTCACAGTCTTTTAGGCTGAGTAAGTGCATAAGTGATGAGACTGGGAACAGAAAGACCTCTGTTTTGTTCCTAGTTTTGTCACTAATTTGATGATACTGTACTTTTCAGTTTCCTCCTCTAAGCTTTGAGCCTTTTCTCTAACACAATTATAAAATTTTATTCTTTTGTCCATGTTAGTGTCAGATTAAAAGGACACCAGTGAAAATCAATCACACCTTATTTGTGGCACTGTGACAGTTGTACAACTAAACTCAGACTTTATTATAAATGTCCTGAACTCTGACAGATACGTTATACTATTTTTATGAGTCTAGTCCACCTGGTAGAGTACAGATTAATATAGTCTTATGGATCACGTACAATTTAGAGTTCTAAGTATTTTCTTAAATGAGTGGAGTATCCTTAACTTCCTTCACTGGAAGTAGGCAAAGCTTACTACACAGCAGGCCTGGTAGGAAACAGAGTGGCAATCTTTCAAGCCTCATTAAAAGGAGAATTGGAAAAAAAGAATGGAATAGGAAGTACATTTGCGTAAAATGCTTGGAGTGTAACATTTATTTTAGGACAGGATACATCCAGAATGACACACCTCAGATGGAAAAAAAAGCAAGACAGGCAGTAAATCATAAAGAAGTTCTTAATCCCAGATGAAAAGGTGAAAAGCATTGAGACTCAGAAGAAAGGGGAAATCTCACAATATAATATAAGGACCAAAAGAAAATGAGAATGAAAGAGCCTAGCAAAACAATGCTAGCAATGCTAATCACAGGCAGAAAAGCAAAGACCTCTCAAGGAAGAATTCTTTAAATGGGAACACCTGCTTTGAAAAGCCACTTGTAAAATCAGTATGCAGTAAAGTGGAAGAGTCATCTATTGGCGATTAGCAGCATGGCAGAAGAGGCTGGTCTCCTCTTTGCTTTTGCAGGTACAGAAACCCACTCTTGTTTTTTTCTGCTGGGTATATTTTGTTCTTGTGCCGCTTCACCGGCAGCACCCTCAAAATCTACTTTCCTGATTAATACTTTGGTTTCACAGTATTCTCATGACATTGAGAAACTACCCTACTTGGTGACCAAATTGCTCTTGTTGCTGATGGAGAACTTTGGGAGACCACGTGGCCCCAGTTACTCTGCTGGCTCTCACTCCCTCCTCTTGGAAGAATAGCCAGGCAAACTGTAAACATCATTGCCAAGAGCCATCTTTTCTAGGGTCTCTTAAAGTCACCACTGCCCAGACTGTAATCAGTTGAACCGGTAAGAATGAACTCCTACTTGCCTGGCCTGAATCTCCCTGAATCATATAAAAACAACCAGTAAACTTTGAGAAGTTTATTTTGCTGAAATCAAGTTATGTATGATTTATGTGTACCTACCTGTACAAGTCTGGCTCAGACCATCTTTTACTAAAAAATAGTGCTGGGTAGCTTGCTGTTCCCTTCCTGTTGGCAGATTCAGCCCTCTTTTAGTCCTTTATATCCTGCTTAAGCAATCTGTATACCCCAGTAAACTGCCAGCTAACTCTACATGCACCTACATTGATTTAAATGCTAATGTTTAGCCTCCAACATTGGTGGCTTTTCACTAAGTCAAATAGAAGAGAAGCTACTACATCTTTTTCTCAGTCCCTATCCCTTCAGGTTCCCTATATTCAGCACTAATTGGGAAGGAGACAACTACTCTTGAATTAATGCCAAATATAATTAACCACAGAACACCTAAAGCCTTAGTAGCCCTACAGTATTTTTTTTTTATGTTATGGAATGCAATGTTATCTTAACACATAACTTCTATACAATTAGATGACACCAGAAGATTAAAAGCTCTTTGTAAAATATTTACAGGGTGTTTAGCAAACAAGGAATGCATATACATATTAATGAAGTAATAGTCAAGATAAGCTTAACAAGTTTTAAATAGTGACTAGTGTGTCAAAGCGAATTCTGTAGCTACTTTAAAAGGATAGAGTACTATTTTTCATATTACCCCAAAACAGAAAACTTATTTTGGACTGTATTTCAGCATACTATGTTACTGTACACCTTTACAGCATTTCTAGTGAGACAATTTCAAGGACTCCAGAAAGCCCTACCTTCATGTTTAGCAAATGTTCAGTCTTATGCTATGGGGTTTTTTTTTTGTTGTTATTTCAAGTCAATGCCAAAAAGGCACAATTTTAGAAAATTTAATCTTTCAAATGTCATTTTAAACTGGAATGTACTTCAGCAAATAGATGCACTATCTTTCAGCTTGCAGCTTCCCATCTTGCTTTGGTATTGTCCTAGCAGGTGTGTACCCAGTCTTGACATAAATACCCAGACACTAATGTAATACAAACGACAGATGACTACAAACAGATCTGAGCTTAAAGAGCAGCTAAAAGGCAGCATTACTTAACTTTGCAGAGGCTGGAAAAGAAGTGTTTCTGTTTGCCTCCTGGCACTTATAGGATGATCAGAAGTTGCAGTAAACTATATTCTATGCAGTCTATTCACTTGCACAGGATTGTCACTCACCAGGACTTTCAGGACAATCACAACCATTTATCCAAGGGCAGAATTTGGTACACTTAGCCATATCTAAAGCATTATGCTTACTTATGGACCAATCCAAAGTAAATGTCTTCATGTGCCTTTTCTCAGATGAATTTGAGGCTGAGGACTCTGCAAGCGTATTTAGGGTTAGGAGAACAGTGCCTGCAATTTTGCATCTCAGTCTATAGCAAATTTATTACTACTATGTTAAGTTTTCAAGTGTCTGGATACTCCATTTGTTTTTAATGTCTGTATCCTGAAGAGGTATTTCACAGACCAATCTTCATTAGTCTTGTTTTGCCTCCTTGGGCCACAGGAAAAGTCTCTTTATCTCTTCATTGTGTGTCCTGTAATTTTTTTCACCTCTAGAGATATGTTTTCACTGTAAGAGTGTCCATTTTAATGCTGCTTTCAGATGCAGCAATGTACTGCTTCCATTGACACAAGAATCTGCAAAGAAAAGCTGGGACAGTACTTGCCAAAGAACTCATTTCAGTCAGGGAATATCAGTCTATAAGACTTTTGGTACCATTTAAATACTGAAGCATCGCTAAATATATGCTAGCACCAGCTGATCTGTAGAACAGACGTTAATAAAAAGAGTTTATTGAAAACTTATTGTCTCGTGAACTTGCATTGATACTGAAGCCATAAAGATGAAGATGCATAATGCATTTGAGGTGTCACCGGGAGATGTGACTTTCATGGCTAACAAAACTTCACATATTTGTATTAATTATTTTATCTTAGCATTAGAACAGCAGACAAAATCATCTGTTTGTGTCAAATACAACTGTATGTCTGAAGACGGCAGTTATTGCTACTTGTTCCTTAAAAGACAGCATGGAGTTTTCCAAAGCCTGGTCCGAAAAACGTTTTACCTGGTGAAAAAAGGAAGACCTGCTTATGTTGAGTTGTGGGCTCCTGCAAACTGGAGGGCCAGAGGCACTGACACTGATTCCTGCCCTCCTGCCCTTCCTTGCGGCATTGTTGTGGCTGGCTGCCAGACTCTGTGCACCCTATAGATCCTGCGGGAGGCAGGAACAGGAAAGGAAAATGAAAACATGCTTTCTCCTAGGAGATGGTGGTTTAAATGCAGTGCTGTGTTGTTGGGCTTTAGTCAGTGCATTTTATGAGCTGGAAGGGCATCAATGCCTGTGTTGCCCTGTCCCACTTCTAATGACCAGTGCCCTTTAACCACAAACTCAGAACAACCATCTCAGCAGCCCACTGAAGTCAGCTGATATATCCTCACACGTGAAAAAGTCTGCAAGTTGCACTGAGACACACCAGCCTGTCTTCTCACACTGTCATTTTAAGAGATGCTTATTACGCCTTAGTGTTTTGTGGTTGACTATTCTTTGTTTACTAATGCATTGGACAGTTAGGGCTTTATGTGTACTGACTTTTTTTTTTGTTTTTGTAACATGTTCTTTAACACGTCTTTCTTTTTTGTTCCTTGTAAGTCTTTAATAAGCCTCTTTTTTCTTGCTTCTCTGCCCATTCCCTTTGGAAAAGCATTCTGGGTTACTTTAACATATAAATTGACCAAAAGATCAACACTCTTGATAAATTTATTATTTGGTATCTGAGGGGCACATTGCTTTTAGTATAAACCATCAAGGAATTAATTCAGGGCTGAGAAAAACACAACCTTGCACACATTAAAGAAAAATAATCCACACCTTTGTGCACAAACCTTCCTTTCTTCCATGAAGACTAGTCAAAGTTAAAATTACCATTTTCACCTGTGCCATTTGTTTCACTTGCAGTGTTAGCTGTGAATTTAAGGAGGTTCAAAAGTCTGTTTTAAACAAATATTCTCTTCCCCTTAATTTCGTTCAGCATTTCTTTTTTATATGATACTGTCGATTGTCAAGCCTGATGTATCCATACGTTTCTTTGAAGTTTGTAGCTTGCACATCAAAATGGAAAATGTAAAATCTGGAAACTAAAGACAAAAAAAACAATCAACAGCCAACAGATGTCAAACAAACATTACCAAGCCTTCCTATCTGTGATTTACAGAAGAGGGTTTTTAAATTATATTTAGAAATCAACTTGATTCAGCTCTACTGGATAATATCAGCGAGACAAAACAAAATGTTCTTTGTCTGGCTATACCCAACTGCAGTGTTACACCTCCTTGACCTATCTCCTTGTTAATTTGTAGAGTTGAAATAGGCTGACCTTTTACAATCCTTGTTAGTCTTATTTCAACTCCGTAAGGAAGACTCATATACATGACACTTTAAGAAAAAGCATGTAATCCATAACCTTTAAAGTTAACATTAAAATCTATATCTCTTACTATTAGGTAAAATTATTTTTTGTTTCACATGTGTATCTCCTCTAAAAGGGTGAAATTGGTGTGGTCTCTGGTGCACGCTGGAAATCAACATTAATACTGACGGGAAGAAAACAACCATCTCACCTTCCCCATGCCAGGTGTTCACTAATTGTAAAACTGAATAATGGATAATAACACATCCTAGTGTATTTATCAATCCACATATCTTTTTACAATGCAAAAGAGGTCATTTGAGACTCTTTGTAGGTTTTTTCAGCTCTTACTATTCATTAACAAGGAGCTGCCTGTAAAGGCTGCTAAGTGAAAAGGAGGCCACATTACCTGGAAACAATAATGGAGTGCAACACCACATGAAATAGTAATTAGGTTTGACCAAGGCCAGGATACAGTTGCTATAATCAGTATCACTCAGAATTAATTTCACACTTATGAAAGGATATGAGGTGAGATTGATTTAATGATGACCAAGCTACCCTTTTTCCCATGAACTCCAAACCTTTGAAAGAAAAGGGGGGAAAAAAAACAGAGAGATGATCATCATATTATTAGCACTAGAATTAACAGCCTTGTCCCCATAAAAAAGAAGTGCATTGCCATTTTAATGAGCTCTAAGGGAACAATAATAGGATAATTATTTTCTGAACGCATAGACCACTGTGTTGCCCACTAGGTTTTTGAGGCTAAAAACAAAGTTAAAACACTAAAAATATTTTTTTAATCCCTTCAGAAACTTCACAGAGAAAACAAGAATAATGTCTGTGAAAAATGGCATCCTAATTTTTAAAGAACTACAGTGCAGTGGTGCAATAAACAATGAGGGGAGGGAGTTTAGTGTGAAAGCACATGACGGGCAGTTAAGCTACCCATCTTTGCCATGGCAAACTAGCTCTCCATCACTGTTTGATGTCTTTGCATTACTTCTGATCCCTGATTTTCCACTGGAGTAATAGTAAAGTTCCCGTTTTTCAGCAGTGGAAAACCATCTGTCTGGCAATATCCTAGAGTCAGTGGTGTGCAGATTTTTAAAAATTCCTAATCAGAAACAGTGGACGTTTAAAATTTCTGGTGGAAGTCTAAGGGAAATTTGAGTGAGAGAGACAGGAACACGAAACGTTATTTTAGTGTTAAGCTGTGGAACTATTATACCAAGTGCTGTGTTACAGCTGGCGTCTTGTTTGTCCCTTTTCTGCCTCTTTTTCAGTCTCCCCGCCAAGTGACTGCTAATAAATAGATTTAACCTGTGCCATCTGTTGTTATACTATAGACCCAACCACAGCAGCCTCCTGTTTACTATAGCATTACATTTAATCAATTTTCTTTCCCCAATGACATTTAAAAAATACACATGTACAGGTGAACCAGACAACTTCAAATCACTGTTAAGATGCAAAGAGCACCTCCTCATGCATATGTTATACTACATTCTCTTTCATTAACTAGAACCAGTTAGTCTTGGAGTACATCTTAGCTATATTTGTTTAAGGGAGGCTGTTTATTAATATACCTTACTGGAAAGGGCAGGGAAAGCCCTATGTGGTTACATTGTATAGCTGATTAAGTAATTGAAGATTTGATCATTATGTGTTGCCTCTTTGGTTCTTTTCCACTATTAGATTTCTTCCTTGTTTTGCAGCATTTTTATTTGCTAGGGGCAAAATACCGCAGTTCATGACAAGATAATATTGACTTCAACAAAAAGAGGAACTTCTAGCACTAAAGTTTCTTTTTCTGAGCAGAATAGTACATTGTAGCTCTGTCATCATCTTTCTGTCCTCATTGTAGGAGGAGGATAGTGGTTTATTGCAGGTTATAGGCAAGCACTGAAAACGGATCTGTCCTGCCCTCATATACACAGGGGTTAGTCACAAATGAGTAAATACATATTTTTTTTCATTTCCAAAGTTTTTTAGAGCTATAACTACCTATGTGAGGAAACACAGTTATGTTCTTGTCTGGCAATAGAACAAAATACTACCAATAAATCATTTGGGTTAGGTATTGTCATTATGACATGAAAGAGTTTTAGAGCACTTTAACAATAAGTGCTGCAAGTTTCTAAACTGGTGGGTTTTCAATCCTGCTATTACAATAAACTGCTTAGCATGGTCAATGACTTCAAAACTGGAGTGTGCTTAAATCTCTCCTTTTTTTTTTCTTTTTTTTTTTTTTAAAGAAACTAAGTACAGATGACCTGTGTTTAAGAAGTCCCCAGTATGCACAGGTATCGTATCAGTGAACTGAAAGGGTGCTGCAAGTACTAAGAACTATTAAATATAGAAAATCAAGACATGGGGCTGCAGACACTCTTTTCCCCACCTTTGTAATGAAAACCCTTTGAAGAAGTGATGCTTCCTGACTCTTGATCATATCAGGGATGAAAACTGACCGCAAAGAGATTTGGCAAAGGATCCTGAAAGCAGGTGGTCAGAATGAGTAATAACCTTATGCAACAGCAGATTTTGCCGTGGTATTTCTGAGCTCATGGAAGTGTAGAGGTTAGCAAAGTCAGAGTTATTTAACTGCTAAACAATTAGCTTATTTATGTAAAATGTAGGCTTCTCTTAAAGAGGTTGTTGTTCTTCAAGTAATCAGAGAATAACACTTCTAAAGACAATAACATAAATTCAATGTGACAGCTTGTAGTTAAGGCCTGTGTATTAAAACATAAATTGATACTTAAAGTCATATCAAAAAATTGAGTTACATAAGTAAACATCAGTTTAAACTGAAACCTCTGCATATTATTTTACCTTGATTCTCATTTTTCAATGTCACAGTGTCCTGGCTAGCATTTAAAATCAATTATATTAAAAGTGACATAAGACTTGACCTACCTTTCCATTTCTTGTCCTTTTATTGTATACCGCATCATGAAGGAAACATTTTATTTATTTATTTATTTATTTATTTACTGATGTATTTTACTGGTAAATGGTGACTTCACAAAGATCAAAATATTGCAAAAACTCCAGAAGTTTAATCTCCCGATCTTTATATTTTTAAAAATTTAAAAATATTAAGCTAAGAACTATCAAGACTGTAGTATGTAAAAAATAAACACATACAGACTAGATCACCAAAATTACCATAACATTATTATAATTTAATGTTTGAATTTTAGTAGCATTTAAAGAGGCATGAAGTTACTTTGTTAGGCACTTTTTTAAACAAAGAGAGGGACAGATCCTCTTAGTAAGCACCTCATAGTCTCTGGTCCCAGTTTGGCAAATGACTGCTCATAGACACTTTTCCCTGTGTACCAAATAGGATTCCTTGCCAGCACAAATCTAAGGGCTAGATGATATAAAGATCTGCAGAAGGGAGAGCTACATTTAAAGATTCCCAATGTACAAAGGCAGTAACAGATGAAGGAGGTTGTCAGTGTCTGAAAATCTTGCTTGATTCTTAAATGACTCAGCCCACAGACAACTCTCTTTCCTTCCACTGTCTTAGGGTGACATTCACCTTTCCTCTCATCCTGTGGAATCAATTTTGTGCACAAAATGCCCCAGCCACTCTTCTCCTTCACTGCAAAGTTGTTCTCCTAATGCTTTTAGAAAAATGAAGGATGCTCCCTTTGTAATATATTTTCTAACTACAACCTGAAGCCGTTATTATTTAAACAGAGATATAGATAGTAATTATGCTAGTGTTCAAATACCGTGACCATTTTCTCTTGTTTTCTTTATTTAAAAAAAAAATACCATAAGGTCTATACTGAAGACTGACAGTTTGCGAGGTATAACTAAAACTGAAGATGGCTGATTTCCAAGGATCACCTCCTCCAAGCTCAAGAACATGCAGCAGTTAAAGCAAAGGTGGCAGGAGGCCTACACAGATGAACAGAGAGCTTGTAACAAAACACAGACACATAAAGGAAGCATTCAAGAGGTGAAAGCAGCATTGGTTAACTCAGGATGAACAGAGAGACACTGCCCGAACGTGCAGGAATGGAGTTAGGAAAGCCAAAACCCACCTGGAGTTGAATCTGGAGTGGGACATAAAAGGCAACAAGAAGGATTTGTATGGGTATATCACCAAGACAAGGAAAACTAGGGTAAATGTGGACCTGCTGCTGCTTTGCCTTGGTCTTTACTGGTAGGACCTGTCTTCAGGAGTCACAGGCCCCTGAGGCCTGTGAGAAAGTCTGGAGCAAGGAAGATTTACCCTTGGTGAAGGAGAATCAGGTTAGGGAGTATTTAAACAAACAAAACACATGCAAGTCCATGAGGCCTGATGGGTTGCACTACAAGTGTTGCAGGAGCTGGCAGATGTCAGTGTGAGGCCACTTTTGGTGCCCTTTGAAAAGTTGTGGCAAGTGGGAAAAGTTCATCAGGACTGGAAGAGAGCAAATGTCACTCCTGTGTTCAGCAAGGGATCCACGTTAAAATGGGACAGCCAGCTTCACCTCAGTCACTGGGAAGGTGGTGGAGGAACTAATCCTGGAAATAACTTCTATGTGTATGAAGGATGAGAAGGTGATTTGGAGTAGTCAGCGTGGATTTGTGAAGGGGAAATCACTCCTGACCAACCTGGTAGCCTTCTAAACCAAAATAACTAGCTCAGTGGGTGAGAGGGGAGCAATGAAGATGAAGCCATAGTCTTCTCAGTGGAGCCCAGCAAAAGGACAAGAGACAATGGGCACAAATTTAAATAGAGAAAGTTCAATGTAAACAAAATAAAATTACTTTTTTCACTGTAAGGGTGGTCAACACTGTAACAGATAGCTGAGAAAGGCTGTAGCATTTGCATCCCTGGCAACATTCAAAGCCCAACGGAACAGAAGTCCTGGGCAACCTCCTGTAGGTGACTATTTGAGCATTGAGTTGGACTGGACAGTCTACAGAGGTGCCTGCCAGGCTCAACTACGTTGTAATTCTGTGATCATTAAAGTTATATACCCCTTGCAATAAAACCTGCATTAAGACCAGTGCTGAGAAGAAACAATGGCAAGTTATGGTTGTTGGTCATTCCCTCCTGTGTGTAACAGTAACACCCATTTGCAGACTGGATCCTCATTTCAGGGAATTTTGCTGCGCCCCTGGGGCCCAAATTACGGATGTAACCACAAGACTGAAGAGCCTAGTACAACCTTCAGACTACTATCCGTTCCTGCTCTTTCATGTGGGTACTAATGATGCTGCAACAAAAAGTCTGAAGTCACTCAAAAGAGATTTCAGGGCCCTGAGAAGTATGCTAAAAAATTTGGGAGCACAGGTAGTTTTTTTCTCAGTCCTCCAAGTAATGGGGGGAGAATTTGGAAGAAACAGGTGGGCCCAGGATATCAATACCTGTCTCCAGGACTGGTGCCTCCGCCAAAAACATTGGGTTGTTAAACCAGGGTGTTAAACCAGGGAAGGGCCTTCAAGAGACCAGGGCCTGGGGCCTGATGGGATCCACCTGTCCCGATGGGGAAAATACATCTTTGGGCGTGAGCTGGAGGGGCTGATTGAGAGACCTTTAAACTAGAATCAGTGAGGGAAGGGGTTACCAACAGGACTGCAGCAGGTAAGCCAAGGGTTGGCATGGCATCGCCTGAGGGTGGCAATGTTACTTGAACATTTACACTGCTCCTTGGAGAACAAGAGGGCTCAGAAGCATATCTGAAATGCTTGTACACCAACATATACAGTGTGAGAAACAAACAGGATGAACTGGAAGCATTTGTCACCTCCCAGAGCTACAAAATCATCGGTACTAGTAAGACTTGGTGGAATGAGTCCCATGATTGGAGTGCTGGGTTGGAGGGCTACAGGCTGTTCAGGAGAAATAGGCAGAGCAGGTGAGGTGGAGATGTCACACTATACGTAAGGGAGAGGTTTGATTGCACAGC